>SJYV01051819.1:909892-945945 GCA_006410875.1 Neotragus pygmaeus
GAAAAAAAATCAAATAAATAACCTAACTCTACACCTAAAGCAACTAGAAAAGGAAGAAATGGAGAACCCCAGAATTAGTAGAAGGAAAGAAATCTTAAAAATTAGGGCAGAAATAAATGCAAAAAAAAAACAAAAGAGACCATAGCAAAAATAAACAAAGCAAAAAGCTGGTTCTTTGAAAGGATAAATAAAATTGACAAACCATTAGCCAGGCTAATCAAAAAACAAAGAGAAAAAAATCAAATCAATAAAATGAAAATGAAAATGGAGAGATCACAACAGACAACACAGAAATACAAAGGATCGTAAGAGACTACTATCAGTAATTATATGCCAATAAAATGGACAACTTGGAAGAAATGGACAAATTCTTAGAAAAGTACAACTTTCCAAAAGCGAACCAGGAAGAAATAGAAAATCTTAACAGATCCATCACAAACATGGAAATTGAAACTGTAATCAGAAATCTTTCAGCAAACAAAAGCCCAGGTTCAGATGGCTTCACAGCTGAATTCTACCAAAAATTTCGAGAAGAGCTAACACCTATCATACTGAAGCTCTTCCAGAAAATTGCTGAGGAAGGTAAACTTCCAAACTCATTCAATGAGGCCACCATCACCCTAATAGCAAAACCTGACAAAGACAGCACAAAAAAAGAAAACTACACGCCAATATCACTGATAAACATTGATGCAAAAATCCTTAACAAAATTCTAGCAATCAGAATCCAACAACACATTAAAAAGATCATACCTCATGACCAAGTGGGCTTTATCCCAGGGATGCATGGATCCTTCAATATCCGCAAATCAATCAGTGTAATTCACCACATTAACAAATTGAAAAATAAAAGTTATATGATTATCTCAATAGATGCAAAGACGGCCTTTGACAAAATTCAACATCCATTTATTATATAAACTTTCCAGAAAGCAGGAATAGAACATAATAAAAGCTATATATGTGAAATCCACAGCAAACATTATCCTCAATGGCGAAAAATTGAAAGCATTTCCCCTAAAGTCAGGAACAAGACAAGAGTACCCACTTTCACCGCTACTATTCAATATAGTTCTGGAAGTTTTAGCATTGTTCACTTCAAAAAGGCTTTCTTAACTCTCTTTGTTCTTCTTTGAAACTCTGCATTCAGTTGGGTATATCTTTACTTTCCTCCATTACACTTCACTTCTTTCCTCAGCTCTTTGTAAGCCCTCCTCAGAAAACCGTTTTGCCTTCTTGCATTTCTTGTTCTTGGGAATGATTTTGGTTACTGTCTCTTGTACAATTCACGAACCCCTGTCCATAGTTCTTCAGGCCCACTCTTTATCAGATCTTTTCCCCTGGAATTTATTTATGAATTGCTCCAAAATCACTGCAGAAGGTGACTGCAGCCATGAAATTAGAAGACGCTTACTCCTTGGAAGAAAAGTCATGACCAACCTAGACAGTATATTCAAAAGCAGAGACATTACTTTGCCGACTAAGGTCCGTCTAGTCAAGGCTATGGTTTTTCCTGTGGTCATGTATGGNACATAAACCAGATGTAAGCTACTTATGGGCTTCCCTTGTGGCTCAGCTGGTAAAGAATCCATCTGCAATGTGGGAGACCTGGGTTCAATCCCTAGTTTGGGAAGATCCCCTGGAGCATGGAAAGGCTACCTCACTCCAGTATTCTGGCCTAGAGAATTCCAGGGACTGTATAGGTATATATGTATATAATACGTAATAGTTTTTTTTGTTTTTTTTTTTAAGGGCTTCCCTGGTGGCTGAGCTGGTAAAGAATCTGCTACTTATACTGACAGTGCCAAAACATTTACGTGCCCAACACACATTTGCAAAACCAAAGGAATGATAATTAGCAACATTCATTTAATCTTATAAGGGATGCACCTCTGCTGAAACTACATCCCCACAGCTAATGTCAGCAAGTACTGGCACCTCGAGAGCTGCGCTTTTGAGCCACATCTACAGGACTAAAACCCGTTCCCCCATCACTATTGGGAACATGGACAACCCAACCCTCTGTGTTGTTAGTCACTTTTGATTTCCATGGATACATCATTTACACTAAGCCCATTGATGTGCCTTCCTCATCAGCCCATGACAAAGAATGTAGTGCTGCAGGTACCACACAATCAATGTGAAAAACAGAGGCAGGTTTTGAAATGGTGTAGTCAAGTCTTTCACATAAGAGTCATTCAGATGATTGCAAATGTTCTCGGATTAATTTGTTTTATATTACCATATAATAATAACATAAAATGAAAACAAAAATATTTAATCTTCTAAGACTCCCATGCATTCAAGTAAAGACCCGAAGGACTCCTGACTTGAGAAGCATTGTTGACATGGTCCGAGGATGTACCTAGAGGCATTTTTCTATTTATTATATAGCATCCTAGACCCTTCAAGTGTCAGAAACTCCTAGGTATTTTAAAAGGTGAGACAATTAGCTTCTGAAAGGTCAGCGTCATTCTAGCGCCTGGGACACCGGCAGGCATGTGAATACTGAGGGAGTTAGAGAAAGAATTATAGAAAGATGCCTGAGCTACTGCATCTGTACATCTTTATATTAAGAAATACAGACTAAAGTCTTAAGGTTTAAAATTGACTTTTCTCTTTTTGTAATTGCTCTGACAAAAGCAATTACAAATTTGGAAGACCCCAAATATTCACAAATTAAAGCAATGAAACTGTCCTTTTGAGGAACTAATTTCAAAGAAATCATATGTGTTATTCCACCATTACAACTTTCCTCAGTTGAAACAGTGCTTACTTCCCCTTTCGCAATGTGGCATGAGACTAATATAGCCAGATAGAAGCAGTCTGAATACCATGATAAAAATCTCTTCCCATTTGTCCCTTCCTTTCAACGACATACCACAGTCAGATGCCACCTAAGCTTTAACAAGCTACACATGAAGCAAGAAAGTATATTGTATATACTCTCTCAGGAGAAAAAAGTAGACATTTGAATCACTATAGCAACTTAACCTCTCCTATCTTCTAAAAGGTCTCTCTGGGGTCAGCCACCACGCTTCCATTCAAAGCAAATTAGCCTGACTCAGCTACTTCTATTTTACAAATGAAATAAGATCATGTAACCTGGGAAGAAATGGAGAAACAGAAAAAGATGTTTATATGCTCAAAGTGACAGAAGTAGTATGACTATAAATTTGAACAGTGATTCAAGATAGGAGTAAATGAAAACTTCAGGCTAAAAAACAAGTCAGAAAGAGTCCGTGGTTCTTGGAACACAGTCTTCCAGTGACATCCCATTTTAAGCATTTCTCTTTTTGCCCACACCGTAAGGCAGAGTAAACAATCTCTCATCAAAACCTGACAACAAACTAGCAAAAATCAGTGAGGTCTGAGCATCAGAACCAGCCATTGTCCCAACGGCCAACACTGACAGTCCTCTAAGGATGGGAAAGCCAGAATACCTTTCTGGGGCCAGGAGGCCAAAAAGAAATTACTATCTTGAGATGTAACTCAAATATTAGAACCAGAAAAGGTCACCGTCAGCAAGAAGAACTCATAAAAACTAAGCCACACACAGACTCCTGCTAGGTCCAGGAGCAAAGTTTGAAAGCTTCAAGATAGAGCTGTTGTCTTAACAGACAGGTTTCTCCCACTCAGGAGTAGGGTAATATAGTAATTGTGATANAGGTCACCGTCAGCAAGAAGAACTCATAAAAACTAAGCCACACACAGACTCCTGCTAGGTCCAGGAGCAAAGTTTGAAAGCTTCAAGATAGAGCTGTTGTCTTAACAGACAGGTTTCTCCCACTCAGGAGTAGGGTAATATAGTAATTGTGATAGAGGATATACTGAAGAGAGAAAACAAAAAGCAACATACCAGCAACAGTTAGAAAATAAAGATATAGAGAGAGATACACAGATAAAGATACATAGAAATAAAGATATTCATTTATCCATGTATCTATCTCTATATACCTCCAGTTCTGAATGCATAAAAGGCAGAGACTAACTGGAAAACTCATGGCTAGCACAGTGATGGGATCCAAAGCCAGTGCCAAAGGAAAGCATCACGCACAAGTGAAAAACACCCCTGAACTTCTTCCAGGACTGAGGATCAACCCACCATTATGTCTCAAGGCCAGAACAAATCTTTTATCTCCTTGGATGAGCGTCAGACACTACTGGCCATATGAGTGAAAGAAATGGATTTTTATCCTCAAACACTATAAACACACTCCAAGCACCCAGATGCTCACATTTGGAAGATACTCAAGAGCTGAGATCAACCAGAGAAGAGCCTATTTAACTCTCACATCAAAAGCTGCCTCAGGGCCACAACCTCATTGAGCAGGAAGAGAGGGGAAACTGAAGCCTCACTCTGTGTCTCCAACCCTCTCTCTGTGTTTATTTCTCTTGGCATCCACCTTTCTTCTCTCCCTTTCCCATCTTGCAAAGCACAATATCATGTAGGCAAAGTGGGAAAAGCCCTAAAGTGGAATCCAAGAAAGGGAAATGTAAAGGAAACCCTGACCAGTGTTGAAACTATGCCTCTGCCCACTTGTAGCTGTGTGTGTGTTTTTAAAATCTCCTAGTGAAGTGGGTATGGCCCTGTGGAACCTGTTGCTCTTCTCCGCTCTATTTTAGTCATCATCTTTATAGTTATTCATCAGGCTGAAATAAATCATTTGACAACCCATATCCAGGTCACACATGGGTAGTTTTGGTTCTTCCCAACTAAATTTCTTGATTCTAAATTATTCAGCAGAAGACTCTTCAACATTGTACATGCAGAGAGGATACAAATCATGTGAAACAGCTGACCACACAGGTTCAATTTTAGTGCCTGAACAAATACCACCCCAGCCCTGTCTGGCAGGTCACCAGATCACACTAACTGCTACTACACTGGAAGCACCTACTCTGAGTGTGGTCTGGTTATGGGGGAAAAAATCAGTGCCCATTCACAAATGCACTGTGGTTCCAGTGCTGCTAGAACCCTGTGTTTCTGCTTCTGAGGATGTGGGATTCTAACTTAATTTATTGATGTGAATCAGTCCACAAATGACATTATCACTACAAATGAAAATGAGAAAGGTCTGAAAAGTTTTGGCTCTCACTCTGAGAGATGAACTCCTGCCATGCACCTGCGTCAGTCAAATGCTGAATATGCACATGTGTGTGTGTGTAAGTGCACACATATGCACCCACATGCACACACACACACCCTATATCCTTCTCTCGTTGCCAGTCTCAGAACATACCAGCTCTCACTAGGAAATGGAAAGTACAGGGATGCATGCTCCGGTGCTCAATGGTATCTGACTCTTTGCAACCCTCTGGACTATAGCCCACCAGGCTCCCCTGACCATGGGATTTCCCAGGCAAGAATGCTGGAGTGGGTTGCCATTTCCTTTTCCCAAAGTATAGAGAGGCAACCAACAAAAGAAATGAAGAGAAAGCAGGCAGCATGAGCTGCAGTCTCAGTATATGAAGCAAGGAATCAAAGAACACAGGTTTATTTGATTCATTCAGCAAATACTGAGTACATTTACTAAGTACCTACTAGGTATAAACCCCACTTTCATCAAGATAATGCCCCTGGCACGAGAAATTGGCTAGGCTAGGTTATTACAGGTCTGTTCTCTGTTTCTCCCCAGACATTCGCCAACCACTTCATACACTTTTTTGGCCTAATACAATCCTCCTTCCAGAGTTCTCTTACATAACTACATTGCCTTGCCCATTCTGGTTTCACCCGTCGGTTGACCTCGTTCCAGCTTACTAGGAAGTGGTGACAACCCAGCCTGACCCTCTTAACCATTTACATCAGCCCAGCTCAGGTCAACAGATTACATGCCTGCTCAAGACACTCCCCTCCTTGACCTTTAAGGAAAAGAGTCCCTCANGTTGACCTCGTTCCAGCTTACTAGGAAGTGGTGACAGCCCAGCCTGACCCTCTTAACCATTTACATCAGCCCAGCTCAGGTCAACAGATTACATGCCTGCTCAAGACACTCCCCTCCTTGACCTTTAAGGAAAAGAGTCCCTCAGTTATCTAAGGAGAAATGAACTTAAGAATGTATTAACAACATCCCAGAGACCATTTTTATTCTTTCCCAATGCAATATTATTTTCTAATTATCACCATTATTGATGACTGAGGAATTTAACCCACATTTGCTTAATATTTTGATCTAAGAGCTTGAATTTATCTTTGAAATGGAAATCACCACTACATTTTGCCCCTACAGGAACCAAACATTCTCATATTCTCCTCAAACTGTACATGAACACCTCCCAGGATAGGCATGAAACAGGGTGACCTGGGGGGAGATGGTATGCCAGGTGGGAAACTAAGCCACCAGATGAAATGGCACACCTTCCCAGAGAGGCAATATCCCCTTGGAAGAAAATATAACATTTTAAGTTAAAGCAAGCCCCAATATAGAGTAAAATGAACAAATATGGTACGTGATTTTTTAAGATAAGAACTCAAGAAGACTTTAAAGAAAGTTCCTGTTCTGTCTGTTGGTCAGGCTATGCCCACAATATATGGAGCTTCCTGCAAATAACTCTCCTGCCTTTACAAGCTCTTCAAGGAAATTTGTGAGAAATGTTTCACTCACACTATGAAATTCTTGAGAGCACAAATCAAAATGGAGCAGGACGCTATGGTCCTTGCCCCNGCCCACAATATATGGAGCTTCCTGCAAATAACTCTCCTGCCTTTACAAGCTCTTCAAGGAAATTTGTGAGAAATGTTTCACTCACACTATGAAATTCTTGAGAGCACAAATCAAAATGGAGCAGGACGCTACGGTCCTTGCCCCTGAATGCCTCTTTTATCTTTGGAAAAGCTTTAGTCAAAGAATAAATTTAATCAGAGAAATGAGAACTTGCAGAAATTAAAACAGTCCAAGGAGACCAAATAATAATGTACTCATTAAGCAAAGTCAATGGCCTTTAGTTCCTTCTCAAGGACTATAGATAATATTCTGAGCCATATCCTGTGAGCTGTCTTGTAGAGACTGAAATCCCCACCAGGTGGAAGAAATTAACTACATGATAACCAGACTGTAGCCATGAAATAAGCTGCCACAATTCTGGGATTTGGCCTCAAAGAAATGGAAAGAAATTGACCCTGGTATTGAAGATTCAGTTCAGTTCAGTTCAGTCTCTCAGTCGTGTCCAACTCTTTGTGACCGCATGAATCGCAGCACACCAGGCCTCCCTGTCCATCACCAACTCCTGGAGTTCACTCAAACACGTCCATCGAGTTGGTGATGCCATCCAGCCATCTCATCCTCTGTCGTCCCCTTCTCCTCCTGCCCCCAATCCCTCCCAGCATCAGAGTCTTTTCAAATGAGTCAACTCTTCGCATGAGGTGGCCAAAGTACTGTACTTTAAACAACCAAGATGACACTGGTCAGACCACTGATGACCAATTTAAAGACAATTGTGAGCGATGACTTTTTTTGCATGGTGCCCCTCCCTCTGTCTATAAAAGCTCTTCCTTACCCCTGATTCTGAGGGGTGGGGCGGTGGTGGGACTTGGCCTTTGGACAGATGTCCAACCCCCTACACCCATTGTCAGCATCTGAAATAAAACAAACTTTCCACCAACCTGGCCTCTTTATTGGCTTTTAAATAGCAAGCAGCCAGACCCCTTTTTTGGTAACAAAACTACATATCCTCTCCCTCTTTGTCTCACAGGGACCTAGGACAGTGTGTAAGACAGTGCCTGGCACAAAACAGGCACTCTAATGTGTGCAGAATAATTTGGCTGAAATAATGTCAATAACACTGTCAATGATAAAAAAGTTTTTCTTTTTTTTAATCACACTTGAATGGGAGGAAGGGAAGGTGAACAGCTGTATGAGAACATGGAATAGAAGCAACCCAATTTACCCAAACAGCTAATGGCTGCCAAGTAAGCAATCAGATGAAGCAACTCAATTCAGTTCTTCTCTACTTGAACAAGTACAGTAAGGCAAATATTGTACTTGTTAATCTCACAGAAAACAGTCATAGGGCTTAGGACACAAGTCTACAAAATGACACTGGTGACGTTAAGTTTGATAACTTATGAAGAGTTGGAAGAGCATTGTGATAATAATAATGTCACCAATGATATTAAGTCCTGGTTTAACAATGACCTTAAGGTTATTTTGATCATTTGAAAGTTGTATCAAATATTTCCTACTGAGACTTGACAACTCTGAAAAGTAATTCAGTGTGTGTGTGTGTGTGTGTATAAAATGTGGTGTGGGCTCACCTCTCCTTATTCCTAATATTGTTACCTTTTTCAACCAGCTGGACCCAAACCAGGTTTTTTACAGATGAAAGATGATTCAAAGTATATGGCTTATAGCAAAGTTTAAATTTTTCTACTTTCCTGGTGAAAGTACTGCATTTTCACTCATTTGTAAATAAATGAGAAAAGATGGGTATCACACACATACACATTGTCTACACAAGCCATCTTATACTGCAATGAGTCACCTTCCATGCCCAGTATACTCCAAACCTTCCAAACTGGAGAGAGAAGCTGGGCAGAGGAGGAATTGAGGACCCCCAGCCCTCAGGTCTAAGTTGCGAATGGTGAGCCAGGCCACTGCTACCTTCTGCAGCTATTTCCTTTGCTAAGTCTTGTGCCTCAAATACAAGAACTGTCAACTAAAATCATACCTTTCAGATCTTCCTAACAATGGCAGCCAGAGATTCATAAAATATCAACAGAAATCCAGAGACCAGAAAAACATTTTCTAGTATTAACATGTTTGTAGCTCCTGAGGAAGAACTGAAAATAGCTCAAGACCTACCACGACTCGAGGCAGAGACAGATACAAATTAATCTCAATAAAACCTGAATATCTTTCCCTCAAGTAACTTGATGTTATGTTATTTTTGTAGGAGCCACAGGAATAGAGTGTCTATTTTTCATGATTTTATCATTTTATTCTTGGTTTAAAAGTGAGAGCTTTTTGGTTAACAACATCAAGAAATCAAATGTTCTTTTATTAACTGGACAAGTCCCTTAACATTTTTAGGTCTAAAATTCTTCATCAATCAGAAATAAAGTATATGACCCCACCTAATTCTGAAAATTAAATAAATGAACTTATAAAATAGGTATCGATGAATACCTGTGTCTAGCAATATAAATGCACAATAATGTCTTGTTTTCTATACAGCAGCAGGAAAACAACAAATACAAAAACTACTACAGAATGTCAAATTGGCTAACAGCGGGGCCACAGGACTGACGCTCAGGTGCAGCCTAGAGGCCTGGAGTAGAAGGTGAGGTAACCTTCTCTGACGTAACCCTCGCTGAGAAGCCGGGTCTCCTAAAGCAAGTCGGAGAAGAATCTCCAATCATTGTGTAACAACACTCTAACTACAGAGTGCCCTTTTCAGGGCCCAGATACAAGCAAGTAAAACTTTCTCCCCAAACTCGGACTCTGAACTTGCCCTCGCCCCCGAGGTGTGCCTGGAAGTCCTGACAGGCCCATCAGGGCTCACCAGGTCCCAGGGGCAGCCAGAGTCGCCTCCTCATCCTCATCACCCTCCTCCTCCTTGCTTTCCCCAGAGTCGGACCCGCCTGGTTCTTGGCAGAGAGCAATATTTAAACAAGAACCGGGGTAGCTTTTGTTTTTCCTTTTAACAAACCTTACGGGAATTATATATGCAGATGCATGTTAACTTTTGACCTTAAACCCTTATTTCAACAGTGTTATTGTATCTTTAATACTGGCTACTTAATGGGTATAAGATCTTCAAAAGTGAAAAGGAGAGTGAAAATTTTGGCTTAAAGCTCAACATTCAGAAAACTAAGATCATGGCATCCCATCCCATGACTTCATGGCACATAGATGGGGAAACAGTGGCCGATTTTATTTTAGGGGGCTCCAAAATCACTGCAGATGGTGACTGTAG
The DNA here is from genome assembly GCA_006410875.1 of Neotragus pygmaeus. NCBI lineage: Eukaryota > Metazoa > Chordata > Mammalia > Artiodactyla > Bovidae > Neotragus > Neotragus pygmaeus. The sequence continues at coordinate 919,811 of SJYV01051819.1, forward strand.
TCATGAAATTGAAAGATGCTTACTCCTTGGAAGGAAAGTTATGACCAACCTAGATAGCATATTAAAAAGCAGAGACGTTACTTTGTCAACAAAGGTCCATCTAGTCAAAGCTATGGTTTTTCCAGTAGTCATGTATGGATGTGAGAGTTGGATTGTGAAGAAAGCTGAGCACCGAGGAATTGATACCTTTGAACTGTGATGTTGGAGAAGACTCTTGAGAGTCCCTTGGACTGCAAGGAGATCCAACCAGTCTATCCTAAAGGGGATCAGTCCTGAGTGTTCATTGGAGGGACTGATGTTGAAGCTGAAACTCCAATACTTTGGTCACCTGATGCAAAGAGCTGACTCATTTGAAAAGACCCTGATGCTGGGAAAGATTGAGGGCAGGAGGAGNCAACAAAGGTCCATCTAGTCAAAGCTATGGTTTTTCCAGTAGTCATGTATGGATGTGAGAGTTGGATTGTGAAGAAAGCTGAGCACCGAGGAATTGATACCTTTGAACTGTGATGTTGGAGAAGACTCTTGAGAGTCCCTTGGACTGCAAGGAGATCCAACCAGTCTATCCTAAAGGGGATCAGTCCTGAGTGTTCATTGGAGGGACTGATGTTGAAGCTGAAACTCCAATACTTTGGTCACCTGATGCAAAGAGCTGACTCATTTGAAAAGACCCTGATGCTGGGAAAGATTGAGGGCAGGAGGAGAAGGGGATGACAGAGGATGAGACGGTTGGATGGCATCATGACTCAATGGACACGAGTTTGGGTAGACTCTGGGAGTTGGTGATGGACAGGGAGGCCTGGCGTGCTGCGATTCATGGAGTCGCAAAGAGTCGGACATGACTGAGTGACTGAACTGAATTGAATTGATCCTTTTATTAAAAATTTTGTCTTATTTTCAAGAGACTATCACTCTGTCATATGGCTTATGTAATGTTCCTTTGGGATTCTCATACCTTGTGAATATGCATTTGGGTTGTTTTACTTTATTCACATCAATTCCCTCCACTTTTTAAACTTTTTATTTCCATTTCTTTTAGTTATGACTGTATTACATTTGTTCTCATTCTGGATTCTCTTTATTGCTTACTACTTTGCTTTTAATATATTAAAAATAGACGATTTGACTGACACATTTTTTTCAAGTTGGTGTTCTTAAACAGAAAGCTAAATGCTAAACATCTGAAGAACTGTTTCTTCTTTCATAGTACAAATAAGGTCAACACTCACAGCATCTGTCAAGCTGTAAATGCCACTGATACTTGCCATCTGTAAATTTAACTGGTAAATTATGAGAGGTGTTCTATTAAGAAGCTCCAGTCTTAGCAATCTAATTGCTAAGTGAATATAATTCCATATAAGTAGAGAGCTAATACATTGAAATGAATTTTATTATTAGTGCAATATAAATTGTTATTGATTTTGAGTTTATGTGCTTTCCTGTTTATTCTAAAGATTGATTTTTCCACATAAAGTAAAAAGTAGCTACCTCAGTAATGCCTTTAAAGCTTTACAAACATTAAACTAAATCTTTGAAACATTATCATTATTCTGTTAGCAATTAATAAGTATCTGTATTTTATAAAATAGATGAGTTAATATTTTTAACTGTTTAGGCAGAAATGTCTTTTGGTTTTTTGGTTTTTTTTTTTCAGAAATGTTTTCTTGAATACTGCTCGTGCAGTTTCCTTCCTTAACACACACTGACCTATATACTCCATTTTAAATTTTTATATTCTTTTGACCTTCTTTGTCCTTTCAATAGGCCCCTTCACTGAAGAGTCATCAAGAAACATGGATTATTCCAAATGTCTTATATACACAACTTCTCATTTCCACTGATTTTAATCTACTTCAGACATATTACAATAGTTTCTATCACTTCAACAAAGTAATTTAAAACAGCAACCATTTTATTTGCATAATTTCATTGCCATCAACTTGGGTAGGGCTCAGGTAGGTGGTTTTGCTGGTGGCTTGCCTGGGATCATGTAGTCATGGTAGCTTTATTGTGGCCTCATAGTCTTAAAGTGCCTCACTCATACGTTTGGAAGTTAGTGCTGGCTGTTAGCTGGACGTGTGTCTTCAGAAGGCTCACACTGGCTTTGTCACATAGTGGCAGTGTTTCAAGAGGTTTTAGTAGTAATGCACAAATACTTTTTGAGCCTCAGCATCTATCATATTTGCTAATATTCCATTGATCAAAGCAAGTCATATGGCCAAGCCCTAAGTCAATGGGGAGGGGATTATACAAGGTCATGAACATAGGGAGATGTACTTTGTTGGAGGCCCTTACTATAACAATATACCATGGTTGTTATTGAGTCACTTAGTTGTGTCTGACTCTTTTGTGACCTCATGGACTGTAGCCCACCAGGATCCTCCGTCCATGGGATTACCCAGGCAAAAGTACTGGAGTGGGTTGCCATTTCCTTCTCCTAAGGATTGAACCCACATCTCCTGCATTGGCAGGCAGATTCTTTACCACTGAACCACCTAGGAAGCCCAATAATATATCATACCTAGCCTCTTAATACATTCTCTCAGGCTCCTGTCCTAAGAAACTCCAGTTAATTCTATACAACCACAGCTGGACAGTCCTTAAACACTAATTATTCTATCATTTTGGAGCTTAGTGTTTCTCAACCAGTGGTAATTTTGTTCCCCAGGAGACATTTGGCAATAACAATTTTTAGTTGTCGCAGTCTGAAAAGTGGGAGATGCCACTACCATCCATTAGAGGCCAGGGATGCCGCCAAACATCCTATGATACACTGGCCCAGCCACCCATAACGAAACAAATTATCTGGTCAAAAATGTCAGTCATGAGATTGAGAAAACCTGCACTCTAGCTCATCAACCTAGCTCAGCACCCTAGCTGCTGCTGCTGCTGCTAAGTCGCTTCAGTCGTGTCCGACTCTGTGTGACTCCAGAGACAGGGGCCCACTGTCTCTGGGATTCTCCAGGCAAGAACACTGGAGTGGGTTGCCATTTCCTTTTCCAATGCATAAAAGTGAAAAGCGAAAGTGAAGTCGCTCAGTCGTGCCGGACTCTTAGCGACCCCATGGACTGCAGCCTACCAGGCTCCTCTGTCCATGGGATTTTCCAGGCAAGAGTGCTGGAGTGGGGTGCCATTGCCTTCTCCGCATCAACCCTGAGAGATGACCCAATAAAAAAGAGAATGAAGGGTAAACTCTGTCCGGACGTCCAAAATATACAATCTGATCTCACCTTATGTATACAAACATTTCTCCCTTTAGTCTCAATCAGGGTTCCTGCTGTTCTCCGGATATGCCACACTTGATTGCATGACTAGCTTGATAGCTCATCATTGTGACCAAATGTAAATATCAAACATCCTTTAGCTTTTTCCTTTCTGCCTAACCAAATCATTTCCCAGCCTCAGGGGAAGAGTTGTATCCTGTTTTTCCTACCAAAGTTTCCACAGTTTCACTGTGACCTTACAAGGACATTGCATAGCATGTACTATGTCAGCTCAGGCCACAGAATGCTTTTTTATTTCTAGTCTTTTTCACAGTTTTATTTGTCATTTTAAAGCTCTGATTCATCTGGATTTATTTTGGGTCAGGTGTGAGCTGAAAGATTCAGCTTTATTTTGTCCTGAATTTCTACCTAGTTATCTCAACACCATTTATGTAACAAATCTCGTCCCCTCAGATTTAAATACCACCTTTAGCATGTACTAAATTCTCGTATATATTTCAGTTTATTTCTGGACTTTCTAGTCTGTTCTATTGAGTAATTACTCACATTTTAAAAGGATTCTTCAGCTTATAAAAAAGATTCCTAAAGGAATCCTATTGGATTGTTTTTTGTATTTTTAACTGTTTAAAGTACTTCACAAGGTCCTAAGGAATGCTTTTGCATATTCCCAGCAATATTCTCAGGGGAATGCCAAGGTTACATAATCTGTCTGTTATATTTTGAATAATTAGAGAAAAGAGAGGAGGAAAAAAGAAACAAGAGGCATTTCTTTTCTATTTTAGCATCAGAAACAGCTAAAAGCAGTGCACAACTATCTCCTTGGCATAAAATATACTCTACTGTGACTTAAGTCTAAGGGTGTGGCATTGTCTGCAATTTGTGAAAAGACCCTATGGAATACATGGGCTACCTAGAAGCCACTGCAGTGCCCTGACACAGGTCCTGCTGAAATCAACACATCTGACATTGTTGTAGTACACAGAAACCCAGAGTATATACAATTAAATATCTGAATTAAAAGAGAGAAAATATTCCTTCTAGATTTATCCAACTTACTCTTCTCTCATAATAAGTGACTGAAGAAAAGTAGATTGCAATGTACCATAGTAATGTCAAGTAAAAATTTTAATGCATTACAAACAAATGATAAAAACAAGGAAATATAAATACTTAAAACTTACTTTTTTTACTTTATCATTATTTAGAGGGGTAGATGGGGCAGAGGTAGATGCAAAATGCATTGTCTTTGTATGAGATGCCAAAATTTCATATGCAATTACCCCTTGATTATCTCCATCTAAATTTGAAAAGGATTTATGTCTTACTTTAATAGGGAAATTTTTAAATAGGCTTATTTAAGTATATTTTCAGAGTCTTTGTTGCTAGAAATTCTATTTTCCTGAAAACATGAGCAGATAAGGGCAGACATGTGAAATACTATAACTCTTTTGTAAGCTTCTTTTATTCTGCACAGGTCAGAAGTGATAGTACAGCCACAAAAATGGACAATCTTCAATATAAAAAAGGAAAGACAAGGCCATAGATTTGTGGCAGAGATACAGTTGAGCCTGGATTCTAAGCATGATAAATCCATGAAAAGTCTTTAAAGTAACCTTGACTTGTACTTTAGGTTTTTCAAAGGAGAGAGATGCCATTAAACTTGAGAATAACAGATACATTTTTTAAATCTGTCACATAAGTGAAGAAATAGTGAGAATGTCTGAAGTTAAAGACCAGCTATGTTCCAAAGGAAAGGGTATTAGGCCCTGCAGTGCACTGTCCATAGATAAAGTTTTTTTGGAACACAGTCCATAGATAAAGTTTTTTTGGAAAGTTTTTTGGAACCCATTCACTTTCATGCTATAGAAACACAGCTGAGTAGCTGCAACAGACACATATGACCTGCATAGCCTAAAATATTTATTCCCTGTCCCTTTACAGAGAAAGTTTGCTAACACTGCTACATATGAAGAAATGCATTGGCAAAGAATTTTCTTAATTTCAAACCATTCTATCCTGAAGGTAGTATCAATTCTTCTAAAAATTCTTCAAACACAATAAAAACAGAATAATTCAACTTACAGGAGAATTAAAGTCATCACAAGGGAATGGTGATAGGATAAAAGAATAATGCAGAAATTCTACTAATGATATTTTACTTAACATTTTTTAAAATAAGAAAATACCAACTAACCAGAATCTTGTGCAATTTTGTCTGGTTGGTAAGTTTTTCTGTTCCTCAGCAATACAAAAGAATGATAAATTGTGCTTAGAATGTATTAATTTTCCCTTTAATGAAGAATTGCCAAGTATCCTATTAGAAGGCAAAAAGGACCATGGTTTCATGGTATAATATTTCCCAGCTTGTTTCTCTGCCAGTGGTTTCAATTTACATTTAGTGCTAAAATGCAGGACTTAAAGAGTTTGACCTCAATTCCATTGATACTCTTTCTCTAGTTGATTCCTGATCAAAAGCATTCTTGGTTTAATTTTGAATTGTACCAGCTGTATGTGTGTGTGTGTGTGTGTGTGTGTGTGTGTGTGTGTGTGCACGCGTAACTATAAACTGTCTCAAAGCCTTTTTGAAAGCAGGCAGTATTTATAAATTATAAATAATTGGAAACAACTATTAGATGATTATGTTCATTTTAATATTGGTAAATTTGGAATGATAATTATGTCAATATTTCCTTGTTAGCAATTTCCTATTTATTTTAGAACTGGTCAGGACACACACAACTTTTTCCCAAACTTGTATTCTAACAATAGGCAGATCATGTTCTAAGAACGCAATGAATTTTTTCCTAGGGAAGCCTATATTTTATCTCAAAACTCAAAAATGACTTTTAGCTCTAGAGAATGCAATGTGTGCATTGTTAGATCAGAGATACATTTATATTCACCTAAAATAATGGAGAAATGTACATTTCTGTGTGACATGAAAGTTGTTCCTAATTCTATAATATGAAAAGATGTTAAAATATCAATCCCATTTTTTAGACCAAAAAGATTAAAGCTCCTATTCCCAGAAGTACAAAATGAGACAAACTATATCAGTCAGAAAGAGATCTATAAAATTCTAAAATCATCCCTATTTCTTTGGAAAGGATTATCTAATTCAGAATACAAAGGCTGAGGTATTCAAATAAGGTTCTTTTCACCAAAACCCAAGAGGCTCAGCTTATCAATGAACTAAGACACTCATTTTTTTAAAAAACTAATACAGTAACTAGAAATATAGAATCAGGATTTCTAATGTTGTTCTCTGTATTCCTTAATTTGCAATGCTTCAGTGTTATAGAAGATGAGAGAATAACATGAAAGTTAGCTTTAAAAAGAAAGTAACAGGTCATATTTGCACCATACAATGAGATAGAATTCTTGCCCACCAATGCATTTGTTGAGAATGCAATATCTTTGAAGATGATTTTTTAAAACAATGTAGATTTCATTATGTCTTTTATGCTCCCAATTCATATCTCCCAGTAATAAACAAATTATTAATCTTTATATTTACAGTTGTAAAAAGGAATTTCTTCAAACTATTTCAATTTTGTTTGTTTTGAAACCTAAAAAGTTTCAGGGCCCCATATACAAATATTTGTTCTATGTATTCTGCAGTTTTTCTATGGATCCCCTCATTTCATGAAAGATTATTATAAACCTTAGATTTCATTTAAAGAACTCAGATTTCACAACGTGGACTAGAGCTAATAAAATAATTTTTGAAATATAGAGACTCTTAAAATGGGTAACTTCATCTCTGGTAACTCCTAAATGTTTTTCTTTCCTTAGCTTGTATAATTCTAGTAAATGGTGTTCTAAGGACAGAGGCCAAAATAACTGAAAGGCATTTCATTAAAGTTTTCCAAATTTTTTTTTCTGAACTTTTTAATGAATTCCTAAGTACATTTGCGATGTCATGAAGACTTCCTTTAGTCTTTTTTTTTTCTTTCTCTCTCTTCTTTTCCCTTTTGTCCTTTTTTTTTTTTTTTTCAGGGCCTACATACATTTATTTGTTGACAAAATTTACTGACCCTAACCCCATCCCAGCACTGGGTTTCTCCTGAGCAGCTGTAGGCCTGTGCATATGACATGAATAGCCCAGGAAGGAAGCCAATGGAGGGGAGTCCATAGCAGTCTGCTACAAGTCACCTTGGTTTAGCCTTAAATGAAGTTACCAGAAGCTATTTTCAGGAAAATATTTAATGATTGCCAGAACTCTCTGAATAAAATGGAAATGATGGCAAGGATTTATAAGGAAGCACAAATCAATGCACAGCTAATAGCAAGATTCCTCTTCACTTCATGATGGCATTTAGGGCTGAAAGAGATATGGGTGGACAACATCAACATTCTCTTACTGTCTACAATTTTTCCAAAGTTTTTTTAAACCACATCCAGGATGACATTCTTGCAGGAACTGAGTTTTACACATTCCAAACTAATATGACAATAATTATTCAAAGACCAGACCCTGGAAAAGAGAAAGAGGATGAAAGACGACTATCTAATAATAGTTTATTGGAGTAGATCATGAAATGTACTTTTTATGAAGTCTACAAAAATTCAACCCTCAAATTTACCTTACCCCTGAAAGTCAAAGTCGCTCAGTTGTGTCCAACTCTTCTTGACCCATTGCACTATACAGTCCATGGAATTCTCCAGGCCGAATACTAGAGTAGGAAGCCTTTCCCCTCTCCAGGGGATCTTCCCAACACAGGGATTGAACCCAGGTGTCCCACATTGCAGGCAGATTCTTTACCAGCTGAGCCCCAAAGAAAGCCCAAGAATACTGGAGTGGGTAGCCTATCCCTTCTCCGGGGGATCTTCCCAACCCGGGAACTGAATCAGGGTCTCCGGCATTGCAGGCTGATTCTTCACCAATTGAGCTATGAGGAAAGCCCCTACATATCCACTAACCCCACCACCCCAGCCCTCTTCACCTTCTGGTCCTGCCCTTCCAACCACACCGAGGCTACAAATGGAACGTTCAGAAACACACACAATGACCACACCTAATACAATTTCTAGACCATAAAAATCAAGTAAATAAGTAAAAATTACAGGGGCAAAGATTTAAAGATGTCAAAGTTTCATTTTAGGATGCTTAGAAAAACAGTAGATAAAGCAAGATAGTGTTTTCATTTTTGAGTGTGTTAAATAATAATGAGGTTTCTACTGTTTTCATGAGCACACACATGTTTTATATTTTCATGAAAACAAATTCACTTATGTGAGAAATGAAATGTAAGGACAAGTTTTATATTTCTCTAACACGTTTTTCTCAAATCATTCAACCACCATCGGAAGTTCCCATCATTATCACTTTGAGAATAGAGCTTTTTTTTCTCTCTCTCATAATTGAGTAAATCCTGCTAAAATTAGCCAGGCTCTCCTCAAGAGATACCATTGTTCAAAGAATTGCAGTAGGAGAAGAAGATGGCAGAGGATTAGGTGGACGTAGAGTACATCTCTCTCCGTGGATACATCAGGAATACATCACTTCAGACACAGAAGTCCATACAGAACACCAAGTGAGAGTAGACAGGAGTACCTGACCAGTGGAAAAGAATATATAGAACCATGCAAAACTGAGTAGGATGAAGGAACTAGAGGGGAAAACAGGAGTGTTAGTAGGCCTGGACCTGCCCTCAGCAGATGGAGAACTGAAGCAGGGGCCTGATACCCACAGTGGGGCAACTGTCTGAGTCAGAGGAGAAACATTTAAGGCTGAGAGTGAAACAGCTGATCTGTGGAAGCCTAAATGGAATAAGAATCAGACAGTCCTTGCCATAGGCACACATACCCTGGACAGGAATGCTGGCCTCCTGGAAGGTGCAGTGGCTGGGAGCTGGAGTTTAGGGACTGTGGAGCAATCCCAGGGCAAGTGCTGCTGTTGACTGCGGAGAGAGGGATTGAGGGGATGTGAGGGGTGGGAAATGCTGGTGGAGGAAAGCCAGGCAGCCATGGAAGCAAGGAGACACTTCTTGGGATGGAGCCATCACCATAGCCTCTTGCTCCCTACACATTCCAGCATCCACAGCTGAACAATAGAGAGGCTGGCCCATCAAATGCCGGATGCACTAAACTACAGAGTAGGACCCCACCCAGGGAACTCCTTTAAGAGACTGATGCACCAGCCCAGGGGCCCCCATCTATGCACCTGACACGCCAAACAACAGAAGGACCCCAGGCAAGGGAGCCCGCTAAATGCCTGAATGGGCAGAGCTACAGAGAAAGACTGGTCAAAGGGAGCCTTCTGATCACCAGCTACAAGAAGCTCAAAAAAAGACTCTAATAGGGCCATAACTCCTGTGACAAAGGCAGTCTGAGTCCCTGCACACTTGGTGCCACCAGGGTCCCCACAAGCCAAGCAGATGCACCACCTTCATGTTCAACTCTCACTGGAACAGAGCTCCCACAGGCAAAAAGTCTTGCCTCTATGCACTCCAGGTCGCTTTGGTCATGTCTGACTCTTGACCCTGGAGACTGTGTCTTTCCAGGCTTCTCTACAAGAGAGGGTGTTCTCCAGGCAAGAATACTGGAGAGTATTGGCCAATACTGGTCGCCATGCCCTTCTAGAGCACTATATATCCTGCTGCCCTACCCACCAACTCCCCCGAGTACCTGGTGCTTCCATAACACCTGTGACCCAGACAGCTGCACCACCTCCACACCTGGCCCTCACGGGGCAAACCCAAGCCCTCCAGGGCAGCCTCAGGAGCTAAACCCCAGTGGACAACCCATATGTAGGTGTGGAATAAAACGACAACTGAAACCCAATGTGGCTAAGAAAGATCCAAAACCTTCCCACCAGCTGTATTAGCTGCAGATTAAAACCACATAATCAACTAAGCAGACTGTGTGTCTATGGAATATACAAAAGGTCATTGAGAGCTCCCACAAAAGAAAACGCACTAGCTCTGATAGCTGTGGACTTTGGAGGCAAGAACACAGAGGAGTAGGACCAGATTAGAATCTAAGCTGCCCCCACAGCAGGTCCAGAGATCAGCACAGTGTTGGAGGGAATCCTATGGAGGTGAGGTAGACTGTGACTACCAGCGAGGGAAAGGACTGTGACATCAGTGACTCAAGAAAAACATTTATTATTCTTATTTTTTTACTTATTCTGTAGATTTGTTTCGATTTTTGCTTTGTTTTCCTTTGTTTCCCCCACTGTTGTAGTTGTTGATTTTATTGGCACTAAGAAATCCAATTAAGCTTTTGAGTTTTTTTTTTTTTCTCAGTCACACTTTTAATTGTTGTCATAAACCTCTGCCTGTACATTGGGCTTTTGCAGTTCTGTGGTGTTTTCCTCTTTTTTTTTTTTTTTTCCTTTCTTTTTTTAATTTTAATTTTTTAAACCTATTGTTATTTTTCTACATTTATTCCTTTGTTTGCTTTTCCTACTGTTCTTTTCCCCTTTCAATTAATATTTAATGTATATAAGTCTTCATTATCTACCTCTGTTTAACTTTGCATATCTACTGTTTCTTTCTCTTGTTTCCTCTCAACATATTAGTTTTATTTTCATTGCTTTATTCCCCAATTGGCACCTTGCTTTAGTTTTGTTTTCTAGTTTGTGCTTTAATTAGTTTTGTTCTGGTAGATATAATTTTTGGTTTCCTTTGTTCACCGGTTAATCTAGTGTACTTTATTTTTGTTGGACTGTTTTTATTTTAATTATGGGTGTAAATGTATATGAGTATATTCAGTCACACTTTTTATTGTTTTTATAAACCTCTGTCTCTATGATGTGCTTTTGCAGTTCTGTGGAGCTTTCCTTTTCCTTTTTTCCTTCTTTGTTTTTTTTTTCTCTTTTTTTAATTTTAATTTTTAATTTTTTAACCTATTATATTTTTTCTACATTTATTCCTTTGCCTTTTCTACTGTTATTTTCCCCTTACAGTTACTCTTTAATGTACGTAAAACTTCTTCATCTACCTTTATTTAACTTTGCATATCTATTCGTTCTTACTTTTCTTTCTTTCCTTTCCTCTCAACATATTTGTTAGTTTTGAGTTCATTGCTTTATTCCCCACTTGGCACCTTGCTTTAGTTGGTTTTCCAGTTTGTGCTTAAGTTAGTTTTGTTCTTAACTTGTAAATATAATTTTTTATTTCCTTTGTTCGCCAGGTCAACCTACTGTATTTTACTTTTGCTGGACTGCTTTCACTTTTCTCATGGGTGTATATGTGTATATTCCATTATTTTAATTACTATTTGCCTGATTTTGTAACTGCCATTTCTCTGGGGTTCATCTTCGGTTTCTCATTTTTGGAAATTTATTTTTAATCTTAATACCACAAAAAACCACTTGTGGAATCTTCGTTCCTGACCAGAGATCAAGCCCTGAGCCTTTGGAGTAGGAGAACTGACTCCAGAGAAGTAACCCTAGGTAGTATCAAATAGTGAGAACTCACACAAAGAAAACCATTTGAATACAAGACCCTGCATCACCCAATCACCTGTAGAACCCTGTGCAGGATGCCCCATCTAAACAACAAACAAAACAAAAATACAAACCCAATCATCAGCAGATAGGATTACCACCTCACTCAGCCTTGCCCATCAAAGGAAAAACAAACAAAAACTCAGTGCAAATCTCACCCTATATGAAGCTCACACAAACCACTGGACCAATCTTAGGATGGCAGAAACCAAAAGGAGGAAAGAATTCAACTTTCTTTAAGGAAAGAATTCAACTTACCTTGAAGCCTGAGAAAAGGAGATCTCAAACACAATAACTTTAAAAATAATATTAATAAAAGGTTGAGAAATACTACACAAATGGCGGAACAAACTAGAAACACAGAAGTCCAAAGAAATGAACAGGAAATAGGCAAATTCCCTGAAAAAGAATTAAGAATAATGATAGAAAAGATGATCAAAAATCTTGAAAACAAATTGGAGAAAATGCAAGAATCAGTTAACAAGGACCTAGAAGAATTAAAGAATAAACATACAGAGACAAACAACACAATTACTGAAATTAAAAATGCTCTAGAAGGAATCAATAGGAGAATATCTGAAACAGAAGAACAAATCAGTGAGCTGGAAGGTAAAATGGTGGAAATAACTTCTGCAGAGCAGAATAAAGTAAGAAAAATGAAAAGAACTGAGGATAGTCTCAGAGACCTCTGGCACAATATCAAGCATACCAACATTCGAATTATAGGGGTCCCAGAAGACGAAGGGAAAAAGAAAGGATATGAGAAAAATTCTGAAGAGATTAGAGCTGAAATTTTCCCCAGCTTGGAAAAGGAAATAGTCAAGTCCAGGAGGCACAAAGAATCCCATACAGGCTACACAAGTCCAAGAGGTGCAAAGAGTCCCATACAGGATACACCCAAGGAGAAACACGCCAAGAAACACACTAACAAAGACTAAACACAAAGAAAGAATATTAAAAGCAGCAAGGGAGAAGCAACAAGTAACATACAAGGGAAATCCCATATGCTTAATAGCTGATCTTTCAGCAGAAACTCTGCAGGCCAGAAGGGACTGGCAGGATATATTTAAAGTACTGAAGGGGAAAAATCTACAACCAAGATTACTGTACCTGGCAAGGATCTCATTCAAAATTGATGGAAAAATAAAAAGCTTTTCAGACAAGCAAAACTTAAGAGAATTCAGAACCACCAAACCAGCTTTACAACAAATGTTAAAGGGATTCATATGGTCAAGAAATAAAACAGAAGAAAAAAGATCTACAAAATCAACCCCAAACTATTAAGAAAATGGCAATAGGAAAATATATATCAATAATTACTTTAAATGTAAATAGATTAAATGCTCCAACCAAAAGACACAGACTGACTGAATGGATACAAAGCAAGACCCAAACATATGCTATCTACAAGAAACCCACTTCAGACCTAAAGATACATATAGACCAAAGTGAGTGATTCAAAAATATATTCCATGCAAATGGGAAGCAAAAGAAAGCTGGAGTAGCAGTCCTCATATCAGACAAAATAGACCTTAAATTATTTTAAGATTTAAGAAGATTCCAAGAGATAAGGAAGGATGCTACATAATGATCAGGGGATCAATCCAAGAGGAAGACATAACAATAGTNCAACAGAGGATGAGATGGCTGGATGGCATCACTGACTCGATGGACCTGAATCTGAGTGAACTCTGGGAGTCTGTGATGGACAAGGAGGCCTGGCATGCTGCAATTCATGGGGTCACAAAGAGTCGGACATGACTGTGCAACTGAACTGAACTGAACTGAACGAAGACAGGCTAGAACTATAAAGCACTATGTAAGTTTTAGCATTTCTAGTTATTTTAACAGCATAAAAATAGGCTGACAGGATTGAATACTAAAGTATTTATTGTTGAAATAATATATGCAGAATTTTCTTTAAGTGATCCCAGAAAACAAACAAAAAGTGGAGATTGATGACAGAAGATTGAAAAAAAAATAGTAATTATTGAAGCTGAGTGATGTATATGGGAATTCATTACACAGTTCTTCTTTGTGTATTCATGAATATTTTCATAGTAAAAAATTTTAATGTAATTTGAGATATAAAGAAAAGAAGTATTAGCAATCATTAGAGTACTGCTATTTTATTCAAACCCAAACTCTACTGTACAATATTTATTTTTGCTATCATGAATCAAAAGCCAATCCTTTTTCTATAGACTAAGATTACTTGATCTTTTTTCAATGGTTCCAAATATCTCCAGGCTAAAATTGACTTAGGTTAATCAAATTCTTATTATAATCCAGTTGTGTTAAGCAATGGAATTCCTAATGGTAAAACTATAATCAACATGTTATGACTGTTTCATGATGAAAGGTCCTATCCAATTAGGGAATTTCCCTTATCAAAGGCCCTTCACCCTCAAGAGAGCTTCACTGAATAGCAATGGAGGTTGCTTAATTAGTGAGGTTAAAACATCCTTCAGAAACAAGGTCAAGATGACATTTCTATCTGTGCCAAGTAGATGAAAGAANAAGGTCCTATCCAATTAGGGAATTTCCCTTATCAAAGGCCCTTCACCCTCAAGAGAGCTTCACTGAATAGCAATGGAGGTTGCTTAATTAGTGAGGTTAAAACATCCTTCAGAAACAAGGTCAAGATGACATTTCTATCTGTGCCAAGTAGATGAAAGAATCCTCCAAATACAGCACTCAGAAATCTTGGTGTGAAAATTTCTTTAAGACTTAACCAACAGAAGGAAAGGGAAATACATTGATCTTAATGGTATCAACAAAATTTTCTAGCACATTCTAGGTATTAGAATTACATAAGTATTTCCATAAAATTTCCATAAAGTGACCAACTTTTGCTTGAGAAAACTTTTCCCCAAATTCATTGTTTGGTTTTAAGAAATAAGAATCTTTTAAAAACAAACAACCATGAAACATAATTCCGTAACTATAAAACAATCAACAAAGGAAATTTAAAAAGAAACAATTCTCTGAAAATCTTCTTTTCATGATATCTATAAAGCCTCTTAAAGAGACTGCAGGAAATATCGAGTTAGTCTGTGACTATCTCTCAGGAGATGAACAATATAAAAGAACCTTTAAATCAAAAAATTGTATTCAACAATACAGCACTTGATAATCAGTGTCTGTTAAAGGAAGAGAGAGAGGATGCATTTACACAAATATACTTGGTGGTATATTGATCATTCAAACTGCAAAGAATCATTTCCTTTTTCTTCCCCCACACAAAAATCTCAATGACAAACTCCCCAAAATTCTTTGCTACATCTGACCAAACAGTTCTGCATTTTCTAAATGATTAAATTATTGGTAGACAGCATCAACTGTCAAAATTCTCATTAATTTTGTATACTTTAATATAGCTTCATGTACTTTAATACAGTTACAATGATATAAAGATGTAAGATGCTAAGTTTCAACACTTCATGCCCTTTCTACCTCTTTTTGCTACTTCAAAGGCCAAACTGAGCTTCACATTACTAGCTAACTGTTCGGGATAGCTGCCACTGTCACCCAATCTTGAAGAGTCACAAAGCTAAATGAGAGAATACAGATTCATGCATTGAGGAACACTGTTGAGGTTTGAGAGAAAACAACAAAATTCTGTAAAGCAATTCAGTTCAGTTCAATCGCTCAGTCGTGTCCGACTCTTTGCAACCCCATGAACCACAGCATGCCAGGCTCCCTATCACCAACTCCCAGAATTTACCCAAACTCACGTCCATTGAGTGAGTGATGCCATCTAACCACCTCATCTTCTGTTGTCCCCTTCTCCTGCCTTCAGTCTTTCCCAACATCAGGGGCTTNTTTGCAACCCCATGAACCACAGCATGCCAGGCTCCCTATCACCAACTCCCAGAATTTACCCAAACTCACGTCCATTGAGTGAGTGATGCCATCTAACCACCTCATCTTCTGTTGTCCCCTTCTCCTGCCTTCAGTCTTTCCCAACATCAGGGGCTTTTCAAATGAGTCAGCTCTTCGCATCAGGTGGCCAAAGTGTTGGAGTTTCAGCTTCAACATCAGTCCTTCCAATGAACACCCAGGACTGGTCTCCTTTAGGATGGACTGGTTGGATCTCCTTGCAGTCCAAGGGACTCTCAAGAGTCTTCTCCAACACCACAGTTCAAAAGTATCAATTCTTCTGCACTCAGCTTTCTTTATAGTCTAACTCTCATATCCATACATTAAGTGAAAAAAAATGAAAAATGGAGAGAAGTCATCAAGTCTAGAAAACAGCATGAAGACCCACCTGCTGTAAGTTAGTTTCAACTTCATCCTTTCGGAGTCACTGAAAATTGACAAAGGGAACACCTTGCCTTTCACTCCCCCCACCCACCTTATTTTTTAAATATTAACCCTCTTCAATGTTTTCTTTGTTTCTTCTTGACAAACCAATTAGTCTAATGGAAACTATTAACCCAAAATAAAATTCTCTTTTCTCAGCCTTAATTGTGAAAAAGCGAGAAAAGGAAAGCTTTGTTTTTATGAAGACAAAATAAAATGCATATTATATGGTACTGAAAGTACCTTGAAAATTGTTCTAAAAGCTGTTAACAACATGGAAGTGTATGACTGCATTACTATAGATGCCAGCCAAATTATAACAAGCAACTATGATAGTAGGATACAAAAGCTGACCCAAATCATAGCCAGGAATTTGGGTTATAAAGTTGAATGCCCCAGCTGCAGGGTTGCAGCGTAGAAGAACAGCACCGAAGGCCAAGTGACTGCAGCAATTGAAGCTGCTCAGACCAACATCTTTTAAGAGAAGTCTCAGAAGTCCATTACCCATTGCCCCCTCTTTTAAAAGAGATTAACTGAAAGCCTACTTTACATGTTCTCCAGGAATACCCAAAGAATGCATCTCTGGCCATCCATTCTCTCCTCCACTCACATCCCTTCTGCTTGGTACTTTGGGATCCTTGACCGTTCCCATCTATGTCCTATGCATTCTAAACACTGAATTGAACACTGCTCGTAGAAGCATTATTTGCAATATGCTAAAATTGGACAGCCTCAATGTCCAAAAGTAATAGACCTGATAAATACTAAAAGTGTGACATATCAATGATATGGGATACTATACATTAATTAAATTAATGCACCATAAAACCATATGCCTTAACACCAGTGTAATATTAAACAAAAGAAGCAAATCACAAAGTAAGGTAAACAGAATGATTCCAGTCATAAAGATTTTTTAAAGAGGCAAAATTAAACAATTTTTTAAGATGCATACATATGTGGTAAAACTATAAATAAAAACAGGATGATGGTTATCACAAGGGTCAGGCCATTTATGGTCTCTGTTTTAGAAACAGGGTAATGTACTGAAAGGATTTTTATTCATTGGATAATATTTTATTTCTTACGATAATTATAGCTATACGAGTGATTTCCAGTTGCTTTATAATTATCTTTCGAATTGTCTATATGCTATAAATACCATTTACATATAAGAAATTTTTCAAATACACACAATTTTTAAAAATATAAAGCTAACAAAGACTTTTGTACTGAAAATGTTATTTGTGAAACATCTGAAAACAGGTCTTTGGAATTATAGAGAAGGGCAGGCAGGCTATAATGGGCAAAAGTGCTATATAAACTGTTACTACTAATTTAGGCTGTGGAAGGACTGATGCTAAAGCTGAAACTCCAATACTTTAGCCACCTCATGCGAAGAGTTGACTCAGTGGAGAAGACTCTGATGTGGGAGGAATTGGGGGCAGGAGGAGAAGGGGACGACCGAGGATGAGATGGCTGGATGGTATTACTAACTTGATGCACATGATTTTGGGTGAACTCCAGGAGTTGGTGATGGACAGGGAGGCCTGTCGTGCAGCGATTCATGGGGTCGCAAAGAGTCGGACACGACTGAGCGACTGAACTGAACTGTTATAAAATATGGGAGTCATTGGAATCATTGTGTAAATGAAGTCCCCAAATAAGTGGTATGTGTGTGAGTTGGGGCTCAGCAAAGAGGTAACACATGCATGAACGTGAACTGTTATGAACAACAGTTCCTAGAGAGACTGTGGGGAAAGCTGAAGTAAGAGATGACAATCAACAAAATCAGATGTTTTCATAAAAATATCTGTCTGTTGGAGGAAGGTCAAGTTGCCATGAAGTAATAACCTGCTTAACAAAACAGCACTGGAAGATGCGATGGACCTAAGTCTTTGTGAAGATGGTAGGCCCCAAAATGTGTTAACAATCTAAGAGCAAATGTTATGCCTACATTTACTGCATAAAAGTAGAGGTAGTTAGGTAGAATCATGAGAACTAAGCAGGTAACTATTATGACACAGAGAATGCAGGCCTTTCTTAAGAAAAGTCTACTGTAAACCTAATAGAGGAAAACCTTGAAAGTCTAGACACAGGAATGGCGGAAAATATATGTTGCTCCAGTAGGAATCCACATTCTTAAGTTTCCATGGCTACAAAAAATTCAGGGGCAGAAGCAATCCAGAGCTGGATAATAATCTGGATAGGTATCCAGAGCTACCATCATTCATCTAATTTCAAAAGGAAAACTCCTAGGAATCATCCTTGGTATCTTCTGTTCTTCATGTACTATTCCAGTTTCTTGGGAATTTCTAATCCATTTTAACTCACCAATATCTTATTCCTGAGTTTGTACTGTCACTGCCCTCGGATACCATCATCTCTGGTGTAAACCATCTCAATAATGATTACTAGATAAGACTCCTAGTCAAAGTTTGTTTCACATGCAAGCAGCGTCAGTGCTCTGTAGGGACTGGCCAGATACAGATTCTCAGGCTGCACCAGGACCAACTGACTCATAATCTGCATTTTAACAAAACCCCCAGGTGGTTTGCATGCACATTAACATCTGAAAAGCACTGGATTAAAGGGCATTAGACACTTCTTTAGGATTCGATGGACAAATGGCAGTATTAAACCAAATTAGTTCCCACCAATCTGAGGGTAAAGAGAAACAAGAGCCTTCACTCAATAATATGTCTAGACCTTTACTGTCTCTAATGACAAGGAAAATTCAGAGCTCATGTTTCAATTTGTTGATGTAATCTGTTATTTGTAGCAGCTCTTGAATTGCAATTTCTGTTTTTGTGGTTTAACTCCAAGTTGTAGGAGGGTGGAGATAGGAATTCTCCTGCATCTTCTTGTGGCCCTTAGTCCAGTGACACAAACACCAAAAAGACCAAGAAAATCTTGCTATTTAAGCAAGAAAGGTCTTTAAGAATAACAGTATTATAAATTAACCAGGACCTCTAAACAAAAAGTCTGTGTGTTCAAAAACAGATGAATCTCAAAATATTATGTTGAGTGAAAGAAGCCAAACACACATACACAAATACACATTGCTCTACAATCTCATGTAAATGAAGCTCAAGGAAAGAGATAAAATTGGAGAAGGAAATGGCAACCCACTTCAGTACACTTGCCTAGAAAATCCCATGGATGGAGGAGCCTGGTGCAGGCTACTGTCCATAGGGTCGCAGAGTCAGACACCACTGACCGACTTCACTTTCATTTTCACTGATGTCAAGTGGTTAAGACTCCACACATCCTTTGCAGGGGGCACAGATTTGATCCTTGCTCAGGAGACTAATAATCCCACATGCATGCGGCGCAGNAAAAAAAAAACCCTGCCATGGTAACTCCCACAATTCCTCTTCATCTCTGGCTTTGGCCCTTGGTTATCAATCCCTCCCCCAGCCATGATCTTTCCCAGTTCCTCATTCACCCCTTTAGGTATTTGCCTTGCTCCCTTAGTTGCAGAGAAACCATTCTTCGCATGAGACACAGAGTCCCTCCTCACTCCTGGTACTTTCTCTCTACTTACCACCAGTGAAGCGTCTGTGCTTTTAGCCAAGGCCAACCCCTCAACCGGGGACTGACTCCTATTATGTTATACTTCTACCCCGTGACATTGCCTCTCTTCTAGTTCTCCCTTTCTCTCCTGCATCATGGTTTTCCTCCCCCTCACTGACTACTTCGCAGTCTCTGCTTATTGGCTCCTACTTTTTCCTCCAAATTCTTAATGTTGGGGTGTTCCAGGCCTGGTCCTTAGATCTTTCCTCCATTAACAATCATTGTCTGGGTGATCTCATCCAGTCTCAAGGTTTTACATGCCTTTCTTTCTCCTCCCTTCCTCCCCCTCACCCTCCTCCTTCATCTTCTTCTTCATCATCATCATCTAACCTTAATCTATCTTTCTATCCAGCTGTCTATAGTCAGGACCTTCCCTGAGGACTATTAAGCTTCTGTGTTGAGAACAGACTGTTAGAAGTATGGTCTCAGGCAGAAGTTGGGGTTAGTTATGATACTACTGCAGTAATCATAGCAGCAGGGTGAGTGAGAAGTGGTCGTGTTATGCATTCATTTCAGAAGGTAGAGACAACAGAGTGGACCGGATATGGACAGTTAGGGAAAACATGTCAATGTTTTAGGAAAAAAATGACATCAATGTTTTTGTCGTGAACAGCTGCAAAGATGCTGTTGCCATTAACTGATGTTATGAATACTGTGATTCGAACATATTTCATACATGTAACGAGATAATGGATGGGCACAGGGAATCAAGAATTTACTGTTCTATAGTTTGAGATGAATATTAGACATTCAAGTATATGTGTTGATTAGATAATCGGGGCATGTAGACCGTCTATCCCATGAAATCACGAGTTCCACTTTTAAATTCTATGTCTTTGCCATGTTAGTTATAGCTATTTGCATATAGTAAATAAACATTTTAGTTGAATGTAAAATAGTTCTCAAAGTTATTTTTTAAGTTTATTTTATCTTCCTTCCATTTTTGAGATATAATTGACATACAGCACTGTGTGAGTTCAAGGTGCACAGCATAATCAAGGTTATTTTATTGTGACCCTTCTGGGGTCCTTCTGAGCTGAGTACCCCAGTAATCCCATGGCAGGACTCCTTATTCCATAGCACTCAACATACTAATGGAATGATTTGTCTGCCTCCACAGCCCAGACTTTGTATTCCAGTACCATTAAGGTATTATTATGCCAGCCACTATCCTAGGCCCTGGGCATATGAGACACTATTGCATTATTTAGGCAAGAATGAGTGAGTAATTTAACAAACAGAGACAGTAAACACAGAAAAAAGGGGGCAAAGTTGAGATATATCAAGATTAGAACACAATCACTGACTTCGTGTTTGAGCTAAGCAAAAACACGGTTTGTAGTTATACCAATCCCTAACACTGGACAATTTTGTAGGGCGGAGAGTGAGTGTTCAGAAATTTTAACTTGCATTGCCTTTGGACAACAAAGTTCAACTCACTGCTCTTCATCACACTGTGAACCACCAAAACTCAGTTTATTCATCCCCATCCCCTAAAAGCACGTGGGCACTGGGTTGGCTTCCTGGTTCAAGTAAGCCAGTCTTTTCTCTTATTATGTCCTCTTCAGGACCATGTCAGCTTCTATCCCAAGTACTCAGACTTCCATCTACATGCTCTCCCTTCCGCTTCTCTCCTGCCTACCCTTGGGAGTTTCCCTGTCCTACTGTGATCTTCATTCCCAGTGTCACTTATTCCATGCAGCTGATAGACAGAGGAGGTGGGATACAGGCCAGAGAACTAGAGCCGCCTCCCAGGTGAGCTCTCCAGAAAGATCTAACATAACCAACAGGAGCAGGAGGGGAGATTCTATCATTTGTCTCTGATATTTGTCATATTATCTATATGCTATTGATAATACAAAGCACCACCTCAAGATTGGAACCCTGGCACTCTCCTAAATATCTACCCTCCAGATTGTGAGCATATATATATAGAAGTCATCAGTGAATTTTGCCTGGGGCAAAAAATCCCTGGCCACTCGTTCTTGACAGTACTACCCTCCACATGGCTTCTCTGGGCCCAAGAACACCATGACATTAATCAAATTCAAGTCTGACCTTTAACTTCAATGTACATTAAACAAAGGCCTTCCTTCTCTGCTCAAGTCCCTTTTATCCACAGTCCAGGGGGATTGGGGTGGGAGGTGGGGTGTGGAATGCTGTCCCAGATTAACAGTGAGTTAAAACTCCTTCCCTAGATAGGAAGGACATTTACCTCCATTATGCCTTCCCTGAGCACACCATGGTGGAGAAAAGCAACAGACATACAACTCTCTGCTTAGAGATATATAGAGTGTATTGGGGTGGTATTCTGCCCACTTGCACATTAATAAAAATGACAGGAGCAGTCCTCCTCAAGGGATCCAGACACTGGGGAGACTACAAAGTCTTCTGACTGTGTTGGGTCTTCTTGAGCAGACCAGAGTTTCCTTCCGAGGTGAGAGCGGAGAGTTAGGGTGAGTTCTTTGCTTGGGTGGCACAAGCCACTCGAGGACAATGCCGAGGGCAGTGGCGGGGGGTGCCCAGGACTGAGGCCAAGTGGAGTTGATGGGAGCGGGAATGGTGCCGGAGCTTACTATCTGGGGAGTGGGTAACATCCATGAAAGCCAGGCCCGTCTGCTTCCCAGGGGGGGGAAACTGGGCCTTGGGGTCCCCTTTTGTCTTCTCTGTCTTAGTTCGTCCCTTGGGACTTTTGGCTGGAGCCAAGGTTTTTTCCACATTTTCTTTTCTGGGGCTGGCCACTTTCTCAGATGCAGAGGATATGGATGCCTCATGCCCTTTCCCTTTTGTCTTGGGTGTAATAAAGTGCAAAAGAGATTTTATCTTCTTTCTCAGGCCATGTTCTGGAAGACTGGGTCTCTTGTGAGTATGGCCTTGCACTACCTGCCTCTGGAAAACCTGACCTTGTAAAGCTCGGCCCTCCAATGGCTTACCCACAGTGAGCTGGCCCAGGAAAGTCTGGCCTCGTGACGCCTGGGGCACCACTGGCTGGGCATTCTCAGGAACCCTTGCTGGTTTGAGGATGACACTGAACTTGGCTTGACTGTCTTGCAGGTCCTTTTTCTGAGAACCCTTCCCCCTAGGGACTCCCGGAGGTAAAACTGGGAGTTTAGGCTGAGGGCAATGCTGAGGTCTGTGTTGACAGGAAGCATCACGGTGAAAGCGATGTCTCCGTTGCCAGGGGCTGCCGGGTGTCCTATTCAAAGGTATCCCTTCTGGCCTCCGGCCTTCAACAGAGTGGCTTTTTTCTCTTGTGGAGGAGAGTGTGAACCCAGCATCCCCTTCTCCATGGTCCCCAGCCAAGCCGGGTTTGCCTGGCTCCTCTCTCTTTTCTGCCAGTGTGGGGACTTGGGCTGAGTCCTTGCTCTTGTCAGGGATATGGGGCTCAGGGCTCCGGGGCTCAGGGCTCCAAGGCTCCTCCAGACTGGGGTTGTTCACACTGGCCTCCAGCTGAACACAAAGCACCTGGGCCTCTGTCAGGTCCCCACTGACTGAGATACTGGAAGCCCAGTGGGCAGAACCATGGGGTACTATGCTGCAACTGGAGGGCTTCTGTTTCTGGTGCACTGCCTTTAATTCAGTGGCCAGCTGTTCTTTGAGGTGGAGCCACTCTGGGTCTGGGGCACATGGCACATCTGGTGGGATGGGGAGCTCCTGGAGCAGTGGTTGTCCTTGGGTGTTTAAACTCTCAAGAGACTCCTGTGGACATACATCCTCTGACGTTCCTACAACTTGTTCCCTAGACTCTCTTGCTTTTATGGGAATTCCAATTTGCGCCTCTAGGATCTTCTTTCTCAGATGGAAATTCATTTTGGCCAAGATGTGCTCCCCAAGGGAAGAGGGCCTCTCAGGCTCTGTTTGGCTTTCTATAGGCAGCATCTCAATTACTCCTTCCACCTGCTCATCAACCTGGACTTCTCCTGCAGAGTTTGAAAGAGCCTCATTGGCCTCTTGAAAGCCTGGCCCAGGACTTGGGCCCCGCTCTTCAGGTGAGGTCACCTGAGTCAGAGGTTCTGTTGAGAATTCGACAGGCTCAGGCACCATCTCTGTGATCATGGCTGGGGACGTGATTGACGTGGTTGGTGAGGCCATGGCCCTGGAGAGAGCCAGGCAGCCCTGACAATAAAGAGCAGGCAGCCCTGACAAGAAGGCCAGATACTTGTGCCGTAAAGTCATCTCCAGTTTCTCAATGGCTGCCTCTGACAGGACTCCGGGCAGCTTAGGATGTTTAATGACAGCTTTTGGTGAGACCTGTTGCTGCTGATCAAGGGCCACTGGCATCCCGGGTATTACTTCCTGTTGAAGGTCCTGGTCAGCTGCTGCCTGGGGTTCCAGGGGCTTGCTTTCCAGGATGCAGCTGAAGGGAGTCACTTCCAGGCCCCCAGGAATTATGCACTCCCAAGATCTACACACACAGGCAGGGATGTTGCCCTGGTGAATTTGCCCACATTTGGAGTCGATATGATCCCGCAATATTGCCTTGGCCTGGTCAAACAAGTGTGGCATGGGGACTGACAATGGGTCCACAATAGGTGAGAATGGGTCATCAGCTCCAGTGGCCTCCAGAGATGTAGGCTGAGGGCCATTCACATTGTCTAGGGCTGTGTTGCTCCAGGATATAGTCTGCTGGTTAGTGGGGGACAGGAGCAGCTGGATGGACTGCTGGATCTTCTGGGGCAGGCCCCAGCGGTGGTGCATCAGCTGTCTCTGGAGGTGGTATTCCAGCAGCCTCCTGGTCTGCTGCGGGAAGAGTGGTTCCCTTGTGAGGACTGAGACAGGCCGCCGCGGACAGGAAGTTGTCAGAGTCTCAGAAGACTGGGCTTTGTCGCCCGGCTTACACTGCACGGGGCTCTGGACATGTTGATCTCGCTGAAAAACATCTGGCAAGTCCCACTGAAGCTGGAGCTGCCTCTGCAGCAGGTGCCACTCCAAGGCTTCACACTCGTCCAGAGTCAGAAATGGGACATTGATGTGAGCTTGTTGGTGATCGGATGGAGCAACACAATCTTGAGAAGACAGAGAAGAGAGTGGAGTTGACTGGGTTGGAGTTTTAGGCAGCAAAGGGAGGAAGGAGTGTTCCTTGAGGAGAAAGGGATCCTTCAAGTGGGGCTTGGACATGCTCTCATTGTTGGAGAGGCCTTGAGAAGCCAAGAAGGTGTCAACCAGCGACTCACTGTGCAGAGAAGGCAGGCCACAGAATAGCTGGCAGTATTTTGGCTGCACGGGGCCCACTGAATCACTAGCCTGCTGCCCAGACATTAGATAGAGGCCGCTTAATTCTTTAAGGGCTGAAGAGGGCAAGGCTAAAGCCTTATGGCTGGGGATATGCTGGTAGAGGTGTCTTTGTTCTGGATCCGTAATGCACCATTCAGAAACCCAGAAGGCCTGGGTAGGCTGGCCGGCCATACCTGAACCCCAGTTCTGGTACGAAATGGTCCCAGACTTCTCAATAGAGAAATGAGAAGTATCATTGTGGATGAAAGAAGCTGGTTGGTTATATTCAGTTTGGTAAAAGAGTGGCGGGTTTGGCATCAGCTGCCTCAGGGACTCTTCTACACGCCTGGGGAGCCCCCACCTCTGGAAATGCATCCATTTTTTCAAATGGACCTCAAGAAGTCTCAGGACTTCAGGACTCAGGAATGGCAGGTGGGCAGGGAGGACAGTGACCATTGGCAAGGCCACTGCCTGTGTCAGGGTAGTAATTTCTTGTTTCAGGGTCAGCAGAGAGACCTGGGGATTTGAGGGCTGCTGGACTTGGTTCCCACAGATGAGGCTGAGGTTGTTCTCCATCATCTCCTGCAGATTCACTGAAATTCTTGGCTCCTCAGTCCCTGAGGGAACCTCTGGCACTTGGAATCCCTGCCTTAGCTTGAGATGTTCAGCCCAGTAATCATGCATGCCGGCTGCACTAGGTGACTGGGCCACTGACTGGGCTAAGGATTCCTGCGACACTGTGAGGGTTGCAGATGGAACTGAAAGGTCTTTGGAGTATGGCGAACGATGCTCCAGACTCTGCTCAAAAGTCACATTAGACATGGACAAAACCTCTAGGCAAGAGGAGCCCTGAGAGGTATCCCCTGAAGTTGGGGAGATCAGGGTGTTCTCACCCAACAACTGCTGAATCTCCAGAGCCATGGTGTTGCAGGTTTCGCAGCAGGGATCTGCACACAGGATCTTCCGCACATCCCCCTCCTGAGGTAGCCAGCCCTGGCTGGGAAGGGAAACATAGCAAATGTTTGTTACTGATGGACAGTTGGTTACTCTTTGTTACTCTTGGCCAGTGTGTGGCCTGGAGATTGGGCCTGCTCTCCCCTAGTCCGGTAAACTCTGAGGCCTGCAACCACTGGGTGTTAAAGTGTCTACTTTTCTTCCTAGGGAAATGCCATTTGGCAAGCTGTAGTGGGCTGGGCTGAGAGCCTGGAGCTTGTTGGGCAAGGTCTCTGACAACTGGTGGGAACACAGGGCCTTGAGAAACTGGGAGGTGGATGAGCTCTCTGCCGACCTGTGCTGAGAAGCTGAATCAGAAGGGAACCAGGCAGGTGGGGGAGCCAATGGTTAGCTGATGGGGCAGCACCAGA
>SJYV01051824.1:0-12321 GCA_006410875.1 Neotragus pygmaeus
TTTTTTTTTTTTTAAGCCACAGAGATTTTGCTTTTATCTGCTAATGCAATCTATTCTAATGAATAGAGAAGTTAGTACCTAGAATATAAGAGTTGTCATTAAAAATAATCTAAAGTTTATGGCATTAGATTCAGGCAAGGCAGCATGTTGAGAGACACTGAAAAGATGACACTCTATGTGAAGCAATTATGAAATATTTGGTAAAACAATCACCTGCATTCAGTAGTGTGCTAGAGCTGGCTGTGTCCAAAAGAGCATCCAAGAGATAATTGTAAGTATCTCTTCCCAACTTCAGGTTTTGTAATGCATGTTGCTAACAAATCTGCCACAGTGTGAGAATTTATACCACTGAAATTGAGAAGCTCTACAAATCAAGGCTTTTTTTTATGAAGAGCCAGCTATTAAACATTTACCACCACGACACTGAATGCTATAATTTATAAGACAGACTCCACATCTAACGACCTTGCATTTCTCCTGGGAGGTTAGCAATGTGTCCCAGTTGCTGTTTGTTGTACTTTGCAAAGTACTAAAAGAAAAAAGTAGGCTTAGGAAAAAAAAAAAAAACCTGATCCAGTTTTAAGCAGGAATAACAGAGACTCGAAATTTATATTTAGGGATTCCTAGAACTGGAAGAGGTAATTGTTTCTCAATCCCAAATAAGAAAAATTAGAACTTAATCTAACAGCAAGAATTAAATAAAGGTATGTCCTTAGACTCATTGTTAAAAATCTCTCTTAATGGATTAAGGTGGAGCAGTGTAAATCCTTTCAACTTGTCAAAATTATTCAAGGAGAATAAGTGTAGTTCTCTCTCAGATAGGTAGATAGAGTATGCTACTGCTAAGTCGCTTCAGTCGTGTCCGACTCTGTGTGACCCCATAGACGGCAGCCCACCAGGCTCCACCATCCCTGGGATTCTCCAGGCAAGAACATACTGGAGTGGGTAGCCATTTCCTTCTCCAGTGCATGAAATTGAAAAGTAAAAGTGATGTCCCTCAGTCGTGTCCGACTCTTCGCAATGCCATGGACTGCAACCTACCAGGCCCCTCCGTCCATGGGATTTTCCAGGCAAGGGTACTGGAGTCGGGTGCCATCACCTTCTCTGTAGATAGAGTATGCTTACTGGCAAATGGAGGGGACTAGAATCACAAATAAGAAGCCTACATTTTTAAAATACCTGTAAGTCAAATAAATCTGGAGCCTGTGAAAGAAGACTAAGGAAATAGAGAGTTGGTGGGGAAAGGGGAGAAGAAATTCTTGAATTTTTAAGAATGGCTCTTTGACTTGTCCTGTGAAAAGGATGTTCAATGAAAAGCAGATCAACCAAAGGGAAGGCACATCCTTAGGTAGAGTCAAAGAGGGTAATGAAAAAGGAAGAGCCCCAGAGATGTTAGAGCTAGGGCCTAGAGAACCATGGACTGAGGACCCCTCTTAGGAATCAGAATCAGGACTGAGGCAAATAGGGTAGCAAGCCCTTGCAAATTCTCCCTAATAATGATACTTAGAGTGGCTGTGAACCAATGACTTCTGTGAGTCTTCCTTTCTATTACCAAACAAGAATGTTTATTCTGCTTGTCCTGCTCAACCATTGTATATTTGGTTTGAAAAACACATAGCTAATCTTTTTAGCTCACAAATCTATAGATTAAGAGAAGCCACATCTGGACCTAATGAAATCACTAGGGCCTTCCCCTAACATCCACAATATAGAAACGGCCATGAATCATCAGAAAATCCTAGACAATAACTGGATGTTACATTATGTTACAACTGGTTGTTAGGACTGGATAAGATTGTTTTTTCACATGCAATAAATGATTATAATCAAGAACAAACAATGCTGGCAATAATATGTAGAGAAATTAGAAACTTTAACACATTGCTTGTGGAAATGTAAATTGGTGCAGACATTATGTACAGTAGTTTGACATTTCCTTAAAAAGATTAAAAAAATAAAATTACAGTTTGGTTCAAGAATGCCATTCCTAGACATATGCCACAAAGAATTGAAATCAGTTGTTCAGTAAAAACCTGTACACAAATATTTACAACAGCATTGTTAACATTGGCCCAATGATAAAAATAATTCCATCAGTGAATGAATGGATTAGCAAAAGAGGGGTAGATCTATAAAGTTACATATCATTCTGTCATATACAGAAATGGAGTAAAATGGTGCATCTGCTCTAGAAAACAGTATGGCGGTTTGTTAAAACCTTAAACATAAATTAATGAACAATCTGTTAATTCTACTTCAGTACATATATTCAAGTTTTGAAAGTAGAAATTGAAACATATATTTGTACACCTATATTCATAGCAGCATTACTCAAACCAGCCAAAATGTGAATCCAACCCAAGTGTCCATGGATAAATGAATCTATAAACAAAATGTGATATATATATACAAAGGGATATTATTTAGCCTCAAGAACTAAGGAAATTCAGACAATGCCACAACATGTATAAGCCCTAAAGTCATCATGCTAAGTGAATTAACCTGGTCACAAAAGGACAATTATATTATTGCATTTTTATCAAGTATCCAGAGAGGTGAGATTTAGAGACATAAGGTAGAATGTGGTTGACAAGGGTTGAAGAGAGTAGCGTTTAATGGATGCAGTTTCACTTGGAAAAAATGAAAAAGTATGAGAGATGCATGGTAAAGATATTTGTGCAATAATGTAGATGTAGTTAATGTCACAGAACTATGCACTTTAAATGGTTTCCCAGCTGCCACTAGTGGTAAAGAATCCACTTGCCAATGCAGGACATGTAGGAGACTCAGGTTCGATCCCTGGGTCAGGAAGATACCCTGGAAAAGGAAATGGCATCCCACTCCAGTATTCTTGTCTGGAGAATCCCATGGACAGAGGAGCCTGGTGGGCTACAGTTGATAGGGTTGCAAAGAGTTGGACACAACTGAGCACACAAGCATGCACAATAGATTTACTCATCATGAAAAACATGAATGACATACTGACACATGTTATATACATAAATGTTGAAAACATCATAAGTGAAAGAAGTCACACAGAAAAGTTCACCCAGATCATACTCATCTTATGTGTTTTAATTCCATCAAGGTTGTGAAAATGAGGGAAAGTCTCAAGAACACTTCAAGAAAAACAAAACTGGATGAGAAAGGAAAAAAAGATATTTTCATGTTCTGGGGAAGGTGGTAAAAGTGGAAGTGGGCCTGTGGAATTTATTATAGAAGGTGAAAATCACAATGATTTCTCATTTGTGGGTTAAGTGGGAGTTTCCTGGCAAAGTGTTCCTTTTGCGGGTAAAACATAATGGAAGTTGTCCTTTAAATTGGCATGTGTCATAAATCAATGAGGATTGAGGACACTGAACTTACAGATAAGAGTACATTGTACTGCTAGTGCAAGTTTTCTGTATGTTTATTTTTTTTTTAATTTTTTTAATTTGACTTTACAATACTCTATTGGCTTTGCCATACACCTTTGCCACAGGTGTACACAAGCTCCCAATCCTGAATCCCCCTCCCACCTCCCATCCCACAACGTCTCTCTGGATCATCCCCGTACACCAGCCCCAAGCATCCTGCATCCTGTATCGAACATAGACTGGTGATTCGTTTCTTATATAATAGTATTCTGTATGTTTAGAAAGTAAATAACTTTTCAAAACAAACATGTCAGTACCATGCCAGGAAAGTAAAATAAGATGTCAAGCTTCATTACAGCGGCCAAGCCTTACTCAGATTCAGTTTACTCAAAATGGTTAAGCTGATTGTTCTTGTAGTAATCTATATTTGTTAAGAGGTAACATGGGAAGATTATATTAGTAGTCACTATGTCATCTATGTTGTGAATGACTTGAGATATGGTAGAAGCAAAACGATTTTTGAATTACAATTTTCCACATCAAACCACCAAACAGTACAAGTAATACATGAATTTAGTAAAGCTGCATAATAAAAAGCAAGACACAGAAAGCAGTTGAGTTGCTATACAGTAATAAAGAAGTAGAAGCATCAGAAAGAAAAATTTAGGAAGCAATTCCATTTACAATCGCATCAAAAAGAATAAAATACCTAGTGCATTGCTCTTCATCTTGTTTGTGTCACCAGTTGTCTCACTGTATCTCACTGTCCTCACTGTTCACTGAACTCAGGGTAGGCAAGGCACGAGCTAAGAGGCTGGAAGGAGACTCAAGGAGCCACAGGAACTGCAGACACGTTCATTCCCTCCCGGTTGATGCTGCAGCCATAGCAGCAGCCACAGCATACCCTAACATAACACAACCCCTGTCCTGGCTGGCACACTGGTCATAGCAGTATTCTCTCCTGGCTGGAGCTTTTCTTAGGTGGAGCTCACACAGGTGTACCACACAAAGTAGCCTGTGACAAAGTGAGTACCCCGTGATGTGCTTGTGCAGTGCTATAAATGATCTCTGCTGTTACATTGTCATTATCTACAAAACGTGGGGCCAGAGAGCCTGAACACCCCATCTTGGCTAATTTTCTCTCTCCCCACACTCCGCCCCTTCAGGGTCTCTCAACTCATCTTCTATGCACAATCCATCTTCTGCAATAGTCCCTTGGCAAGTAACAATAACCCTTGGATTTGCATCTCACAATAGCAGTAGCTACAAACACAGTTACAGCCCCAGTACATAGCAAAAACCCAACACCAGGTATCACCTGGAACTCATGTTGCAGTCCTTGCCCTTGTGGGGCTAGAAGAGCCATTCACTGCACGTGGAGTCCCTTTATCTTCCATGGCCAAGTCCAGTCCACTGTCTGCCCTTGTGAGACTGCAGGAAAGACTCCACAGGGGCAACTCCACTTCTGCAGGGTTTTTTATTAAGGACCTGCAAAACCCCCCACAGGCACGGGGCCGCCCCTTCAAAGAGGGGATTTTCGTGGCATTCACAGCCCACCCAAAAGATTGCAAATGCTTTCACATTGTTATATATCTGCAAAAGAATCAGAGGTTAGTAGCACATCATAGGACACAGGCTTCACAGTTCACTGTTCCACTAAATCTACAGACACAACCTAAATCTACATCACAGGACACAGCCTTTACAGTACACCTCCACACAAATCAGCCCACATCCGCATCCACATAACCCGGATGGGCCCCTGCCGGCTCAGGCCCCCTTTGGGGTCCTCACATGTTCAAAATGGCATCTCACATGCTGTCCCTCTATTTCTCTCAGTAAGGACCCACAAACCTCCACCACAGGTCCCAGGCCCACCCTGTGTCCCAGAGTCACAAAAGCCAAGCTGCCAAGGTTTCCCTTACGTTTGTCGAAACTGCTTACCCAAGTCAACCAGCTCCACCTGACCATATGTTCAATACGTCGTGAACTCAGTCACATCAGGGGCCCCTTAAGGATGCCCCCCTAGGCTGTAGGCTGCTCATGCTTCACTCTCTCTACATAGTGGCCTCACTGTCAAGCAGGGACCCGCAGTCTCACAACGTTCATCATCACTGTCACTTACCACCTCACTGTCAGAAATGCTGGGTTCTTCAGGGCCACAGGGTTCTTGCTCTAATGCCAATATACATTGCTCTAGTTCTTCCAGGCCTCTCCACATGTTGTGCACCAGCGCAGCATCATGGAGAGCACTGTCCACACTAACCTTCAGAGCAGTCAGGAAAATCCACTCCGTGGTGCCAGCAGCAGTCCATACCACCTTGTTTGGAAAAGGAGAACTCACCACTTGTAACGGCTTTTCAAGGCTATCTGATAACCCATCCGCCGTTTCCCAGTCTTCCACCAGAGCCCACACCAAGAGGATCATGGCCATGTGGTACCACATGCCACATAGTGGGCACTGGCTTCCTCCATCCAGTGGAGCCTCAGGCTCCTCTACCCACTGGGTATCTGCCAACCACACCAGTTGTATTGCTCTTCATCCTGTTCCTGGCGCCAGTTATCTCACTGTCTCTCTCACTGTCCTCACTGTTCACTGAACCCAGGGTAAGCGAGCCATAAGCCAAGAGGCTGGAAGGAGACTCAAGGAGCCACAGGAACTGCAGACACATTCATTCTCTCTGGTTGACGCTGCAGCCAAAGCAGCAACCACAGCATAGGCTAACGTAACGCAGCCCCTCTCCTGGCTGGCGCAGAGGTCATGACAGTATTCTCTCCTGCCTGGCGCTCCTCTTAGGTGGAGCTCACACAGGTGTACCACGCAAAGTAGCCCGTAACCAAACAAGTACCTCGTGATGTGCCTGTGCAGTGCTATAAATGATCTCAGCTGTTAGGTAGTCATTATTTATAAAATGTGGGGCCAGAGAGCCTGAACACACCATCTTGGCTAATTTTCTCTCTCCCTACACCTAGGTATAAATTGAACCAATGACCTACACAATGAAAACTGCAAGACACTAATAAAGGAGCTCAAGAAGAAAACTGTAAATAGAAAAAATATTTTGTGATCTTGCATTGGAAGAATATTGTTAAACATCCATCCAGCCTAAGCAGTGTATACATTCAGTTCAATCTCCAACACAATTAAAGTGGCATTTTTCAAGAAACAGAACAAAGAATCCTATCGTTTGTGTGGAACCAAAAAGGACCCCAAAAAGCCAAAGAAACCCTAAAAAAGGAGAGCACAGCTAGAGTCAACTCTCTCTCTGACCTGAAACTATATATCCAAGTTACAGGAACCAAAAAGATATAGAGCTGGTACAGAAACAGGCACATGAACAAGACGAACAGGCCAGAAAACGCAGAAATAATTCCATGTCTGTGTGATCAGCTATTTTATGACAAGCTGCCCAGGACATATACCAAGGAAAAGGCCCTCAATAAAGGATGCCAAGGAAATGAGATACCACACACTAAAGAAAGACACTGGGAACTGTCTACACCATGTACAAAGCTCCCTAAAATCCACAATTTTCCACATCAAGCTTTTTCTCTGCAGGCTCATCTGAAAATGGACCCCCTCAGCAGTCAGTCATATATAGGACACTTTTCCTCACTTTTCCTTCACCTTTCACTCCAACAGTGGTGCCTCACAGCAGGTCCTGAAGATACTGGACCTCGGTCTACACAGACGAGGCTCAGTATTGTCCAGAAGCTGAAGTTCCAGTATGTCCTGAGGAGACCCACGTCCCATCTATCTCCACTCACTCAGGCACTGTCTGGAAGCCAAAGTGATGGCAAATCTCAGACCCAATTCAACCGAAGTTGTCGTGCTAACTAGCCTTATAGGAATCCACACACTATTAAGAGACTCTGTAAGAAGGTTACACTAGGAGCACCATGTCTATAGATGACCTGGCAAGTGTCCACGGTGGGCAGGGTCCTCCCCTAAGACAACGACAGCTCAGGGACTGCAGAGAAAGAAACACTGAACCAAGAGTTTGGCTGCGCAGGGACTAGGCTCCATTCCAAGCAGCAGGAATGGAGCTCTGCATTGAATTTTTTAAATTTTGTCCCATGGGGGAAAGACAGTAATATGTTGCCTGTAGGAAAGAATGAGCTAAATATTTGTGACCATATAGGTAGAAAGTGATTGTTTTCAGTGATCATCACTATAACTTCCAGCCCCACTTCTTCCAATCAAAGTAGGATTTTACTCCTTCTTGGCTTCTTTCTGGATGGTTGAGTTTATTTGACCTGGAAATTGAGTTGTTAATAAAAGTAACACAAA
Organism: Neotragus pygmaeus; assembly: GCA_006410875.1. Classification (NCBI taxonomy): domain Eukaryota; kingdom Metazoa; phylum Chordata; class Mammalia; order Artiodactyla; family Bovidae; genus Neotragus; species Neotragus pygmaeus. Next base: position 7,648 of record SJYV01051824.1, read on the forward strand.
TCATTTATGCTCCAGAATTTTTAGCAGCCAAGGGCATGACCATGCCTGTCATTTTTTTCCTCTTCCATGATGACTGGCAGTGTCCCAAATAACGACTGCTCTGACAACCTAGAACCTGAAATGCAGATTATACGTATAAGAGCCCCCTCTTCCAAGATGGAAATTGTGCCATGAATAAGAAATAAAACTTTTTCATTTTAAGCCACTAAAAATTTTATGAGATTTTTTTAAATGCCACTAGATATTTTATGACTGTAAGCATAGATTAACATTTATTTACTAATGATTTTTACTTAAATTCTCCTCTAAAAGTATCCCATTTTTTAAAATTTAGTGCTTAAACAAATGTTATTTATAACAGTATTATGATCAAACAAGTGAAGAAACGTCATCTAAACGTTGTAACAATAGGTATAGCACAAGAAATATGCTTTCTAATGTTAGGAAATGTGAGGAAGCAAAACCCAGGAGGGTCAAGTTTTGCCCACAGAGATGATATTAAAACGTTTGTTTGCAAAGCTTCCTTAGATCATCCGTTTTTATTTCTATCTCATTTTATCGTCTCAACTGTCCTCATCTTGTGACTACTATATGTCAAATACTATATACTGGAGAGCAAGCATTTTTAAATTAATAATTTGCTACCTAAAGTAGATCATTTAAAAGATATACTCCAAATTTCAGTATGATTTTGTCTTCACTTTGTGATATTTACATGTAAGCCCTGCATGTTATTTCTTTTTCTCTTGTCTTATTCAAGTAAGAAGAAATCATTAACTATAGAAAAGATATGTAGATGCCACTGCATTGGTTCACTGTTAATTTATGTTTTCTTTGTTTAAACTACCTTCTCAAATATTAATACTGAACATGTTATACATCCCAAATGTATTCAATTTCCAGGATAGAACATGATGTCATCCATAGTGCCTGTTTTAATAAACAGAGGAAAGAATTTCTGATAATCCCCACAGTTTGATGTTCTAACACTCTGAAGCAATACAGCTCATGAAAAGTTATAATCTCCAGAATGTTCTATTTCCAATCAATTCATATTCCTAAATCCGATCTTTTATCTATGGACACTATACTTGCAAGAATATAAGAGATTGTTGTAAATTTCTCCTACTTCATGCTTCATGTTCTTAAAGTTGTAGTCTTTTTTAAGTAGAAAATTGTGCATAGGAATTCAAAAGTATAGGTGAATCAGAGAACCAACAATCTTAAGAAGAGACTTGAGAATATAAGGATTACTGCTTAGTTTTCTGGTGGGCACTAATCCAGGATCTCAGCCCAAATATCCAGGTGAGAAAGAAGTATCTTCTAACACTCATCCAGCTAGGTAGGGCTTCTATGTTCTATGAGGCAAAGAACATAACAGGTAAAATTTTTTCTCAATCCAGTTTTATGACTGACACTGTTTGTTGCTGGTAAAATAGACATTTTCCCATTCTTCCATGCTAAAAGAACTTTGATTGGGTGCTTATGTGTGTGACAATGTGCTTATACCTAGACCAATTATTGGTCACCACTAATGTATTGCCTTTGAAAGTGAGTAAGCTAGAGGGTGATCAAAAGAAGTCATGCTTTTGAATTCTTGAGAAGACTCTTGAGAGTCCCTTAGACTGCAAGGAGATCAAACCAATCAATCCTAAAGGAAATCAATCCTGAATATTCATTGGAAGGACTGATGCTGAAGCTGAAACTCCAATGCTTTGGCCACCTGATGTGAATAATTGACTCACTGGAAAAAACCCTGATGCTGGAAAAGATTGATGGCAGGAGAAAAAGGGGGCGACAAAGGATGAGATGGTTGGATGGCATCACCGACCTGATGAACATGCGTTTGAGTAACTCTGGGAGTTGGTAATGAACAGGGAAACCTGGCATGCTGCAGTCCATGGGGTCACAAAGAGTCAGACATGACTGAAGGGCTGAACCGAACTAAAGTGAGGGGGTGATCATGTGACCCAGTTCCAGGCAATGAAGTAAAGTCTACTGAAGACTTGGGATGGAGGGGGAGGGGAAGATTTTCCTTTCCTAATAAAAGAGAAGTCTGTAAGGAAATCATTTGTTTTGTTTTGTTTCATTTTGTGTTGTTGTTGGTTTTTTGTTTTTTGTTTGTTTGGTTTTTTTTTTTTTTTTTTTTGCCCCTTTCCCCTTCCTTCCTGCTTGAGATAATGTTGTTTCGGGATGAAATATCTGCACTGTGGCAGCTATCCTGGTACAAGGAGATGAAAACCTGAGGACAAAATACCAACACACTGAGGATAGCACTACGAATAAATGAAAGATCCTGACTTCTTGCNCCTGCTTGAGATAATGTTGTTTCGGGATGAAATATCTGCACTGTGGCAGCTATCCTGGTACAAGGAGATGAAAACCTGAGGACAAAATACCAACACACTGAGGATAGCACTACGAATAAATGAAAGATCCTGACTTCTTGCTGTTGATGTTGGGCAATGGAAGCATGCAGAGAATACCTAACATAAGGCTATTTCTCAAACAATAAATGCCCTTATGTTTCAGGCACTGTGAATCTCTTATTTGTAATTGAACTGAATCCAACTAACTTATAGAAGCACAGTTATCCTCTTTAGAATAACTTTCCCCCAGATTTTGGCAGGTTTTTTTTTCCCCCCATGTCTTTGCTTTCCATATTGCTAGAGGATTTTATCTTTTTTCTTTAACTTCTTAAATTTTTTAGTGGAAATAAAGTCAGCACTAGGTGTGACTAACAAAATTTCACTTTAAATTGAAATTCCACTATTTATCTTTTGATGACTTTACTTTAAAAAAAAGACTTAAAAGTCTCTGGAATGGGCCCTCCATACCACCACTCTATCCCTTTTTCTTCTATACAAAGTATATGATTCAAATAATCAGATTATATTTCATATGGGTAGCACCTTACAAACAGATTTAACAGGAATTAACTCATTTGATTCTTAATTCAAAACATTCAACAAATATTTATTGTACACTTTAATCTCAATGCCCTGGGCTAAGTGCTGTGATGACTACAAAGATAAGCAATAGCTAATACTTCCATATAGTTCACATATAGTTGAACTGATAGTCATATACACCTATCTCTAAGACAACTGTGACTGTTGAAAGTATAATATGAAATATAAGCTCTGTGGTTTTGAAGTGAGAAGTAGGAATCAGTGAATTCTCCATGGGGGGAAATCATTGAGTTTATGGCACAAAATGATGTGACATCCAGAGACTAGCTACATCCTTGTCCTCTTTACTACTAAAAGGTTATATTCATTAAAAGCTGTAGCAAACACTATAAGGAAGATAAAAGAATGATTTATACAGTGCACATCTGAATCCAAGTTCCATGAGTTTCTGGTTTTGTGATTTGGCAGAAGCTATGTGACCTCCATTAATGTGTCTACTCACCTGTAACAAGGAGCTAACAAAAAGCCAATATTTCAGTGTTTGCTGAAAGGATCAAAATAACAAACACAAAGCACTTAGTAAAAAGTTCGTCTTACAGTGTTTTTTTTTTCTTTCTTATTTTTATTAATTTAAATTTATTTATTTTAATTGGAGGTTAATTACTTTACAATATTGTATTAGTTTTTCATTCATCAACATGAATCTGCCACAGGTATACACATGTTCCCCACCCTGAACCCCCCCTCCCACCTTCCTCCCCATACCATCCCNTAGTTGATGCCTTCATGTGTGTGATGCATTGTTTTTTCTTCTATAGTACCTAAGAACTTTAAATATTTTTGACTTTAGAAATTTTTGTTTTATTGGTCACTGAGTTTACTTGCCAGATTAATTTATATTATCCGTTTGTTCAATCAATATTTTTCAGGGTCTGAGTTTTCCAGTTTATAAAGATAAAGCTCTTCTGGTTGTTTATTCATTGCCAAAGTTGAAATTAAAGTATAAGTGATGCTGTGACTCAATTAAGGAACAATAATCTAAGATAGAGATAATTTTATTAAGAAAAGGTGGTCCTTACTTATTAGATATAATTTTAGTGGAAATAATTTTATTTTATTTTTTATTTTTCATTTATTTATTTCTTACTTTATTTCAGCCAAAAATTTAGACAATGACTCTGAATTTCCAGAAGTCAAAAAGGAACAATCCCAAGTCAATTAATACATTGTAATTTGGTCTTAGATTAAAATAATTTTTATTTCTTTATTTCCTTTAATATAAATTTATTTATTTTACTTGTAGGCTAACTAGATATTGTATTTTTTTTGCCATACATTGACATAAATCCACCACAGGTGTACATGTATTCCCCATCCTGAACCTCCTCCCACCTCCCTCCCTATCTCATCCCTCTGGGTCATCCCAGTGCACCAGCTCCGAGCATCCTGCATCATACATTGAACCTGGACTGGTGATTGTTTCACATATGATAATGTATATGTTTCAATGCCATTCTCCCAAATCATCCCACCTTAGCCCTCTCCCACAGAGTCTAAAAGACTGTTTTATACATCTGTGTCTTTTTGCTGTCTTGCATACAGTCTTATCATTACCATATTTCTAAATTCTATATATATGCCTTATTATACTGTATTGGAGTTTTTCTTTCTGGCTTACTTCACTTTGTAAAACAGGCTCCAGTTTCATCCACCTCATTAGAACTGATTCAATTGTATTCTTTTTAATGGCTGAGTAATATTC
>SJYV01051825.1:0-15310 GCA_006410875.1 Neotragus pygmaeus
ATGTAAAGTTAGAGCAAATTTTTTATAAAGGGTACTTCAGACAGCCAGCACCCCTCCAGACAATCACTCAGGTTTATATATTCTAGAGACACTTTATGCTCATACAAGAATGTTTGTACACACCCCCACCCCCACCCCCACTTACACAGGCAGCAGCACGCCAGGCCACAGCTCAGCATCTGGTCAAATGTTTTTAAATAAAACATTTAAAACCTGGAAACTGTTCTTCTTGGTGGATTAGTCAATCCCACAGGACTGTTATAATACTAACTCAAGATTCAAGTCTTTATTATTTTGCTAATAAGGTAACTGCTTTTCTCATTATGTATAACACTTCCTATTGGGTAACTGGCACCAGGAACTTTTTCATTTATGAATGAATTAACAGAACAACTGCTTTCACATTTCTTTGGACAAGTCCTTCCTTAGAACAAGACTCCAGCATTTTGGATTCAGCTCAACAAAAATGCTGCCTGCTCAAAACCTGAGCTGCTCACTCTGATTCCTCTGAAGCATTAGAGTCAAATGACCTGCTTTGGCGTTATGCCCCCACTGGCTGCCCAGTCCTTCTAAGGCAGGGACAGCATCCTCTCCATTTGGGTCCCCAAAGACTGGAACACAGCTGATGCTCAATAGACACTCATTGAGCTGCAATGCCAAGTCAGACAAATGAGGCCTAAAGCACTTCACCCCCAGATTCCTATGCCTTTGACATGGACCGAGGGCCAGAATTTACTATTTTCCCAGGGTGCTAGAGTGCCAGAGTCATGGAATGCTGTACATAGTAAGAAGGCTCTGCAGAGATGTTTTAGCACAGGGCTTTTCTGTGCAGGGCCAGAGAGTAAATATTTTCAGCTTTGTGGGCCATACAGTGTCTGTCGCAGCTCTGTGGGTGCAGTGCAAAAGCAGCCATAAACCATATATAAATGTGCGGTTGTGTTCTAACACAATTTTATTTATGGACACTGAATTTTATATAATTTTCACATGTCAAGAAATAGTATTCTTTTTTGGATTTTTCTTCAACGTGAAAAACCCTTCTGGGCCCACAGGCCGTTCAAGAACAGGCAGGGGCTGGACTTGGTCCCAGCCACGGCATGCTGACCTCCCTTCTAGTGTATCGGAGTCCCCCTCCCCTCCCCTTAAACCCCCCGGGGGGTAGAGGAGACAGGACGCAGTCTGCAAAGAAGGATGGAAAGGACCATCCTTTGAATCAGAGAGAGAGAGGAAGTTGACTTTGGCCAACGGTTCGGCAAGACTTGTTTGCTTACAATTCAGGGTAACACCCTGCTCCCGCCAGACCACCACCACTTGTTTGAGGAAGAAAAACCAAAAAGATTTTCCTTTTTCTGACACCAGGCTGTCCTTCAGGGACTATACACACTATTCCCCTAGTGACTTGGCTTCGGTCTTAGGCACGACTTCCTCTCAGGTCTGTCAAAGGAGCTTAACTTGGATCCCCCTGGAATTCTGTTCCCCGAAGGAAGCAGAAGCCAAGGGCAGTTCTCCAAGACAGGGACTCGTGGCTCATGGTCTCCTTTCTAGCAACACTGTTGTTCTAAATGCTTTCTGATTAGTCTTCTAAATAAAGCCAGTGGGTGTTTTATAATCCAGTAACCCAATTACCGCGGACCAGTTCTGCCAATGCGGGCGATTAGAGCTGAGTCTTCCTCCACGCAGAGTGCCTGGCCTGTCCTTGCTCCCTCCCGCCCCCACTGCTCCCTGCCCCTGGTCTCACGCTGACTCTCAGCCCTGGGCGAGTTCACAAGCCTTCCTTTGGAGACCAAGAAACATTTATTTCTCCATCTTTCAGTCTCACCCCGTAACATCAATTGCTTCCTCCCAAGCCCCAGGAACCAGGAAGAAGCCTGACTCGCAGTCTGGAGAGTTTGGACTTCGCTTCCTGGGACTGGCTCTCCACCAGGGCATGGAGATGGGAGCTATTTCACTTTCTGGGAAGCAGTTCTCACTGTCTGTGCTCTCTCTGGGCCTACCAGAGAATTGGTAGAATTCTCCGAGTTCTACCAGAGAATTAATTAACATTGTCATCCCCAGCCCTCGTGACTGCCACATGCCGCTTCCTTCCCACCCTAGCTGGTATGAAGCAGTGTGGATGCTGAGGACACAGGGAGAAAAGGGGTGGGGGGCCTTAGGAGTCTAGGGGGGCTTCCTGGAGGAGGCAGACATGGTCCAAGGGGGCCCTGTTGATACATTCCTGGATACAGTTTTTCAGATCACCCCTCCTTGACAAATGGTTGGGACTGGGTGGGGAGATTAGGAATAAAAACTAGTCAGACTTCCCTTTCTGGTTCAGTGGCTAAGACTCTGTGCTCCCAATGCAGGGGGCCGGGGTTCGATTCCTGGTCAGGGAACTAGATCCCGCATGACACAACTAAGACCTGGCATGGCCAAGTAAAGAAATAAATATTTTTAAAAAGGAATAAGGACTAGCCGGAAGTTGATAAGAGATGTGCAGAGAGAAGGCAGGATGGGGAGACACCGGAACCATCCACACGTGAGTCCCTGGGCGACCTGAACACCGACTACTTCCTCATCACACGTATCTCCAAAGGAGCTGCTGCCGGGAGAATTTTAGGAGTCACATGACCATATTTTGAAGACCTACTTTGCACCAGGAGATATGACTAGGTCATGACCACTGACTTCCCAGCCCAGAGACTGGCATCTATGCCTGGCCTTATCCTCTGTATTCCTTCCTGCAAACTTACACAGAGGACCTACTGTGCCAGCGCCCTGCTAGGGGAGACAAAACCCTGCAAACTTCTGTCTTGAGGCCCACAGCCTTGGGGCGGGGGCAGGTGCCAGGCTTCCTAAAGAGCCAAAAAATTTCACAAGGGGGAGGTGGAGGGGGCAGAGGAAAGCCTGGCAGGGGGCTAGGGTCACTCCAGCCAGCACTCAGGAGGTACTGTGGGCCAATCCCCTGCTTCTGGGGACTCAGGGAGGGTCTCAGCAGGGTGACTAGATAGAGGGGTCTGGGCCGGGGTTGTAGGGAGGAGCCTCCACTCTTGCCTCCGAGCACCTGAGGCTCAGGCCTTGTGAATCAGCACTGAGGAGTGCAGCCAGGGAAGGAGCCCTGCTCCGACAGCTTTTCCGGGCAGGGCAGGGCTGGGCTGGGAGACTGGGAGGCTTCCCTCTGATGCAGCCACAGGGAGCATGGAGTGAAGATGGAGGGAAGGAGGGGTGGCTGGCAGGTAGATGTAGACTCACTGGCCTTACTCCCAGCGACAAGAAACCTAAGAAAACACAAGTCAAGAACCTGAGGACTCTGCTCCTGTCACTCAAGCCCCACACCCAGCACCCTGGGCCGAGCTGCTGGGAGGGACTCCAGCCGTTCAAGCAGCACAGATTGGCTTCCTCTGCAGTGGAAGGGAGGTAGGCAGCCAGCACTGGCCCCTGGGACTGCACCAGCCCCCCTCCCAATGTCCCCCAGGATTCCAGGTAGGCTGGTTAGAGGCTCAATTCACAAATGGAGCAGCTGGCTTGGCTTTGATCTGTGATGTTAAAGATGTTAGATTGTACAAAAAACAAATGCCCCTTGACACCCAAGGCCTGGAGAAGGAGCTGGTGTATCAGGGGAAACCACCTCCCTTCTTTCTGGCAAGCAGCCCACAGTTCATTGGGTAACGAAGCCTGGGATGCTCCCTTGTGTGGAAATAAATGCATGAAGGTTCTCGTGCTCTCTTGGCCCTTCTGCTGTGTTTCAGGCTTTCGCTGGTGGCTCAGACGGTAAAGAATCCGCCTAGAGTACAGGAGACTTGGGTTCGACCCCTGGATTAGGAAAACCCTCTGGAGAAGGGAATGGCAACCCACTCCAATATTCTTGCCTGGAGAATCCCATAGACAGAGGAGCCTGGCGGGCTATAGTCCGCGGGGTTGCAAAGAGTAGGACACGACTGAGCGACTAACACGTACACTTGGCCCTTCTGTCTGCGTTTCGGACGGGAGGTACCCCGGGTTATGACATCAGTGCCACGCTGGGCCATCCTGTCAACACAGGGCCCCAGCCTGGGGCAATGCCACGGCCCTTCTGGCCCAGAGTTCTAAGACTTTGGGGGGAATTCTGGGAATCAGGAAACAAGCCAGAAGGACCTCTGGTGTCTGGGGCTGGAGGCCTTCCCAGCAGTACTTCCTGAGTCGGTCCCTCCTCCAGGCCTCTGTGAACCGGGTTCTGGCGGATCATCCTCAGTCCGCCCCCACCCTCCCAGCGGGGGTGAACTTGTCCAGGGCAGCTGGAGGCCCCTTCTTACTCGTCTCCAGGACCCAGCCTGGGCCCCACACCTGGCACTGTGCTAAGCAGGCGTTCGCTCAGTGGAGCCAGACACAGGGCCTCAGTCCCCATCTCATTTCCCACCACCCCAGAGCCCCTGGACTGAAGTCTGACTCAGTGGCTTGGCTACCCCTGGAGATGTCTCTTTAGAGCTTGTGCTGAGCGAGGGAGACCAGCCTTCCTCATCAGAGGAGAGGGCACCCTGACCAGGATCCTACAGCCCACGGGAAGCTGTTGAGGGAGAGGAAGCAAAGGGTAGACAGCCCCAGGGACGGAATAAGGAAGACCGCCCTGCGGTTACGCGAGCTGTTGTGATCACTTTTGAGACCACTTCTGGGAGGATCTTGTCCCAAACGACAGCACACGCCAAGGCTGAGGAAAAACTGCATGCTTTAAGTTACAGATGCTTCTAGGAATTCCAGTATTACAGAAAAAAGTTGGAAGTGAATATTCACCTGAGAGTCCTGCTGTTGATGTTCGTATGCAATAGAGGGAGGATCACAGAGCCTGGCTTCCGCCTACCCAACAGGTTCTGAGAGGCCTCAGCAGATCAAGAGGCTGTCCTGCTCTTCGTGAGGTTTCCCCCCTCCTCTGGTAACCCTTCCGTCCCTCCTGGGAAGCTCCCAAGCCTGTCTGGACTCGCTCAAGACCGATGTCCCCTTGGTCACTGGCTCTCATTACCTCACTGCCTCCATTTCTTGCCAAAATAACTTTCCTTGGAACTACGCTGGTGGTACAGGGGTTAAGAACCCGCCTTGCAATGTAGGGGATACAGGTTTGATCCCTGGTCAGGGAACGATGATTGTGGATGCCACAGGGCAACTAAGCCCGAGTGCCACAACGAGAGAGCTCACATGATGCAACGAAGAACTGACACAGCTGAGTAATAAATAGTAAAAAAAATAACTTCCCTTGGCTGCTCTAAGATCAGAGGGCCGAAGTGATGCATCCACTAGGGGCCCCAGCAGCTGAAGCAAGAAAGCAGGCATGGGGCTCCCAGAGCCTGGGGGCTCTGGGGAAAGTGAGGACCAAGCCGTGGGCAAAGATCTGTAGGCCCAGACACATGTCACTCCTCCAGGTCAGTTCTCAGACAAGAACCAGACCAGAACCTTGGGTGTTCTATTTCTCCACCGTTGCCAGACTCTAAGTTCTATAGAAGCAGAGCGGTCTTAATACCTCTGCTTTTACAGCTCTCCCTTGCTTCTCCACGATGGCATGAGCAGTGTTTGACCCAGAGCCAACCCACTCAATGTTTAGGGAAAGCAGTCAACAAGCTTGTCAAACTTCCCTTCTCTTTCGCATCCACAGGTTGTCGACTTACGTCACATTGAATTAACTGAGATCTTGTGAGATCTTAGTTCCCCAATCAGGGATTGAACCCAGGCCCACAGCACTGAAAAGTGGACCGTCGGGGAGTTCCAACTCTGTGCATTTCATGTGTTAGTTACATGTCTTCAGGTCGGGTGTAGACCCTCTGGGGGCCAAGAGCTGGGTTCCCCATGGTGCTCAGAGCAGAGGTGGGTAGGGCAGGCAACTCTTTTTTCCAAAAGCTTTCACGGTAGGATTTCTGACAAAGCTGACATCTAGACATAACGTTTCAGGAAATGGGTGAGGAAAGACAGGTCTCTTAAGATCTCCTTGAGTGCCTGTTTAACCCCCTAAGGGGCTGTTTGGGATAGAAATCCCCAGCCTGAACCCCCAGCTGCTCCTGGCTGAGTTGAACCCCTCAACACCTTAAAGGGGACATGGTACCCTTTGCTTGCAAAAGGCAGAGGCCAAAGCCTATGACCTGAACCTCAAAAAGCTTTTTGTCTCAGCAGATGACCCTAACTCCACTTCATAGAGAACAGGGGGCTGTAGGTATTCACCACCCCCACTTCCTGACTCATACAAATGTCCACCCTCCACCCCAACAACTCTCTCTTCACTCATCTTAAATACTGGAAGGGCCTAGATCAGAAACATGGGATCCCAAGAGCTCAACTCCCCCATTTCCAATCAGCTATCAATTCCAGTTGGCCTCTCTTCCATAACATTCCCTGACCACTTTCTTCTCTTATCCCCACTGTCCCAATCCACAGAACAGTCCTTTATAGCTGGACTCACCTGCTCTAGCCCTACCCCCTCTAGCCCACTGTCCACAACACCTCTCTGCTTCAAACCACCAATGCGCCCTCTGTCCACAGGAGAAGCATCCATAGAGCTTAGCCTAGCAGAGGGGGCCCCACGATTTGGCCTCACCTCCTCTTTCAATGATTTGCCCCACCATTCACCCATACACGTCTTGAACCCCCTACATGGAGCCACACAGAGTCTCCAGAATATTGGTCCCTTTGCCTGAAATTCCCTTTTCCCCTTTCTCCTTCTTCTCAACCTACAAGTTCCTGTTGAAACCTATCTTTTATGACGCCTTCCTTGATTCTCAGACATTCAGTGAAATGAAGTTTGTACTGAGGGCCCACTATGTCCCAGGCCCCGTGGACATGGTGAGGGGGGTGCAAGACGTGGTGTTAGGGGCTTGCCATCGAGGGATGGGGGCATGTCAGATGATGACAGATCCAAGTCTATGACTGTGATGCAGAGTTACAGCAGGGGCTGTGACCTCAGCAGAAGGTCAGGAGAGAATCCCCTGTGTAACTCAGTGATACAGGCACCTGCAGGATGAGAAGGGTGTAACAGGAAAAACAGAGTTCCTTAGACAAAGTCAAGGACAGCACGGGCAAAGGCCCTGTGGCAGGTGGGAATGCAGTGGACCCAAGAGCAGAAAGAAGGCCAAAGTGGCCAGAACAGGAGCATAGCAACGAAACTGGAGAGGGGGCAGGGGCTGGACCACCCCAGGTTCCCAAAGGTTAGGAGTTTTATCTTTACATCAAGAGCAACTGAGGAACAAGCAAAGTGTTTTGAGCAGTGTGTTTCTGTGTGTGTACAAGCATGTGTCACTGATCAGATTTCCATTAAGCAAAGGCCACAGGATGGAAGAGAGATCAGCAAACCTTTTCTGTAAAGGGTTGGACAGTATATATTTTAGGCTTCACAGCCAGGAGGTAAAATTGAGGTTATGATGTAGACATTTATATAATAAGAAGAAAAACAAATTTCTACAAACTTCTTGAGGAAACTCAAAATATGAGTGATTAAGTACAATTTTCTATAATGTAGATCTAATGAGAAGAATGGAATTATTTTTTGGAGGGATAACATTTTGTTTAATTGGGTTCAAAGTCAGTGTCCCATATCATCAAATCACCATGTGGACAAAACATTTCTAGCTCGTGGGCTGTACACACAATCAGGCAGCAGCTGGATTGGCCCATGGGCCATAATCTGTGGACCCCTGGTCAGAACAATGGGCTGCAGGAGGGTGAGTGATGATACTGGATGGATGCGAGGGGTACTCAGCTTAGTGACGGTCCAAGTCAGGCAGTTTGGATGTGGGTGGTGATGGAAGGGCATCTGGGGGTGAACCTGACAGGACTTAGTGATGAGATGGGTGCAGGGGTGTGGGAGAAGTGAGTGTCAAGATGACGCCTAGGTCTGCATCTGTGAAGACGGAGCGCCGCGAAAGCGCTTTCATTCTGAGACCTATCACAGGAGCTGTCACAGAGGCAGCTGGACCGAGGGCTCCACGGCTCAGAGACTGGCAATCCCCTGACAACAGCAGGCAAGTGAAGACAGAGACAGGAGGAAGAACGCCTGGAGGGCAAGTGAGAATGGCAAGGCTCGGGCTGCGCGTCTTGATTACACCGCTTAGTGCCCCAGTTCCAGCTGTTTTATCTGCCTCAGCCATCAGACTGGGGCCTCTTCTAAAGAGTACCTACTGGGCACCCACTGGGAGCTAAGGACACAAGACAGGGAAGGAAAGGGAGAGGAAGGGGGGACATTTCACTTCTGCAGGCTCCTACAGAGAAGAGCCCCCTCCATTCACAATGGAAGCCCACTTCCCACTCCCACCCTCAGAGCCCACCACCTCCCTGGCTAACCTTCCATGGGAGCTGCTTTCTATAAGGGTCATGGGACCTTCCCTGATCACTTAAAATCATTCAAACATGTGTGTGCAAACACACGCACACACACAAATCTCCCACCCACCAACCCTGGCCACATGATTTGTGGTGATGTATTGAAAACATGCCCATCAGCTGTCAGTTCAACATGTCTAAATATTATGTTCCATCACCCAGAACATCTTTTTTTTTTTTTAATTAAAAAAAAAGTGGCAGTCTCAATCATAGCAAGGAGGGGATATAGGGGAAAATCAATTCTTTCTTCATCCTTTTCTTTTCTTTCCCCTGCTTTTTTCTGAACAGAAGAGTGACAAGCTTGTGGCTCCTTCTCTCCAACAGCCCTGGGACGAGGAGGTCAGGGCTGACCCGCCCTGGCGGCCGTGGGTGTGTCTGCCTGCGGTCAGTGGAGTTCAGAGCAGACCCGTCCCCTGAGGCAATGGCCACGAACCCTTTGGCCCACGAGGAGTCTCTGGTAAGGACAGTGAGAAGTTCATGGGAGGGCGTGCTTGTCCTCACGGCCAACGGTAGCCTTTTGGAAAGCGCTGGACAAGGCACAGACATCCACTATTTTGTCTTGTCCTCACCACAGGCCTGTGAGTTCAGAATTGCTTTCTCCATTTCAGAGATGAGGAAACTCACAAGCAGCGGATGATGTACCCATGGCTCCACACACGCAGCTGGGGCTAAACCTCCAGCCCTCTGATGCCGGGAGGAGGTGTCCTCTGATACCGTGCAGGGCCCTTCGTTCATCTGTCACAGATCGGAGTAGCTTGAAGTTACCTGCCCTAGCTGGACCCCTGCAGCGCTCCGCAGTTCTGACAGGTCAAGGAGAGCTAGCTTATACCCTGGTGTAGACACGCCCTGGCCATCAGCACCAGGCAGCCTTCAACCGTCTAGCATACAGCTATGGAAGTATGAGAAAGAATCTGATGCAACTTATACCCCAAGTTCTTTCTCTTTCTAGGTTTAAAGGGCTAGCTTCAGTTCTCTGAAACCTTTTTTTTTTTTTTTTTTTTCTCATCAGGAACTTTTCTCACTGGAGAGAAACAAAATGGATTATGTGGCAGGCGTTTCCCTTACAGAGGCACCCAAAGCACCAGACTCTGGAGTCAGAAGACCAGGGTTCAAATCGTTAACATTCCATGGCAAAGTGAGAACTGGGCAGGCCTATCTAATCTCTTTTTTGAGTTTTTCTGAGGCCTCAGTTTTGACATCTGTCAAAGGGGCGTAACAACACCTCGTTGCTCCAGGTTTTGGGTGAAGGTTAAACAGGAGAGGGTTTGGGACGTGCATGGTGGCCAGGGAGGACTCACAAAGTCTCACCGCCTGGGTGGGGTTTCTGCTGTTTTGTTTTGACTTGGGTACAGTTTAGATCAGGCTCAGTGACTCAGGGATGATTGAATATGTTTAGTTATTTGTTTCCTGGGCAACCTTCAGCCTTCCCTTGTGTTTCAGTGAGCAGCACAGCGCTCAGGGGCAGAAATGGCTAGACGTGGACGCAGCAAGGAAGAGAAAAAAACCACAGCTGTGTGGGCCCCTCTGGTGTAGTGATAGGTAACCTCTCTTCCCCTGACACCCCTCGGAAAGCACCACCGCATCAGAGAACATGCACCTTTATCCCCAGGGAAGTTCCAGAGTCGCCGTGGAAAGGCTAACATCCATTTAGTATACTGTTCACGAGGCGGAGGAAGAAGCAGGCGCACAGGCCCACATAACTTGCTCATTCATGAAAGATGCATCTGGGGCAGGCTGGTCCCTGCGAGAGAGGCCTGCGGATCTCCACAGGTCAGCGTGACTCGGTGGTGCCCAAGAGGGACTCAGTGTGGCCGTGGGTCAGGCCGAGCTCTCCAGCAAGGCTACCGGGAACTAAGAGGGAATTCTGCTCTCTGGGGTCTGGCTCGCAGGCTGCTCAGACTCCAGGAGAAGGAAAGAGAGGTTAATTCTTGAGTGACCACCTCAAGCTTAGGGATATTAGTGGTTATCATTAAAGCAAGAAGCTGAAAGGGGTGCCACCCCAGTTACCCGGAAAGGGACATTTCATTCCCTCCACCATGCCTAATAAGGACATAATCTACTTCTTTTCCTGTTTTGAGGGGGGCTCCAGCTCTCAGATTCCAGGAAATTGGCAGTAACTGTGTCCATATCTGATGTTACCTTACTTGCAGTTACAGCCTCCTGGCCTCTCAAACAACAGCCCCCTTTAAGGGACGTGGGACACGCTGTCTGGCAGGGCTGGCCCAGGCAGGCAGGCCTTGGAGCCCACATCTGCCACCCAACGTGATGGATGAACAAGACCCTTTCTAGTGGAAGCTCCGAGTCCCTCAGAGTCCATGCCAGCCTCCCAGAAATTAGGGGGGAAAGGAGGCCGGCCAACCCTTGACATTTGGGGAACACTTCTAGACCTGTTGCTTTTCTGTGAGTTTTGAGCTAAACTATGGAAGCTCCAAAGGAGGAAAAGAGTTCCAAAAGATCGCACATGCTAAGAAGAAGTGAACCAGAGGGAGAAAGAGCAGAGGCCTCTGGTCATCGGCCAAAGAAGCCCTCAGAACCGCACACGACCAACAAGAGCCTCCGCAAGACTTGAGTGCTCCTCAAGACAAACAAGAAGGCATCATGGAAGCGCAGAGGAACAAACCCCCGTTTATNAGAGGAACTCCTGTGCTGTGGTCGTGCCAACTTTCCAACAGACGCCTAAATGTCTCGTGCCACTTCAGAGACACCTGATTTCCCTGCAGTGCCTGGTCTATCACCCCGAGTATAGACTCACACCACAGTGGCGTGTCTTTCAGCCATGTGGGTAAACTTCGATGGAAAGACACAGACCCATGTTTCAACTCATTGGGAAGGTTGACCTGCTACTAAGGCTCAGGAGGAAAGCGGATATGTACATCTCCTCTCGAGACAAAGCCTGATTCCCCTGTGGCGCCTCCAGAGGATCCCCATATCCATGTCAGCACTGGAGAGGAAAACTCAGGTTCGGGTATCTGCTCCAGGTGAGGACTTAGGAGCCGACCCCGACTGCACAGGAGTCCCGAGAGTACCCTAGCAACTCGAGTGTAGACTGGCCTTTCCTGAGGTCACAGGGGCAGGTCCCAGAGGTCCCCGTCTTAACTTGAGAGTAAACTGCCCCAACTAGAGAAAAACCAAGTGGCTCTCCCCTCCAGGCGAAATGAGGCCCTCGATCTCTGCCGAGTCTCGGGAGAAGACTCTCTTTACATTTTGCCCTCGGAGGGGTCCTTCCCACCCTTGCAGCGACTCAAGAAATACCCCGACATACCCTTCTCCCCTCTAGAGGGACACCGAGGCTTCCAGCACCACTCAAGAGGAGACCAGTTTCCTCCTCCTCCACTCGAGATGAGGATTCATTCCCTGTTTCGTCAGGGACGGATTCCTGGCATTCCCGTTGCATCTCAAGAAGAGGCGCTCTCAACAGGAACTTCGAGAGAACACGAGTGTATGTACAAACATTGCAAAAGACCCCTAAATGTCTCAACCACTCCAGAGGAACTGATTTGCCTGCATTGCCTTGACTGTCTCCCCGAGTAGGGACTCACCCCATGGTGGCACCTGTTTCAGCCTTGTGGGACGGCCTTGAGAGAAAGCCACAGACCCCTGCGTCAACTCGACTGGAAGCTGACCTTGGTGCTACAGCTTGGCGGGAAAGCAGATGTACAAGTCTCCACTCGAGAAGAGGCCAGACTCCCTTGTGGAGCCTCCAGAGGAACAACATTATCCATGTCAGCACTGGAGAGGAAACCTCAGGCTCCAGACGAGGACTTAGGAGCCAGCTGCGACTGTTCAGGAATCCCAAGATCCCGCTCCCAACTCTCGTGGATACTGGCCTTTCCTGAGGCCACAGGGGCGGGTCCCAGAGGTCCCCATCTTAACTTGTAAGGAATCTTCCCCAGCTCGAGAAAATCCTGGAGGTTCTCCCCTCCAGGCAAGATGAGGCCCTCGTTCTTCGCCGAGTCTCTGGGGAGGTCACCCTTTCCCTCTTGAACTTCGAAGGGGTCCTTCCAACCCTTAAAGCCACTCAAGAAATACCCGGAAATATACTTCTCCTCTTTCGAGGAACACTGAGGTTTCTGGCACCACTCAAGAGGAGACCAGTTTTCCCCTCCTCATCTAGAGATGAGGATTCTTTCCCTGTTTCGTCGGGGAAGGATTCCTGGTGTTCCCGTCACATCTCAAGAGGAAGCACTCTCAACAGGAACTTTGACAGGAACACTAGTGGACATACCACAATTCCAATAGACCCCTAAATGTCTCAGTACACTCCAGAGGAATCTGATTTCCCTGCATTGCCTTGACTGTCACCCCCAATAGGGACTCACCCCACGGTGACACCTGTTTCAGCCCTGTGGGTGAGCCTTGAGGGAAAGCCGCAGACCCCTGCATCAACTACTGGAAGGCTGACCTTGGTGCTACAGCTTGGGACGAAAGCGGATGTGCAAGTCTCCACTCGAGATGAGGCCTGACTTCCTTGTAAAGCCTCCAGAGGAACAACGTGTTACATATGAGCACAGGAGAGGAAACCTCAGGCTCCAGACGAGGACTTAGGAGCCGGCCGCGACTATGCAAGAATCTCAAGATGCCCCTTGCAACTCGCGTGGAAACTGGTCTTTCCTGGGGCGACAGGGGCGGGAAACTGAAGCCACCATCTTAACTCGAGAGGAACCAGCCACAACTCAAGCAAAACCAGGAGGTTCTTCCCTCCAGGAGAGATGAGGCTCTTGTCCACTGCTGTGTCTAGGGGAAGGCAACCCCATTCCTCTTGAACCTCAATGAAGTCTTTCAAACACTTGTGGTGACTCAAGAACTACCCAGACATACCCATCTCCACGCAAGAGGAGCACCGAGGGTCCTGCCACAGCACAAGAGGTGCCCAATTTGCCCGTCCTCCGCTTGAGATGAGGGATCTTCCCCTGCTTCATCGGTGAAGGAATCCTGGCCTTCCCGTCGCCACTCTAGAGGATGCGCTCTCCACGGCAAAGTCGATAGGAACTCCTGTGGTCGTGCCAATTTTCCAACAGACCCCTAAATGTCTCATTCCACTCCAGAGACTCCCTGCAGTGCCTGGTCTATCACCCCGAGTATAGACTCACACCAGAGTGGTGCCTGTTTCAGCCATGTGGGTAAACTTCGATGGAAAGCCACAGACCCATGTTTCAACTCATTGGGAAGGCTGACCCTGTTACTAAGGCTCGGGAGGAAAGCAGACATGTACATCTCCTCTCGAGACAAGGGCTGACTCCCCTGTGGAGCCTCTAGAGGAATCCCATTATCCATGTCAGCACTGGAGAGGAAAACTCAGGTTCGTGACTCTGATCTAGGTGAGGACTTAGAAGCTGACCCAGACTGCACAGGAATCCTGAGAGTCCCCTCGCAACTCGCGTGTAGACTGGCCTTTCCTGAAGTCACAGGGGCAGGTCACAGAGGTCCCCATCTTAACTTGAGAGGAATCTGCCCCAACTCGAGAAAAACCAGGAGGTTCTCCCCTCCAGGCGAGATGAGGCCCTCGATCTCTGCCGAGTCTTGGGGGAAGACTCCCTTTACATCTTGATTTCGGAGGGGTCCTTCCCACCCTTGCAGCGACTCAAGAAATACCCAGACATACCCTTCTCCACTCTGGAGGAACACCGAGGCTTCCAGCACCACTCAAGAGGAGACCCATCTCCTCCTCCTCCACTCGAGATGAGGATTCATTCCCTGTTTCGTCAGGGATGGATTCCTGGCATTCCCGTCGCAACTCAAGAGGAAGCGCTCTCAACAAGAACTTCGAGAGGAACACGAGTGGATGTACCAATATTGTGAAAGACCCCTAAATGTCTCAACCACTCCAGAGGAACTGATTTGCCTGCATTGCCTTGACTGTCTCCCCGAGTAGGAACTCACCCCCATGGTGGCACCTGTTTCAGCCCCGTGGGAGAGCCTTGAGAGAAAGCCATATACCCCTGCATCAAATCGACTGGAAGGCTGACCTTGGTGCTATAGCTTGGGAGGAAAGCGGATGTACAAGTCTCCACTCGAGAAGAGGCCTGACTCCTTTGTGGAGCCTCCAGAGGAACAACATGATCCATGTCAGCACTGGAGAGGAAACCTCAGGCTCCAGACGAGGACTTCAGAGCCACCCGCGACTGTGNTACCACAATTCCAATAGACCCCTAAATGTCTCAGTACACTCCAGAGGAATCTGATTTCCCTGCATTGCCTTGACTGTCACCCCCAATAGGGACTCACCCCACGGTGACACCTGTTTCAGCCCTGTGGGTGAGCCTTGAGGGAAAGCCGCAGACCCCTGCATCAACTACTGGAAGGCTGACCTTGGTGCTACAGCTTGGGACGAAAGCGGATGTGCAAGTCTCCACTCGAGATGAGGCCTGACTTCCTTGTAAAGCCTCCAGAGGAACAACGTGTTACATGTGAGCACAGGAGAGGAAACCTCAGGCTCCAGACGAGGACTTAGGAGCCGGCCGTGACTATGCAAGAATCTCAAGATGCCCCTTGCAACTCGCGTGGAAACTGGTCTTTCCTGGGGCGACAGGGGCGGGAAACTGAAGCCACCATCTTAACTCGAGAGGAACCAGCCACAACTCAAGCAAAACCAGGAGGTTCTTCCCTCCAGGAGAGATGAGGCTCTTGTCCACTGCTGTGTCTAGGGGAAGGCAACCCCATTCCTCTTGAACCTCAATGAAGTCTTTCAAACACTTGTGGTGACTCAAGAACTACCCAGACATACCCATCTCCACGCAAGAGGAGCACCGAGGGTCCTGCCACANGTGTCTAGGGGAAGGCAACCCCATTCCTCTTGAACCTCAATGAAGTCTTTCAAACACTTGTGGTGACTCAAGAACTACCCAGACATACCCATCTCCACGCAAGAGGAGCACCGAGGGTCCTGCCACAGCACAAGAGGTGCCCAATTTGCCCGTCCTCCGCTTGAGATGAGGGATCTTCCCCTGCTTCATCGGTGAAGGAATCCTGGCCTTCCCGTCGCCACTCTAGAGGATGCGCTCTC
>SJYV01051828.1:0-188930 GCA_006410875.1 Neotragus pygmaeus
AGCACAAGCTGGAATCAAGATTGCCAGGAGAAACATCAATAACCTCAGATATGCAGATGATACCACCCTAACGGCAGAAAGCAAAGAGGATCTAAAGTGCCTCTTGATGAAGGTGAAAGAAGGGAGTGAAAAAGCTGGCTTAAAGCTCAACATTCAAAAACTAAAATCATGGCATTTGGTCCCATCACTTCCTGGCAAATAGATGGTGAAACAATGGGAACAGTGACAATTTTCTTGGGCTCCAAAATCACTGCAGATGGTGACTGCAGCCATGAAATTAAAAGACACTTGCTCCCTGGAAGAAAAGCTATGATGAACCTAGACAGTGTATTAAATAGCAGAGACATCACTTTTCTGATGAAGGTCCAGTAGTCATGTACAGATGTGTGAGGTGGACCATAAAGAAGACTGAGCACTGAAGAACTGATGCTTTTTAACTGTGGTCCTGGAGAAAACTCTCGAGAGTNTGAACCTAGACAGTGTATTAAATAGCAGAGACATCACTTTTCTGATGAAGGTCCAGTAGTCATGTACAGATGTGTGAGGTGGACCATAAAGAAGACTGAGCACTGAAGAACTGATGCTTTTTAACTGTGGTCCTGGAGAAAACTCTCGAGAGTCCCCTGGACTGCAAGGGGATCAAACCAATCAATCCTAAAGGAAGTCAATCCTGTAAGGACTGATGCTGAAGCTGAAGCTCCAATCCTTTGGCCACCTGATGTGAAGAGCCAGCGTACTGGAGAAGATCCTGATGGTGGGAAGACTGAGGGCAGGAGAAGGGGGCAACAGTGGATGAGATGGTTGGATGGGATCAACTCAACAGACATGAGTTTGAGCAAGAGTTTGGGGAGACAGTAAAGGATGCAAAGCCTGGCATGCTGCAGTCCATGGGGTCGCAAAGAGTCAGACACAACTAAGCAGCTGAACAACAACTATTGCTACCTAGGCAAGAAGTTGATCTGTGAACATAGTTCTTGCTTCTCCACTCTTTGGCCAGTGAATAAAGCTTGTGCTGAGTCAATCTCAATCAGGGTCTATGGGATGTAATCAGTAACAAGATGATTCCAGCATCAGCCCTCTTAGTCTTCCCCTTGAAGCCTCGGACATCCTGGAGCAGAGATAAGCCATCTCTGCAGCAGAGATAAGCCATCTCTGCTCTGTCTTGTCTTAACTCCTGACCCAAAAAAACTCCAAGATAAATACTTATTGTTGTTTTAAGCTACTAAGTTCTAGGATAACTAGTCACATGGCCATCACAATTGGGACCAATGCTTTCAGAACACCAGTGATTAACTTAGGAATATAAATTAGACAAATATTTGTGTAATACTGCCAATTTAAATAAAATAAAATGCTGATGCAGCCTACCATTCAGGGGGCACCATGCTTCCATCCACATCCCAGAATGTGTTTTTGCCATTCATTTCAGTAGTATATATAACCCATCGGTGTCGGCCTGGATGGAAAAATCAACGTGTAGTTTAGAGAGATGTGAGGAGATAAAGACCAGCTTTCTAAAACAGCCTAATTGCAAAGTAATCTTTTTATTAAGAAAAGACTTTTATATACTCTTATGTAAGAGAAAAGTTAGAGAACTATAGACACCCGGGTGTACTACTGAAGGTAAACTCCAGAAGTACATGGCAAGGTTTATCAAAAACCTAGAGGCCACCTTAGGAAAACCCCTCTCGGGCAATGAACTCACGCTGAGGGTGGAGCTCAGGCCCTTTCCACAGTGCAACGCCCTTGCTTCTCCCCCAGGTCCCCTGCCAAGCAGGTATCAGAGAGGGAAAGGGAACATGTTCCCAGTCATTCTGGGTACTCAGGAGAGAAAAGTGCTCCTCCTGAAACTGGGAAAGAGAAATGTCTTCACAGCAACCACACTTGAGCTACCGGTTTCCATATAAATATTTTTAAGTAACCATCAGAGATTCTTTAGGAAATTGGTGGTTATTGTATAATAAGCAAACATTATATATGATGGTGAGGTAAGTAAAACAGCTCATGTTGTCAAAATAGCATGGCTGCATGTTTTAACAAATTTCTATGAAACAGCTGAGAGCCCAACCACAATTTACAAAACTGTTAGGCAAAGGCCTGTATTTCAATAAACACCGTCACTTTTTTTTCTTTTACTTTTACTGGGGTACAATTGATTTACAATGATGTGTTTCAGGTGTAGAGCAAAGTGAATCTGTTTTATATATATATACATATATATATATCTCCACTCTTTTAAGATTCTTTTCCCATAGAAACCATTACAGAGTGTTAAGTAGAGTTCCCTGTGCTATACAAGACTGTCATTTACTATCAGAGGCTCTTAGGCAAGTTATGAGCCTCAGTTTCTTTATCTATTAATAGTAGATGATTATACCCACATCTTAACATTGTTATGAAAATTAAATGTCACACACACACACACCTAGTTTAGTATCGCGCACATAAGTGCATAATAAACATTAATTTCTTTCAGCTCTTCCTCACTGCCCTCACCTCCACAAAGGGAATACTGAATTCATCCCTGTAACGAATTTTAAGCCAATAAGCAAAATGATGCCATGATAGAGCTGGGATTTAACAATTTCATAATCTATACTTATCAAAATTTTAAATGTGCATACTCAGACTCAGCAATTCCACTTGTAGGAATTTACTCTTAGAATACGTAAACAAGTGAATGTGGGAGCTGTTACAATCAAGTTCACCACAGCATTGTCTCTAACAGCAAAAAGTTGAAGGCAATGTGTCTACCAATAGTGAACTATTCAAGAAAATAATGGTTCTTCCATACAATGGAATACAGTGTTGCTATTAAAAAGAATGGTGTGAAAATTTGTAAAACAAGAAAACACAAAACAAGCATTCAAACAGAAAAGAATGCTGTAGATACCTTCAACTTACTATGGGAAAAATGAGTCATGATTTTTAAGTAAAAGTATTTCAGTTTACAAACAACATGCACAATTTTAAAAAATGAATGTTTACACATGTACTGAGGAATCTTGAAATATATATATATACTATTAAAATGGGGTAAACTATGAGACAAGATGTGATTATACCCACAATTATACCTTAATTTCCTTTTTCACTTCATACACTAAGTTTCAATGTTTTACAACAAAATATATCATTTTTTAAATTAGCAAAAGTAAAGTTGGCTTGAAGCTCAACATTCAAAAAACGAAGATCATGGCATCTGGTTCCATCACTTCATGGAAGATAGATGGGGAAACAGTGGAAACAGTGTCAGACTTTATTTTGGGGGGCTCCAAAATCACTGCAGATGGTGACTGCAGCCATGAAATTAAAAGACGTTTACTCCTTGGAAGGAAAGTTATGGTCAACCTAGATAGCATATTCAAAAGCAGAGATATTACTTTGCCGACTAAGGTCCGTCTAGTCAAGGCTATGGTTTTTCCAGTGGTCATATATGGATTTGAGAGTTGGACTGTGAGGAAAGCTGAGAGCTGAAGAATTGATGCTTTTGNGACATGACTGAGTGACTGAACTTAACTGATATATAGTGGAATATTACTCAGCCATAAAAAGGAATGAATTTGAGTCAGTTCTAGTGAAGTGGATGAAGCTAGAGCCTGTTATACAGAGTGAAGTAAGTCAGAAAGAGAAAAATGAATATTGTATATTAACATATAAATATATAATCTAAAAAAATGGTACTGATTAACTATTTGCAAGGCAGGAATAGAGACTCAGACATAGAGGACAGACTTAAGGACACAGCGGGGGAAAGAAAGGGTGGAATGATTTGAGTGAGTAACATTGAAATATATACATTATCATGTGTAAGATATTAATAGATAGCTAATGGGAAGTTGCTTTATAGTTCAGGGAGCTTAGCCTGGTGCTCTGTGATAACCTAGAGGGTTGGGATGGGGTGGAGGTGGAAGGGAAGTTCAGAAAGGCAGGAATGAGTGTATATATATGACTGATTCATGTTGATGTATGGCAGAAACCAACACACGTTGTAAAGCAATGATCCTCCAATTAAAAGTAAACAAATTACTTTTAAAATATAGTTATACTATGGAATATTCCTTGGGCACAAAAAAGAATGTAATTGCATCATTTTCAGTGATGTCGATGAACCTAGAGTCTGTCATACAGAGTGAAGTAAGTCATTTCTCTGATAATGAGTGATGTTGAGCATCTTTTCATGTGTTTGTTAGCCATCTGTATGTCTTCTTTNTCATGTCGATGTATGGCAAAGCCAATAGAATATTGTAAAGTAAAATAAAGTAAAAAATAAATAAATAAAGAATTTTGGCCTGGGGCTCTGCCACTACCTAGCTGTTATTTAATTAAGTTCCTTCTGGATAAGACATTTTCTTGGGCCTCAGTTTTTTTCTGTATTAAAAAAAACCCAGCTTTTTGATAATCTCTTAAAATCATTTGGAGGCCTAGAACTATGATTTGCCTAAATATTATAAAATTATGGTTACAGTGTTAAGATATTGCTGTTTACCCCTTATAGACCAACTTGCATCCAACGCAATCGCACATGGATACATGATTTACATATTCCTAAAAATATTATTAAGGTCCATGACCAAGTTTCCTCTGTAAAATGAGGGAGGGGGAGGATTAAAGTGCTTACCTCCAGTATATGCTAAATATTAAAGTAGATAATGTATATGTGTTCAGAAAGCATATGGCACTCAAGGCCATTATATTTCACCTTATCAGTTTTTCCCCTGGATAAAGACTAATTATTCCCTCTCTGATACTTTTAATCTCAATCAAAAGATAATTTTTTTTATTATAAAAGTAACAAATGCACATGGAAAAAAATTCCCAACACTTCAAGAAGGTAATAGTAATAGCAACAGTAGTATAGTATTTTTTGAGCACTTACAGCCTGAGCAATAGGCCAGCGGTTCTCAACAGGGGACAACTTTGTCCCCCAGGGGACATTTGGCAAAGTCTGGAGACATTTTTGGTTGTCACAACTGCAGAAGGAAAGTGTTTCTGGCACTTGGTGGGTTGATGCCAAGGATGCTAAGTATTCCATAATGCACAGACCGGCCCCTCACAACAGAGAAGTATCTGACCCACAGTGTTAATCTTGTTGAAGCTGATAAACTACATTTGGATAAGCTCCTCCCATTCACTTTTAATCTATTTTTTATACAAGTTTATAAGGCAAATATTATGATGATGCTACTTTATAACATGAGGAAGCTGGGGCTGAGAGACATTAATTAAGTAAACTTCACAAAGTTTTAACATGGAGGAACAAAATGTTGAAACCTTATCATCTGATAATACTTCTAAGTTTCATGTATTTCTTTCCAGCATTTGGAATATGAACACAAAAAACTTAATTTTCTTTCTGTGAGGCAACAAATTGTTCTGCATCTGAAGTTTCTTGTGTTACAAACATCTTTGACATCTTTCTATATAAAATGTACTGGTTTATATCATTCTTAATAACAAAGTATTATAAAAAATGCAATTCATCAGTATCCAATTGATGGAAAATTAATGTTGCTTTTAGAATTTTTAATATTAGAGAAAAACTTAGAATTTATGTTAAAGCGTCTGCCTGGAATGCGGGAGACCCAGGTTCAATCCCTGGGTTGGGAAGATCCCCTGGAGAAGGAAATGGCAACCCACTCTAGTACTCTTGCCTGGAGAATCTCATGGAGGGAGGAGCCTGGTAGGCTACAGTCCATGGGGTCACAAAGAGTCGGACACGGCTGAGCGACTTCACTTTCACTTTTAGAATTTACTAGTAAAACAATGCTGCAATGGTTGTTTTTGGTTTGCAAGAATATTTAAGGTGGATTCCTAGAAGTTGAATTGCTGGGACAAAAGATATGTGTAATGGAAATTTTAAGAAAATTTACTGACTGTCCTCCAAAAGGACTGTACTAACGTATATACTTTAAAATATATATATTTATCTGGCTATACCAGGTCTCAGCTGTGGCACATGCGATCTTCAGTCTTCCTTGTGGCATGCAGGATCTTTAGCTGTGGCATGTAAACTCTTAGTTAGGGCATGTGGGATCTAGTTCCCTGACCAGGGATTGAACTTGGGCCCCCTGCACTGGGAGCATGCAGTCCAGCCACTAGACCACCAGGGAAGTCTTAATGTATATACTCTTACGGCATTTCCCCACTAAGTATTTATCAGATTGGCAAATGCTTTAAAATTCAACAGGTGAAAAAAGATAATGCTGTTTTTTGAGCTCCATTTCTGTAATTAAAAGTGAGGATGAGAGGGATAAATTAGGAATTTAGATTTTCAATATACACACTACTATACATAAAATAGATAACCAAGGACCTACTATATAGCACAGGGAACTGTATACTTAATACGTTGTAATAACCTATAATGGAAGAGAATGTAAAAAAAAGAATATGTGTATTTATACACCTATACATGAATCCCTTTGTTGTACACCCGAAACATTGTAAATCAACTATATTTCAATAAAAATTGAAAAATAAAAAAATCATGTATTCTTTTAACAAAAAATAAGAATGAGCATCTTTTCATGCCTTTGTTGGTGACTTAATTTTCTTTTCCTGAGGATTATCTTTTTCTTTTTTCTATTGAGTTCTTCATCCTTTTACAAGTACCTTGTAAAAATACATTATGGAAAACAAAGTAAAATCAAATCCCAATCTCACGCCCATTACTTATACCCCAAAATACTGCACTTACCAAAAAACTGCTTGTTGTCTTCATAGTATTTATTTCCATATTTGTCTTCTCCCACTAATGTGCCAACCCTCACATCATTTGCCCTGGGAATGTCCAAAAGAAAACAGACATTTTGGAAAGATTCTTTATTTACAACACATAGGTAAAAGAGAGAGTATTAACTTTCACAAACATAGGTAGCTGTGCCAAGGAGAAAAACGAGGCACCGAAGAGAAGAGAAACTGATGTGCCTTAAATACACTAAATATACAGACCCAATACCTTCAAATTACAAGACTACTTTTAGAAATCTATTATCCCTAGGTCTGAGGCAGTGAAGTTAGCAATAAACTTCAGGAAACCTGGAAATTAAAGTGCTTCATCTTAAAATGATTCAAACACCTGGCTCTTTCATTAGGCTCTAGGTCTCCAACTCCGTTTCCCCGGACGATGCTGCTCGTCCAATTCACCGAGTTGAAGAACTAGTCGGGGAAAATTGTAACCACTTCGTTTTAACTCCTTACAGTACACGGAAGGAAAGGGAAGGCCAGGGAAGGAGGAAAAAAAAAAAAACCCAAAGTTTCCCAAGGTCACACAGTGTGAGCTTTTGGCAGGCTCATTACTCTCCAGGAAGCAGAGCAGGGGTGCAGCCCACATATGCCCTCACCTCTAGGTCACAGCTCCGTCTCTACAGCCGGCTTTGATCCCGTCTCCGGGAGACCCCGGGACAGACTTCCGCCCGGGGGAAGCCAGGCTGACTTGGCCGGTCGTCCTTGAGAAGAGTTGCGGATTCTCCAAGGTGACCCTAAGCCCGAACCCCTTTCCAAGAAACCAGCCAGGGTAAGTCCAGTCCCAGAAGCCAAGAGCATGGCTGGCCGCCTACCTGAACAAAACTCGTAGATAGCCGCGGAGGCCCCCGTGGCCGCTGACCTGCTGCAGCCCGCGCTTCAGGACCTGCAGCAACTCCATCTTTTCCTGCAGGCCCCGCCTCTCCGGCGCGCCGCGGAAAACCCACCGGCGGAACCAGCCACTCAGCGGCAGGGGGCCGACGACAGAAAGTTCCCAAGCACGCGCGGCAGGCGGAGTTGGTTGTGCGCATGCGCGGGTCTGGAGCTCCCCCTTGTGGCCTCCTCCCGTTTTCCAGAGAAGATGAGCTTGATTGTTGTCCCTCCAGTCCCTCTGGCTGCGTTTTCAGAGATGCCATTTAGAAGACAGGACAAGTGGAAAAGTCACCTATACTAGGGTTTCCCAGGTGAAGTTTTCTCCTTTGGGGACCTCGGTTTCCTTATCTAAAGTGATTGCTTCAGACCACTCCAAAAATCCTTTCTAGAGTCAAGATTCTTTAGAAACAAGTTACCATTAAGGAATTCAGTATTAAGCACAAAATGATTATTGCACATTTGAAACTAAGTACATTTGATACTACTGCTGTGTAGGTAGGCCATTGAGGAGGAGGAATAGAAAAGTACAAGTATCTACTTTCAAGGGCTTAATGATTCAGTTTCAAGTTTTGAAATAATAAACTATTTTCTAATTTAAATTAGTTGCATATTTATTTTTTTAAATAATCAGCTCAGTTCAGTCGCTTAGTCGTGTCCAACTCTGAGACCCCATGAACTGCAGCACGCCAAGCTTCCCTGTCCATCACCAGCTCCTGGAGCTTGCTCAAACTTGTCCGTTAAGTCTGTGATGCCATCGAACCATCTCATCCTCTGTCATCCCCTTTGCCTGCCTTCACTCTTTCCCAGCATCAGGGTCTTTTCCATTGAGTCTGTTCTTCACATCAGGTGGCCAAAGGATTGGAGCTTCAGCATCAGTCCTTCCAATGACTATTCATGACTGATTTCCTTTAGGATTGACTGGTTTGATCTCCTTGCTGTCCAAGGGACTCTTCAGGAGTCTTCTCCAGTACCACAGTTTAAAAGCATCAATTCTTTGGTGCTCAGCTTTCTTTATAGTCCAACTCTCACATCCATATATGACTATTGGAAACAACATTATGGAAAAACTAGACAGACCTTTATCGGCAAAGTAATGTCTCTACTTTTTANAGCATCAATTCTTTGGTGCTCAGCTTTCTTTATAGTCCAACTCTCACATCCATATATGACTATTGGAAACAACATTATGGAAAAACTAGACAGACCTTTATCGGCAAAGTAATGTCTCTACTTTTTAATATGCTGTCTAGGTTGTTCATAGCTATTCTTCCAAGGAGCAAGCATCTTTTAATTTCATGGCTACGGTCACCATCTGTAGTGATTTTGGAGCCCAAGAAAATAAAAAGTCTGTCACTGTTTTCATTGTTTCCCCATGTATTCGCCATGGNATGCTGTCTAGGTTGTTCATAGCTATTCTTCCAAGGAGCAAGCATCTTTTAATTTCATGGCTACGGTCACCATCTGTAGTGATTTTGGAGCCCAAGAAAATAAAAAGTCTGTCACTGTTTCCATTGTTTCCCCATGTATTCGCCATGGTGATGGGACCAGATGCCATGATCTTCGTTTTTTGAATGTTGAGTTTTAAGCCAACTTTTTCACTCTCCTCTTTCACTTTCATCCAGAAGCTCTTCAATTCCTCTTCACTTTCTGCCATAAGGGTGGCATTTCTGCCATTTTAAAATAAAAGGCATTAAATGAACATTATTTTTTCTAGCATCTAACTTTATGACTTTCAATATGCTTTAAAACATATACTCCTTGATCTGTCAGTTTGAAACAGTCCTCTGATTCCCAGCTATTTGAGATGAGAAACTTGTCACATGGTCACTTTCTTCATCTCTTCTCATCTTTTGTGCTTCTAGATGCCAGTTTACCATATCAGTTCTTTAAAAAGGCCAAGGTTTATAAGATTTACACTCTAATCTATAACTGCAAGTCTTCATAATTGTCCTAAGAGTTTTAAAAATTGAAACACATTATTTCCTGAGAGGACTGAGTAATAAGATTGGACCCAGACATGTAATGTCACACTAGTAAATCTTCAACCCCAAAAGAGAAACCTCCAAATGTTAGGATCAAATTTTCTTTTCTTAGACTCAATTGCTCAAAATTATGTCACATGGGAATTTATATTATGCTTAAGTGTGACTTTCATGGGCTTTCCACAGGCTTTTTTTGTTTGTTTGTTTTTAAAAAATTCCATCTGTCTTATTCCACAATATAAAAATTATTCTAAAAGCATAACCATATTATTACTATCTCACCTGAAAAAGTTAATAACTGCTTAATATAAAATATCTGCTGAGGAAGGTTCAAATGTCTACAATCATTTAATAATTTTTTTTAGTTTGTCCAAATAAGTTCCAACTGATTATCCAACTGATTTTAATATATGATTCCCTCATTTCCCACCCCTTGTTTTTGGTCCTTCTGGTTTATTTGACAAAGAAACTGGTAATTTCTCCTGTAGAGTTTTCCACTGTCTGGATTTTGTTGATTGTGTCCTGTGTTCTTCTCCCTGTATTTCTGTATGTTAGTATTAAATCTAGGCACCTAACAAGATTTGTGTTCATTTTTTTTGTTATCTTTCCATTCAGGAGCATAAATGGTGTCTGTCTGTCTCATTTTTTGTGATTTTAGCTGTCACTGCTAAGCATTGTCTGAATAATTTCATTCCTTGATTAGCCGCAAATCTCCCATAAAGAGAAAAGTGTGTGTGTGTGCTCAGTCGTGTCCAACTCTTGGCAGCCCCACTGACCTTAGTTCACCAGGCTTCTCTGCCCATTCATTTTTCCAGGCAAGAATACTGGAATGGGGTGGCATTCCCTCCTCCAGGGGATCTTTCTGACCCAGGGATCGAACCTGGGTCTCCTGCATCTCCTGCATTAGTAGGCAGATTCTTTACCACTACCACCACCCTGGGAAGTCCTGTAAAGAGAAAACTTCCTCTCAACTATTTGGTTCCTGAAATACAGTTCATATAGGAAAGATGCTTGATTCTCTCCCTTATGGAACAGTTTTCAAAAGCACAATTTGGTTTCCTAGCATCCTGTGTATGTGCAGGGGGAGAAGCAAAAAAACCCATAAAATTTACCATCTTGTTTTAAAGTGTATAATACAGTAATGTTAACTGTATATATATTTTGTTGTGCAGCAAATGTCTAGAACTTTTGTATCTTGCAAAACTGAAACTCTCAACACACAGAACACTCCCCTTTCTCTCTATACTAGGTTGTGTTGTGCTTTGTTAAGTCGCTTCAGTTGTATCTGACTCCTTGCCACCCTATGGACCGTAGGCTCCTCTCTCCCTGGGATTCTCCAGGCAAGAACACTGGAGTGAGTTGCCATGCTCTCCTCCAGATCTTTCCCACCCAGGGAACACCCAGGGATAGATCGAACCTGCATCTCTTACATCTCCTGCATTGGCAGGCAGGTTCTTTACCACTCCCTGATAGCTCAGTTGGTAAAGAATCAGCCTGCAATGCTGCTGCTGCTAAGTCACTTCAGTCGTGTCTGACTCTGTGCGACCCCATAGATGGCAGCCCACCAGGTTCCGCCGTCCCTGGGATTCTCCAGGCAAGAACACTGGAGTGGGTTGCCATTTCCTTCTCCAATGCATGAAAGTGAAAAGTGAAAGTGGGGTTGCTCAGTCGTGTCCGACTCTGCGACCCCATGGACTGTAGCCTACCAGGCTTTTCCGTCCATGGGATTTTCCAGGCAAAAGTACTGGAGTGGGATGCCATCGCCTTCTCCAAGCCTGCAATGCAGGAGACCCCAGTTCAATTCCTGGGTTGGGAAGAGCCGCTGGAGAAGGGATAGGCTACCCACTCCAGTATTCTTGGAGTTCCCTGGTGGCTCAGCTGGTATAGAATCCTCCCTNTCCAATGCATGAAAGTGAAAAGTGAAAGTGGGGTTGCTCAGTCGTGTCCGACTCTGCGACCCCATGGACTGTAGCCTACCAGGCTTTTCCGTCCATGGGATTTTCCAGGCAAAAGTACTGGAGTGGGATGCCATCGCCTTCTCCAAGCCTGCAATGCAGGAGACCCCAGTTCAATTCCTGGGTTGGGAAGAGCCGCTGGAGAAGGGATAGGCTACCCACTCCAGTATTCTTGGAGTTCCCTGGTGGCTCAGCTGGTATAGAATCCTCCCTCAATGCGGGAGACCTGGGTTCAATCCCTGAGTTGGGAAGATTCCCTGGAAAAAGGCTACCCACTCCAGTATTTTAGCCTGGAGAATTCCATGGACTGTTTAGTCCATAGGGTCACAGAGTTGGACACAACTGAGTGACTTTCACTTTTTTTACCACTAGTACCACCTGGGAAGCTCCTACTGGAGTGCCTATTAGGTCACCAGAGCCTAATAACCACTCTTCTACTTTCTAAGAGTATGACTACTTTAGATACCTGCTATAAGTGAAATCATGCAGGCCTTGTCTTGGTTCAGACAGTAAAGAATATGCCTGGGTCAGGAAGATCCTCTGGAGAATGATATGACAACTCACTCCAGTGTTTTTGCCTGGAGAATTCCATGGACACAGGAACATGGTGGGCTACAGTCCCTGGGGTCGCAGAGTCAGACACGACTTTCACTTTTATCTTACTTAGCATACTATCCTTAAGTTTCATCCACGTTGTAGGATGAAATCCATGTGACAGGATTTCCTTTTGTAATGCTGGTACTCTACTGTATGTACATATCACTTTTTCTCTATCCATTCATCTTTCAGTGGGTATTTTTGGTTGCTTTCATCTCTTAGCTATCATACAGTAACCGTGGGAGTGTATACATCTCTTCCAGATCTGTTTTCAATTCCCTGAGATATAAGTCTGTGTGTGTGTACTAAAGGGATGTGTTAAAGGCATAATCTTTCACCATGGATTAAGATTTCATTTTTTCCTAAAGTGTTGTTTCTGCTTATTTTAAAATCTGTTTGCTCCCCATTGCTGTTCCCGTTTCTTGCTTTTTTGCAGGGGTGGGGGTGGGAAAGAAAAGTTTATTGTAAGGCCAACAAAACAGAATGGGTGGTTCATACTCTAAATCCCCAAACTCCCCAGTGGTTCTCAGGGAAAAGTTTTTATAGGTAAAATTTGGGTTGAAGGCTGCAGGGTATATGACTTACTTCTGATTGGCTGGTGGTGAGGCAACAGGGCAGTGCAGGAATCTTGCTCAGCCTGCAGTTGCTATCTTCCACCTGGGTGAGGGCCTCAGATTTATAAAATTGCCAGGCCTGCTATGAAACCAGGTAAACCATCTAAACGACTTGGTTCTTCAGTCTCTCCCTTATTTGCACAGAGCAAAATGGAATTGAAAAAGTGGTGGGTGTTCTGATTCAACCAGCACCCTTTTGGACATCTACGATGTGCTGTGGTTGCAGGCACTTTTAAGTCCCCAGCACTGCTGGCTCAGTGACCTCCCTGTTTTTTAAATGTTTTACTGAACCACTGCCATGCCCATTCACTTATGTACAGTCTACAGCTGCTTTTGAACCATAGCAGAGTAGTTGATTCAGACACAATAAGGTCCTCAAAGTAAAAAACACTGATGCTCTGGCCCTTTACAGAAGTGTGCAAAATTCTGATGCAAATTGTTTTCCCCAGAGAGTTTTGATTCTGCCAGGACAGGGAGGGTTCATGACCTGGGACAACTTTAGCCTGCTTTGAGAACTCATGCCATACTTCTTGCAAGTCCAGCAACAGATCAAAAGCTTT
Source organism: Neotragus pygmaeus (assembly GCA_006410875.1). Classification (NCBI taxonomy): domain Eukaryota; kingdom Metazoa; phylum Chordata; class Mammalia; order Artiodactyla; family Bovidae; genus Neotragus; species Neotragus pygmaeus. Next base: position 13,329 of record SJYV01051828.1, read on the forward strand.
CAGAGTTATCTATTCGACAATACTGTTAGAAGCAGTTAATACACTCTCTTCTTTGATTATGCTGTTCTCATTTCAAGATGGTATGGATCTTTTTCATTTAACAGGTCAATCATTCAACCTGAGAAGCACATGTGTTTCTGTGGAACTTTTCTTGTATCAAATAATTTTCTTACCTTTTGTTTTCTCTTAAGTCCTTACTATTAAAATGTTAAGACGTCCTGTTCTGATTCTATCTTTTCTCATTTTCTATTTCTCTGTCTCTTGGTTATAGAGTTGACCCTTAAAATCGTGGGTTTGAACTGTGTGGGTCTATTTACATGCAGACTTTAAAAATACAAACACACTACAGTACTACAGGATCTGCAGGTGGTTGGTGCCCCTAACACCCATGTTATCCAAGGGTGAATTGTACTTTAAAGGTTGTTGAAACCTTGAAACCTTTCCTCAACAACTTTATCTTGCAACCCTTCTAATGTGTTTTGGCTATCAGTTTAAATTTCCAGGGGCAGTTTCTTCCTTTAAATTTTCCTTTTCAAAACATCCTATTTTCGTTTAATGAATACACCTACTTTCTTTCAAAATATTAATTATACTTGAAGGTGGGGTCCTTTTCTGATCACTGCATTGTTATCCGCCCCCACCATCAGATTACAGCTGATCATCTTATGTATTAGAAATTTTCCTCAAATATCTGATGATCCTGGCTCTATGTTTATATTTAACAGTAGATGTTAGAGAGCTGAATGGAAACCCCATGTATACATATATGACTTGGAAATACTGGGATTCACTGAAGAGTGATAAAATGGTAGGCAGTCTTATCAGGGACAACCAAAAGTTGAGTGTCTAGAGATCTTTTTTCCAGACAAATTAGTTATTCCCAAGAAAAAAAATTCCCAGCATAGAAGCCTATACCCAGTGGTCAGCGTTCTGGGAATATGCTTAGGGAGCCCATATTCAACGCAGATTTTCACTTAATCCATATCTTCAAGATTATACCTAATCCAAGCCTTCTGTTATCCCTGGTATCCTATAAATCCTGTGATCTTCTCATTTAGTGTCTCAAAATTATTAATCTCTGGCTTCTTGCTCGAAAAGGCTGAAGGACAGAAAGTGGTCACTGGGGACTTCCCTGGCGGTCCAGCAGTTAAGATTCCAAGTTTCCAGTGCAGGGGGCATGGGTTTGATCTCCAGTTGGAGAACTAAGATCTCACATGCCGCACAGTGCAGCCAAAAACAAGACAAAAAACAAGAAAAAGAAAGTGGTCACCTGACTTCAATAAACGAAGAGAAAGGTAGTTCAATGATTCTGTAGACAGATATGCAATTAATCCTCTTTTTAATGCTCCAAGTACCATCTCTGAAAATGAGCACCTGGTTCCTCCAGGTACTAAACAGCATTCTTGGACACTGCAACGTATACTGAACGTGCCACCTTTTGCAGGCATTCAGATGACCATTTCCTTGGTTTTGGCTCTTTCTCTACCGCATTTTCTTTCCCTAAAATTTATTCAACTCTCTTATACTTTGATTTCTTCTCTCCTGTTTCATCTGTCATTGTGTGTTTACACTTAACTGAGATTTCAGGAGAGAAAGAAAATAAATGGTCAGTGTGTAATATTTAGTTCCAAGTCTTTAAACTGAACTGTAAATCATCCTAAAATACTGGGATATGTAAATGTTTTCCATGCTTTTTCCTTCCTGAAAGTACTTTCATAAATCTTACTAGAGATTTCTTAACAATGGAACAAACAAATAAAAAGATGATCAAACAATGAACAAACAGGACTCTGAAATCAAATATATTGGCAGAAAACAAATTTGTAATGCAAGCCACATTTTAATGTAGTTTTTAAAAAACACTTCCAAATACAACTGTAAATGTAATCAGGAAAAATACTTCAAACATGTATTTTAATTAGTACATTACTTAAAAGAATTTCTTGAATCCTTGGCTTTCTTCACTGGGTTTATAAAGGTATAAACCTACTGATTTTTCCATTTGAGTATTCTGTACTAAATGTAGTTTACCCAGCTGTAATTATAGAAAAAAAATCCCATTGACAAAACCCACGTCTTAAATAGGGAAAAAAAGTTTCCCTTCAGTTGGTAAAGACTGTAAATTGATACTTTAAAACCTCTGATTTACTATAAAGCAGCAATTAGTAAAATCCATACTCTTCCCCCAAATTCTGCTTCTCTATTGCAAAATCTTTGTAAAAAATGTTCGAGTGCAATAAAATATCCGTATTTTTAAAAAATCAACGAATAGACATAACAAAGTAATTTCTCACAAAGTTATAGCAAAGAAATACTTAACAGTATCATGTTCTGCTAAGGAAAACATTACTGTGGAAGACATTCAAGGAATCTAAAATGTTTCCATTGTGGTAGTACAAGGCAGTGCTTCAGGCTGATGCTCATACTATTGCTAAAACAGCCCCTTCCCCTTTAGAGTGAAAAATCAGTGCACATTCCTCCATATATTAAACAACTGAAGTCTCAAAAATTATCAATTGCTTTAAAATAACTGTCTAACTCACCTTGAAAACATTAGACTGGCTATGGATTCACAAAGGAGGTATTTGCAGTGACCTAAAAGAAACTGGCTAAATCCCATGGAGGGTCAGGAAACTAAATGCAGGTCAGAAAAGAGGGAGAGATGACAGATGCTTTCTGTGGAATAAACAGCAACAATTTAAATATCTATTGTGAAATACTGAAAGTTGTGGCGCTCAATCAGTTTCTATTACTTTTACAACGCAGTAAACCAAAAATATTAAAACATGAACCCTATCTTATTCTCAAAAGCAATTTTCTGCTACATACATAAATAAAAAGTGCTTGTAACTAATAATACACAACACTAAAAATATCAGCTCTTAAGATCACAAATAACCTATGTCTCATTGCCAGCAATGAGAGTGATAAATGCTAATGGTGCCATGATATTTACAAAAAACAAAAAAATATTTATATTCAATTATTATCTCCTATAGTCCCAGTGTTTTCATTACACCAATGAGCATAAAATAATCTTCTTTAGATAGGTAATTAAAACATTATATTTTAGAAGCGTAAAATGCAAGAAGATCCTTCTTAGCGATTGTTTGGACTAGTTCATAATGAAAGTAAACATGAATAGAACACAATTCTGGGGGGAAAAAAAGAGAGACTTATTTATTTATTTTATAAAATAAAAGAAATCTTAGTCAAGAGGTGACAGCTTTAGGTGTCATCTTAACCAAGAATAAATTGATAGTAGTTTTTATTCACTTAAATAAGACAGGAAAGGAAATTCTAATTCCTGCTACCTGCTCAGTCACTTCAAACATTCTTCTTATGGAAGTAAAATCAAAATATCTTGGTTTTTGGTTTCTCTTTTAAAGTAAAAATTTCCAGATGCCCTGGAATCATTGAGTTCGATTTGGTGTCTTCTTGTGTTCTGGGAAAGAACAATCACTTTAAACTGAGATCCCAGCTTTCAAATGCTGTGACCAATTATTTGTGAATTATAATCTGCAGGTTCCATTTTTAAAATATGTGGGATGACACTGTCAATTCGAACATTGCCGATGAGACCTTTGAAAAACAGTTCTTCGGTGATGGTAGCATTCATCAATCTCAAAGCTGGCAACCGAAGTAGTAGTCTAGACAACCTCAAAAGAAAAAAGGAAGGCGAACAAGGTTGTAAATCAAAGAATAACTCAGTGGAAAGATATTAGTAATTTCTGCATGAATACTAATGCCATAAACAAAGATCATCAACAGTTTTCAACACTTAAAAAACCTTTAGTATTCTCAAGCCTTAAACTATATGACAATCACCTGGATATATATGATGTCTGACAGACTTCTTTGGAAAGCTTTGCTCTTAACTGCTATGCTGTGCTACCTCGAGCTGGTTGTATGAACCATGGAACAAAGTTTTAAACCATGAATCAAGTTATAAGTTTAATGGCTTAGGAACCCTTTCAAGGTTATAACAGCAATGTTTTGTGTTATCAGGATACATGAGGCTCAATTGTAAGTTTATTTTTTGGTTTTGCTTTGCAAAATATATTGGGAATAGTAAAATAGGCAATGAAGTGAAGTAGAAAGTCGCTCAGTCATGCCTGACTCTTTGCGACCCCATGGACTGTATAGTCCCTGGAATTCTCCAGGCCAGAATAATCTTCCCAACCCAGGGATCGAACCCAGGTCTCCCGTATTGCAGGCAAATTCTTTACCAGCTGAGCCACTAGGGAAGACCAAAATAGGCAACAGTTGTTATTAATGGGGAGCACAGATTACAGAATCAAAACCATTAGGTTCAAATCCTAATTCAACTACTTCCAAGCTACGTGAATGGGTGGAAGCCACTACCCACCCAGTCTCTTTCACAATGTTTTGACAATCAACAAAATGATCCCTGCCAAGTTCTGTGCTGGTGAGGTAGGACAATGTCTCGTGTGAAAGTACATTATAAGTTGAAAAATGCTATCCAAAGGTAATTAATTAAACTAACTACGAATATAAGAAACTAAGAAAGCGTTCCAGATGTCAAAGAACCTGGAACCTAATGGAACAGAGGTCAGCAAGAAGGTGTAGAGTCAAAACGAGGAAAATTCTAAATATTGTATTTATTTGTATGTGTGTGGTGATTGCTCAGTTGTGTCCGACTCTTTGCGACCCCATGGACTGTAGCCTGTCAGGCTCCTCTGTCCATGGAATTTTCCAGACATGAATACTAAAATGGGTTGCCATGCCCTTCTCCAGGGTATTTTCTTGACCAAGGGATCAAACCCTGGTCTCCAGCATTGCAGGCAGACTCTTATCATTTCAGCCATCAGGGAAGCCCATTAGTTTATATAAGGTATAAAACTTTTGAAACTTTAAAAAACTGAAAAGAAAAAAAAAAAAAAAGATCGTAACAAAACCAACACCCAAAGAACCACCTTTCCAAAAAGTCTGTGGCATTATCTATCCTTCCTCTATGCTAAGGCCTTATGCTCTTGAGAACACTTGAGCACTTGAGAACAGTGAAACCAGCAGACCCAGAATTAAGTAATCTTTCTGTATTCATGTACTATACTGCTCAAATATCTCATTTCCTGTTTGTTCCCACCAGCTGAGCTGTATTCACAGAACTGGTAGGAAGTAGGGTAGGAAAACTGGTTAGATGTTAGATAAACTATAGCTGATTTTCATGATTGAACTGGCTTATAAGCCTATTGTCAAATATATGTAAAAAGTTATTATATGTAACATATTCTTTTACTAGTTTGAAGTATGTTAATAATATTAGTAAACAAATTTATATAGCCCTTACTATGTAACAGGCACTGCTCTACCAAGCTCTTTGAATATATTAACTGATTTAATCTTTATACTAACTATAAAATGTGAGTATTATCATCTCCATTTTACAGTAAAGAAATTGAAATAGAAGTCAAATAACTTCTATTACCTTCTATAAGGTCATTCAGCTAGTAAGTGGCAGGGTTATGTGTTAAACCCAGGTGCTCTTGTTCTGACAGCCAAATGCTTAATCACTCAAAAACTGAGTTCATTTTATTAAAGGACACTGGTAAGAAACACCTTGCTATAAATGCCATGAGCCAAATTTCAAAATTAATTATAAAATAAGCTAATGGTATTTTTTAAATTCATGTACTTTTCATCTACTTTTCTAATCCAATCCATTATTTCATCTGAAGCAAGTTAAGAGCTTGGCTGTTAACTACCTGGCTCTGCTGTTTATTGTGTGACTTTGAGCAGGTTACTTAACCTTTCTGTGCTGAAGCCTCATATAAAACAGTACATATAAAGTACCTGCAACAATGTATTAACTACTTGAAAAGCCAAAGCTGACTAAACTTTGAATGGAAAATAAAGAAACAAATACACAAAAATTTTTAAGATGAATTTAATAGTATTTAACTTCTAGATACCTGTAGGTGTCATCTGGATATGTTTTGGTTATATAATCTTGGAATTCAACATAAGCCTTTTCCTGAAATTTCTCAATCTGTTCCATGTTTTCTAGGCCTGGATGATCTGAAACATTAAAGAATATATTGTTACCTTAGTTCTGAATACTCATTTACTAAGATACCAAGTGAAGATGGAAGAGGGGATAAAAAACAGTTCAGAAGGAAGCCCCATCATATATGTGTGGCTCTTTCATTCCACAAATACTATTTTAGTAACCCACCCACTAAATACCAGGCACTGTACTTAAACCCTTAAAACTATTTCATCTCATGTATGTATTCTAACATCTAATAATAAAATCAAACCATTAGGCTCAAATAAAATACAACAGCTTTTCTATTTCAAAAGTGGTAGAAAGGATATTCGNAAATACCAGGCACTGTACTTAAACCCTTAAAACTATTTCATCTCATGTATGTATTCTAACATCTAATAATAAAATCAAACCATTAGGCTCAAATAAAATACAACAGCTTTTCTATTTCAAAAGTGGTAGAAAGGATATTCGGAGAAGGCAATGGCACCCCACTCCAGTACTCTTGCCTGGAAAAGCCCATGGACGGAGGAGCCTGGTGGGCTGCAGTCCATGGGGTCGCTAAGAGTTGGACACGACTGAGCGACTTCACTTTCACTTTTCACTTTCATGCACTGGGGAAGGAAATGGCAAACCACTCCAGTGTTCTTGCCTGGAGAATCCCAGGGACGGGCGAGCCTGGTGGGCTGCCGTCTATGGGATCGCACAGAGTCAGACACGACTGAAGTGACTTAGCAGCAGCAGCAGCATAAGATGTTTGGAAATTTAACCCATTAACAAAGCAATCTTCATCTCTCTTTTTGCCTTTTAATGATGCCTAGCAAAATATACCTACACATTCAAATGCTGAACAGGACTAAAAGTCTGTCATTTCACTGATTTCTTCAATTTTCCTTTTCATACCCAGATGTCTAACATCCAAAAATTTCACAGATTTGAAGTGTACAATTCAATGTTTTTTTAGTATATTCAGAGTTGTGCAACCCTCATCACAATCTAATTTTAGAACATTTTGTTGGCCCCAAAAGAAACACCCATTAGTAGTCACTCTCCATTCTCTCTTCTCCTTATGCCAAGGAAGCCACAAATCTCTCTTATAGATTTGCCTATTCTAGACAATGCAGATACATGGAAATATTTAATATGTGGTTTTTTTTGTGATTGGTTTCTGTCACTTGCATACTGTTTTCAAGGTTCATCCATGGTGGCATGTATCAGAATTTTGTTACTTTTTATGGCTGAATGATATTCCATTTATATATACATTACATTTTGTTTATTCATTTGTTTGATGGACACTTCAGGTGTTTCCACTTTACATCAATGTACATTCCCATGGCAAATGTATGAGGGTTGCAATTTCTCCACATCCTCAAACAGTGTATTTTTAATAAGAAGTTAATGTTTATATACCTGGACTGAAGAGTACTATTGCCTTCAGGTAGGCATATTCATATCCATCAATGCAGAGTTTTACCATGCTGTTACAAAACTCCTGTAGTTTGAAGATGTGTTCCATCAATAATTTTCTTCTTTCTGCTGGTATTTTATCTTTAATTAAAGAAAAAAAAAAAAAACGAACAAAATCTTCTAGTGTTCAGCAAAAATCCATGACTATTTTTACCCAACATAGTTCCTCCTCACTGATTTCCAGCTTTGAATATAATCAATTTATCAAATGTTAAAAATTAAATATATCTGTAAGTTTAATGTTTTATCTATTTATTTATTCAGCTGTGCTGGGTCTTAGTTGCAGCATGTGGGATCTAGTTCCTGAACCAGGGATGGAACCCAGGCCCCCTGCACTGGGAGCACAGAGTCTTAGTCACTGAACCACTAGGGAAGTCCCTCTCTGCAACTTCAAATGAAACTAATTAATGATCTTCAGATACTGTTCATTCAAGAAAATAAAAAAAGGAACAGGCTGTTAACATAAAAAGCCCTAAAGGTAATGCTTCCTTCCAAGATACACCTTTGAGAAGATAAGCTATAAAGATTAACTACAAAAGACTCAAATTTTGGTAATAGGATTTAAGTTTATATCAATAAGCAAAATGAAAAATAAGCAAAATCATCTAGATATTTAAGTTACCAACACTACAACAACAACAACAACAAAAAACCCTGTTAAGACCAAAGAAAAGTTGAATAAAACAGTATGTTCTAACTTAAAATTTATTGTGTTTATGTAGTACTGACTTCTGGTATATCTACTATTGATGAGATCTTAAGGTTATTCTTTGCCATTAAATGGAGGGGAAGCAGATAGTTCAAGAAAAATGTACAACAACAGGAAGTGGCATATGCAAAGGAAATAAATGTAATTCTCTATAATTTTTTCTTGAACTCAAAAAAAATAGTTCTTCCCATTTGATGAAGGGGTATCTTCTTGGATGGTCACAAGCCATTCTGAAACAAAACATTTATAAATCAGTGCTTGCCCACCTGTCTCCTCAAAAGGTAAAAGATAATTAGGATTGTTTTGTGACTCTTTAGTAGTGTCTAAGTGAAAGGATACATACTGATGAATTGATTAAAAAAAAAAAGTTTAGCCTACCTTGGGATGCAAAAGGCTACAATGAAGAACAGCAGTTTAAAAACAGTTCGTAACTATACATTTATAAATAGTCAATTACCTCTATATAAGCATACCCTGGATTCTTTGGTATGTATGTTGAAGTGTAAAAATTCATGAGGCCTGATCAGAAATAGCACTGAAATACATTTGTTTCAGTTTTGTTGTATTCTCATTTAAAACTATTTTGGGTGATTAATGAATTTTATTAAAATGTAAAAATTATGTAAGGTAAAAAGGATATTGGTATTTATCTTTTGATATTTAACTTTAAACGTAACACTATAAAACCGATGTCTCCTCTTATATCCTAGAAAAGGAAAAATAAGGTGCTTTTTACCTTGTTGAAGGCTACTGTGAAGACAGTTGACAAATGTTGCTAATATAGTTGCGACATTCATCACTTGCCAGCACTGGGCAAGACCAAGAGTAAAAAGTTCATTCCAATAAGCTTTCACCAATGATATGCTGTTTTCTTGCCTATAAAACCAAACCAAAAAAATCAAATATATTTTATAAAACCTTATAACTAACTCATATATTTGAAAATACAATGTTCACTTCAGTTCAGTTGCNGACGTACTCCTTTTCCTATTTGGAACCAGTCTGTTCCATGTCCAGTTCTAACTGTTGCTTCCTAACCTGCGTACAGGTTTCTCAAGAGGCAGGTCAGGTGGTCTGGTATTTCCATTTCTTTCAGAATTCTCCACAGTTTCTTGTGATCCACACAAAGGCTTTGGCATAGTCAATAAAGCAGAAATAGATATTTTTCTGGAACTCTACTGCTTTTTTGATGATCCAGCAGATGTTGGCAATTTGATCTCTGGTTCCTCTGCCTTTTCTAAATCCAGCTTGAACATCTGGAAGTTCACGGTTCACGTATTGCTGAAGCCTGGTTTGGAGAATTTTGAGCATTACCTTACCAGCATGTGAGATAAGTGCAATTGTGAGGTAGTTTGAGCATTCTTTGGCATTTCCTTTCTTAGGGACTGGAATGAAAACTCTGAGTCTAAAGTTTTACACAGGAAAGTCAAAGGTAATCAAGCAGTGAACAAAGCACCAAAAAAAAAAAAAAAAGAACAGAGTAAACAGATTTTAAAACTCAGTTTTTGATGGCCTGTGTTATACCTCTTTGTTAGAAAATAACGTTGGCATTGATGTACAATAAGGTCCTACAACTTGACCAATACTTTCCTAACTATGGGGTTAACTTTCTCCATGGTCTCTTTGCATCTTCAAACCAGTTACTTTAAAACAATATGAAGAAATCTGGCAAACTTTAAACAAAGCTTGGATTTCTCATAATAGACCATTTTCCATTACCACCTAATCTAAACAGAATACAGACATGCTCTTCAGTGATACAACCAAAGTTCTAACTCATCATAGTGGTACTATGGGCTAATTTATATTTTCTTACCTTTTTAGAGGGCAACCAACCCCATGATTAAAAAACAATTACTTCTATTTTCAGACATATTCAGTGTATGCAAGTTTCAGATCCTTATTAAAAAGCCTGAGATGACACTGAAACAGTGGTGGTAGGGAGAAACAACACCCCAAGTCATCTAGAGCCTCCCTCATTTAAGCCAATCAAAAACAGCCTATTACAATGCTGGCTCCAGTGCACTGACTTCATTCCAACTGTTAACTCCATCAAATTATGGAATATGGATAATCTTCCACATAAAATAATATACAGTAAATACCACCCACTATGATTCTTCATATAAAATTTCAAGTTATAATGCTGTATCAGTTTGCCCCCTTTAATCAAATTCTCCCAAAATAAAAGCTCTTGCCTCATGTACATCTGTGCTACAAAATCACACTTAATATTCAAGAACTTCAAGACACTTACCCTAGAGCCTGGAAGGAAGGAATTGAAAGTGCCCAGTGCATTGATAAGAACAGCAGCCTGGAGGCAGACTCCCCAATGTAGTGCACATTCAGGTACTCAGGCATAGGAGATGGCATGGTAAGCTAGTGTGAACAGGGATGAGGTCAAATATCTCACATCGGACACTTCTAAATGAGCACTCTTTGAAAAACTTAACTGTCAACATGTCAAGTAACTATTTAACATATTAGCCAAAAAGGCAAATCTTGATATAATCCAAGTCACTGGATGTGACAGGTAAAAACAGGATTTAGAATAAATGAAAAGACCAGAGTTTCTAACAAAGCAATATTCAGATAAAGCAGAATTCCACTTAACAAATACCAAGCACAACAGTATCTCGGTCTGTTTTTAAAAGTTACTTTCTGTCTTCTTATCAACAATAAGTCTTTCCTTTCCTGTCTTCATTAACAGTATGTATACAACAAATTTAATTCAAGAAGCAATCCTTTATGTTAAATGTCCCTTTCATCTAGGCTATGGGGATAACAAATTCAAATGCTTATAGGAGAGTAATGAGTGAAGTGACCTGCTGATGCCATTTGTAGAGGGCACATTCCCAGATAACAAACATGGCTGAATTCAACACATTGAAAACATGTGGAATTTGGGCTCAGAACTACTTGCTTTTTCAATTTTTCAAAAAGCAGCTTCTACGTAAAATCTCACCATCTAATCTACAGGAAAAATAAAATGTGTCTGTGGCCATAACAGTCACAGGCTGACTTTAGATAATGTGTGACCACTGTTGGAAATAAAGATCCTATGTCAGAATACTTATCAAAGCATTTTTGAAAATCTTGTTAAAGAGATCTTTTATTGCTATAAAATAAATGTAATTTCATCCATAAGAAACTTCTATTTTAAAATTATTAAAATGATCAGTAAAACCAAGCACAGGTGATTATATAGGGAAATAAATACATAAAACTGAAGTGAGGTGAAAGTTGCTCAATCATGTCCGACTCTTTGCAACCCCATGGACTATACAGTCCACGGAATTCTCAGGCCAGAATACTGGAGTGGGTAGCCTTTCCCTTCGCCAGGAGATCTTCCCAACCCAGGGATTGAACCCAGGTCTCCCGCATTGCAGGCGGAGTCTTTACCAGCTGAGCCACTAGGGAACTGAGTACTTGGCCAAATGAAGGGCAAATTGGCTGTATCTACCAACATTTTAAAACAGAGTTTATCCTATGACCTAACAATGCCATTTCTAAATCTTTACTTCAAAAGGATACTTGCATATATGCACAAAAAAGCATATACAAGGATGTCCATTTCAGTACCGCTATTAACAGAAAAACTAAATGCTGGCTACAACCCAAATTTCTATCACTAAGGAAAGAATAACCCATGCCTACTTAGTAGGCATTAAAATTAGTAACATAAAATGAGATAGCATAGAAAAAACACTTCAGACATCTAAGCAGAAAAAAGAGCAAAATAGTATTGATGAACCAATATATGTTGAAAAGAGTGTATGTATATAGATACACACTTTATGTGTATTGTATTACGATAGGAGGAGATACACCACACAGTTAACAGTAGCTACCTCTGCTGGGGGACAGGTGAAAATGCCCATGTGCATTTTTCTGGGGAGTGAATATACAGCTTTTAACAGATTCTCAAAGTTATCTATGATGCCATACAAATCAAAGCTTTTCATCGAAATGATACCAAAGTTCTCTGGAAATATAAGCTAAAAATGCAAAAAATATTAACTTCCTTTGTTCTATGTTAGCCATAAGTGGTTTGTCTATTTACAAAATGGTGTCAAGTAATAAAACAGGACAATCAACAGCTGAAATTTCACATGTGAAAAGACAATTTTTTAAATGTTTGAGAAATGTTTACTGCAGCAATAAATTAAAATATCATTCCTTAAGAGAATTATAATAAGTAGATATTAAGCATCATAAATTTAATTGTTAGGATGCAACTGTTTCCACACACAAGTATATAAAAAACAAATTGGAAACTATCACACACTTTTGTACTGCTTATGGTGAGTAGGAAAAAAAAAAACACCCTGAAAAGTCAGGGAAATTACCAAAGATTACTAGTTTTAAGGGTAGGATTGGGTGCAAAAACAAGATTACCCTTTGCTAAGTCGTTTAAAATCATTCTAAAACAAATGAAATATTTACAATATGTAAAAACTGGATATTAGGACTAAAAGATACAGATGCACCCTGATTTACACAATAGTGGTGGCAATGTTGAAAACTCTGTTGCTCTAATCATAAAACTGAAACCACTTGCAATACACACTAGAATCTGTTATTCAAAAGACTGCCACATTGTATTATTTTATAGAGAAAAAATGGCCTAGAATTTATCTGTTTTACATACATAGTTTTCTTAAAGCCCAGATAAGCCTCCAGCATTATATCAAGACCAGTTCTAGAAAGAAAAATGTTTTAATTTCCCCAAGTCATCTGTCCAAAACAAATTTTTGAAGGATGACCTTGATTATTCTCACTGCCTGTTCCTATAGCCCCCATAAAATTTTTTCTTGTAAAGTACAAATAAAGCATTTCTGATTTTTTCATGTAAATTAACTTTTGTAAAATGTTCCATAAAGACTAGTTTCCCTGATACATTTGTCGACTATATCAAATTACAGCCACAATTATTTAAATGTGACTTTTCTCTGAGTCATTTCTACCAAGCCAAATTTTGTAGGAATAAATTTTATCATATGCAGCTTTGATCAGTGTTATTTTTTTTTTTTTTTGGCTGCACCGCACAGCATGTGGGATCTTAGTTCCAGGAAGGGACAGAACCCACGTGACCAACCTGTAGTGGAAGCGCAGTCTTAGCCACTGGACCACCAGGGAAGTCCCTGGCCAGGGTTAGATTTATTTTGTGTTCACTATTTCTGCCAGTAGCACACATACCTATTTGATAACTGTATATATTTTCATAAGAAACCCATGGAAATTTATAATCTCCAGTAAAATTACGAGCAACTACCCTCAGGTAGTCCAGGACTGCTACGCTATGCACTGCTAGCTAGGAGTTCTTAAGCACTTTCAGTCTCTTGCATATGATTTGCTAACAGTCCTCAGGGTGGGCAGAGCAAAGATAAACAGAGGGATCAAAACAGTACAATCTTAATGAAGGGTCCCAATGTCTCAATGGTCAGCCTCCCTATAGCTGTAGTTCGAATATTATCTGAATGACAAATCAAATGCCAGATGTTATTTTCTAATATTCTACATGTACTGTTTCTAGTATTCTACATGTATTGTTTCCATCATAAATATATTTAAGGAAGCAAAAAAGAAATTACAGATGTACCTTCTCCAAACGGTTAAAGTGTAAAAAGTTAAAAACCAAAAATTAAATAATTTTAACCTTCTTAAAATGAGGCAGAGAGCTAGCTAACTGAGGCATTATATAATTAATTGTGTTCTTTGTAGTTAACTTGGTAAAATCAGAAAATCTGGGTCTTAGATACTGATTTATACTAAAACAGTAGTAGCTAGGCATTGAATAAAACCAGTGGATTCCACACATGATGAACACCAATACTTAAGAACACCACCATCAACAAACTATGTCTAACAGAGTGTAAACGAAAAAAAATCATGTCCAAATCTCCTAAAAGCTAGCTTTTATAATCTTAAACACATTAATACTATGAGTACTATATTGGAGAAGGAAATGGCAACCCACTCCAGTATTCTTGCCTGGAGAATCCCATGGATGGAGGAGCCTGGTGGGCTACAGTCCATGGGGTCGCAAAGAGTACTAGATAAACAGGATGTTTTATTGAGCTGTTATTTTATGTTTTAGCTGCTGTTTCAAATCCTATTTGGGGTATCTCTGAGTTTAAAAGCACAACAAATATATTTTGACTTCTGAAAGGACAATTAAAATCAAAATGGTCACACAACATAAAAATTATGAAATATATATATACATATAGAAATACCCTGAAAGCTACATGTGAATCGCTGAGAAGTGGCCCCTCTTTTTCGATGTAATTTATGCTCGAGTCTCCAGCAATTAGGTGCACGTTTCCTTCCATGCCCTCTCCTGAGCTCTGACAGGCTGTGCTTTCTCCAGGATTCAAAGCTTTTGCAAGAGTGTCAAATGCCCTATAAGGAGACATCAGAAGCTGTGAGCTTGACCAATCTCCACAATAAAATGAGAATTTTATATAAAATTCAGAAATTAAGATTTAGGGCTTAAAAACTGTTTAGAAAATAGAACTTTGGTATATCACTGAGCATTGTGTATCAGTGATGTCTCTGACTCACTCTCCAAAAGTAACAAATTAAACTTCAAATGGATAGTAGGAAAAACTTTATTAATATATTTTACCAGAGAATTAGTCTTTTTAAAAAACTTACATGATTTAAGGGGAGAAAAATTCTTATGCTTCCTTTTACAAGTTAAATATTTGATACAACAAGGTATCAGGCCATTTATTTTACATACAGAAGTTATTTAGAAGAACAAGGGCAAGAACTTAAGTTGATTTTATTTTATACAACACAAAGTTAGGTTTTTAATTTTATTTTAAAATGCAGAGAATACTCTAAATTTGTGATAACACAGCTATATCTGAAGTATAAGAATCTGAGATTAGGATGACAAGTAATTAATATTAGTAAATAACTAGTCAAAAGAGCTTCCTGTATTTTTCAGTGACAACGCTTCTACAGTTCTTTAAAATCTCATGTTCAACAAAGTACCTAGTGAGATTCTTAAACGCAGTTCCTTCAATATTTTAGAAGAGGAACACAGTGTGAAAAAAGCCTGAAAAAAGCTGGTTTCTACATATTAATAGCAAAAGAATGAAAAGTAGAATTCTGATACAAGTTTCCTGAAGTGCAAACTTAAAACTATAATGGATTCAACCCAATTTTTAAAATCTATTTTCATGACCAGAAATTGGTGGGGGAAATGAAAAATGACTGCTTAGTAAGATATATGTTAAACTGTAAATACACAGAATATAAAATCTGGCAACTAAAACATCTGAAAAATCAGACCCAAATTATCATCTTTATTGAAAAAAAAAACAAAAAAAACTCCTGAATTTTATGACTACATTTCTAATCTTATCATATTTACTTACTGCTCATTATTTACAATGTAACCTGCTGGACATCATTTTATAGTGAAAAGAATTTTTCAATGAAAATTTACTTATGACTTAAATTTTCTAAGTTTAATAGAAATAATTGTTTTTTAAACTTCTGTAAATAATATTTAACAGTATTTTTTAACAGATACTAAAGGACAACTGGCAAAGGCACACATGCTCAAAACAGATCTTACCTTGAAACATCACCATTAGTCTGCATTTCTTGATGAAATTCACACAAAGAGGTATAAGAAGTATCACCGTTGCTTAAGCTTTCAATCATAGACACTTCATTACTATTTGGAGCAGGATCTTTAGTTTTTCCAAGGTTTGCTAATGATGTAACCACACTGGCCAATGTACTTAAATCTCCCTGACATGATACAGCCTTTAAAAAAAAAATCAAAATTCTGCAAAGTGGTATCAGTTAACGTTTCAATCTTAAATATCTAATTCTAGAATGTGAAATGCCAAAAGAAAAGTATATAAAGATAAATGAAATCTAGAAAGTAAAATCAAAGAGCTCTGAGCTTTTAGAAACTTGAGGGAACAAATTTAAAAATATCAGGCACATTTCCTAGGAAATATTAATATTTATACAGGTGACTTTAAAAACTGTACATAATGGCTATCTATCCACATAACAATTGCTTTCTTTTATTAAAAAGGCATTTCCTGCCCCAGGTCTTAGTTGTGGCATGTGGTATCTAATTCCCTGACAAGGGATCAAACCAGGACTACCAGGGAAGTCCCATAACAGTTGCCTTCCCTATAAAAGGATATTAAATTAGATGAGCTTTCAAGATCTTCCAGCATTAAAATTTTGATATTGCTGTAATTTCCAAAACTTATTATGCAAACTTGAAAGTTGCAAAGGATAAAATTAATGTTTAATTAAGGAATAGAGAAAAAAAAAGAAAAGTGTATTACTGAACAGACTTCCAGGATGCCAAGTTTTACCAGCCACTGTGTTAAATGTGTTAAACATCAAGCACTCTGTAGCTGGAAAGTCCCTCTACATTATTTAGGAGATTGGGCTTTTGTTATGTATTGTATGTTTTCTTGTCACCAGTTTTTATTTTTGTTAATGTGTACATTCTTAAGGCATCAATTAGCCACAATTCTTTTATGAGAAAATCTGCTCAACCCTCTGACTACCCAGAAATATAACCTGTACAGAAAAAGCAGATAGATGGTTGATTTTTCTTCCTTTTATTTATTTTAGAGCAATGAATCAATGCCCAAGCAACTTATGATGAAAGGTGAATTTTGAGTATCATTTTAAATTCATATTTTTATATATTTTACTCATTAGTCATTCTTTCATAAATGCTCAAATCATTCCACCCTCATCAAATGAAAGGCTCTTCAGTTGCCTTCTATGACTTCTGCCAGGTCCATAGATATTTTAAATTGTTCATTATACTTTTATGGTTTTTTAGTGATAATGATTACTCCTAAGAGAATACACGTTTCCTTGAATTTTTCTATATCAATTCTTCAGTTTATGTGAAACTGATTTCAGTGAATACATAGACAAATAGTTTCTGTGCTCTCCCCAAACTAAAGAATGCTCTCAGAATTATGTACTGAGTAATCCACCAGTTACTGAGTTTCTTACATGATTGCAACCTTTGTATTTTATGTAATCCACACAACAACCCTGTGAAATTGGAATTACTGTCCCTGTATTACTGATAAGAATTACTCATTGTCACTTTAGCAGTAAGTAGTAGAGGCAGGATGGAAAGCCAGATGGGTCTGACCGGAAAGCCTGTGCTCCTAACCCCTGCTCCTGCCTTCATATATATACATGTAAAAGGAGCTGACATTTTTAGGTGTTTTAATTTTCAACTAAAACATTTATATATTCTCTTCCATTTCAAAACATGGTTATCTAGACAGGTGCTTAATGTGGAAAGGACTTACATTGTAGCCTGACAGCTTTGGGACCATTTGTCAGAAACTAACCAAACAAGGTTGTTAACACAATTTAATATAAAGACATTTAGAGAAGTACAGTGTCTGGGCAAGTATTACAAAAATTTTCAACAAAACTTAGTTCTCTTCCTTCCCTAAAGAAGTTAGTATGTCAATGAAGTTGTAACTACCATTCTAAGCACAAATCATGTAGATAAGGCTAAGTGAAGTCTTGACTGTAATTCCAAAATATAAGGTAAGATACCAAATCTCCATGATTAATAACAATATGCTAAAGTCCAACCTGTAAGGCAGACACTCTCATTATCCCTTATTTTATAGAGGAAGGAAACTGAAGCACCAAGGTCAAAATCTTGCCCAAGGTTATGCAGCTAGTAAGTGGCAGATGAAATCGGATTCCAGAGCACAAGAATTAAGATTGCCTTAAAGTATCAAACAAAAAATAATAACACAAATCTGGCCATATACAGAATAAATAATCTCATAGGGCATATGAAACCAGATTACATTATAGGTTAAGAGAAACACCAGTTAACAGGCTCTTTGAAATCTGCCTTCAGAACAACGTTTGTTTTCAGTTCTTATAAGGGGCTTTCAAACACTACAGAATTGCACATGCTCGATCTAAACAAGCAAATTTTTTTTTCTTTCAGACCTCTTGCTCAATAAAGAGCCGCTCCAAATCTCTAAGGGGATCCAGATGACTTGGATACATAGCGTGAGAGCTCATGCAACTCTGTTCCTACTCTTGATTCAAGTCAGTGTTTTCAGTGAGGTGCGTGAAGAATTTCTCTTCACCTGAAATATTTTAAATATCAACATTTTAACACTAAAAAGTTTGTAGGAGAACACAAAAGGAACATAAAGAATTTTATACTTATTATACATTTCTATACCTGAGGACTTTTAAGATGAAAGAAACCCAGAAGACTTTTCTACATTGAAGCTATAGCTGTTTCTCGTGGAAAAACGAACATTTCTACTCATAAAATTAATTTATCAGGACTCACAAAACAGAGGCTGCTCCAGGGACCTGGCCCATTTCACACCACACTTACGGCAGAAAGCAAAGAACTAAAGAGCCTCTTGAAAATGAAAGGGGAGAGTGAAAAAGTTGGCTTAAAGCTCAACATTCAGAAAACTAAGATCATGGAATCTGGTCCCATCACTTCATGGCCAATAGATGGGGAAACAATGAACACAGTGACAGACTATTTTTGGGGCTCCAAAATCACTGCAGATGGTGACTACAGCCATGAAATATAAACACACTTGCTCCTTGGAAGAACAGC
This sequence comes from Neotragus pygmaeus, assembly GCA_006410875.1. NCBI lineage: Eukaryota > Metazoa > Chordata > Mammalia > Artiodactyla > Bovidae > Neotragus > Neotragus pygmaeus. Next base: position 32,151 of record SJYV01051828.1, read on the forward strand.
TATGACCAACCTAGACAGCATATTAAAAAGCAGAGACATTACTTTGCCAACTAAGGTTCGTCTAGTCAGAGCTATGGTTTTTCCAGTAGTCACGTATGGATGTGCGAGTTGGATTATAAGGAAAGCTGTGAGCCAAAGAACTGATGCTTTTGAACTGTGGTGTTCGAGAAGACTCTTGAGAGTCCCTTGGACTGCAAGGAGATCCAACCAGTTCATCCTAAAGGAAATCAGTCCTGAATATTCATTGGAAGGACTCTTGCTGAAGCTGAAACTCCAATACTTTGGCCACCTGATGCGAAGAACTGACTCACTGGAAAAGACCCTCATGCTGAGAAAGATTGAAGGTGGGAAAAGAAGGGGACAACAGAGGATGAGATGGTTGGATGGAGTCACCAACTAAATGGACATGAGTTGGAGTAAGCTCTGGGAGTTGGTGATGAACAGGGAGGCCTGGCTTGCTGCAGTCCATGGGGTCACAAGGAGTCAGACACTTTAGTCAGATACTTCAGTTCAGTTTCAGACTGAACTGAAACTTGAGTCAGTTTGCACTTAAAGGAAACATCTGTCAAAGAAACATATCATACACCAGTCATAATCCTCCAGCTCCAGCTTTAGTGAGCTCACCTCACCCTAGACAGCAGGACCTGAGAGCATTACAGGGAACCCCAAACTCTGAGCCCATCCCAACCTCTGTTTCCTATTTGCTGCTTCAAATCCTCTATAAAACTAACTCTTGTCTAAAATTCCTCCACTAGAGTGTTCCACTGCTTATCAGCACTGTAATCTGCTTATCTTATTTTCCCTTAAATAAGGAACACTGACTCATTACCAAATTTTTTTAGTTTTGTTATTTGATACTACCAGTTGATAATTTTCATTAAAATAAAACCAAAAATCTGTAACCCAAAACATTTAGGACCAAATCAACTGGCCAAACTAATGCAAGAGAAAAGGAAAAACTTTTATAAGCTTAAGCAATTTTAAGCTTTAAATTAATTGTACTAAACACACCTTATCTGGTGTCATCAGCATAGTTGACTCAGTTTTTATTCCAGATTGATGAATATTCACAAACATTCCTGAATCTATAAGTCCTGCTGACCTGTAACAAATAAGTACAAATTTTAGGCTTCGTTTCACTGGGAAGACAAAAAATGACCACCTACTTAATATATGTTGCTGCTGTTTTCTTTTTTTACTATACCTTGCAGTTTCACTATCTGTTACAAAAGTTGGAGTTGCAGCTAACGGGCTTCGAAGGTCTTTTCGAATGTAGATTTTTTCTGTTGAAGCAGCACAGTTGGAAGATTTTTCTCTGGATACTTCAATGGGTTTTCTTTCACACTGAACAGCTATAAAAATGTGCCAAATTTATATCACAATGCAGAATTTATAAGCAATTATAAATGCAAGCTCTAGGTCAGCAATGTTGTTATGGGAGACATGGTTACCATAACTCTAAAGATAACCATCAATCTTTAGAAATTATTTTTTAAGTTCAACGAAGTTGCTTCCAATAGTAAAACTGGCCACTGTGCATCTCTCTTGTTCTCTTTTCTCTCCCTGCCCTAGTTGTGGCAGAAATGCAGAATTTCTATTTTTTAAAAGTTCACTGTCAAGAAGGAAAACCTGAAGTTAGGAGTCCTTTACATATGTAATATACATAAGAGTATTAAAAAATAAAGTATTTAAACAACTGAAGGCAATACTGACAGTGAACCACAAAAAGACCCAAGTCAAATATTTTTTAAATTAAGGGCAGGGAGTTTTTTTTAATTTTTTGGTTTTTTAATTTGTACAGGGCAAGGAGATTTTTGAGCAGCAACTCAATCGCTTAGTTTTTATTTATAAAATAGAGGTTAAAAAAAAAAAAAAAACAGAGGTAATAAATTTTATGGGCTTCCCTGGTAAAGCTCAGATGGTAAAGAAGCTGCTTGAAATGTGGGATACCTGGGTTTGATCCCTGGGTTGGGAAGAGCCCCTGGAGAAGGGAATGGCTAACCATTCCAGTATTCTGGCCTGGAGAATCCATGGACAGAGAGGAGCCTGGAGGGCTACTGTCCATGGAGTTGCAAGGAGTTGGATGTGACTGAGCAACTTTCAATAAATTTTACAGCAACTTTATTTCATGATACTTAGGAGACAGTATACTGAAGTTGTTAAATGTACGTTTTCTGAGAAAAAACTGCCAAGATGCAAATCCAAGTTCTGCCACTTATTAGTTATGTGACCTTGGGCAAGTTTCTAAATTTCCTCTGTTCACACAAATGTAAAATGGCTAACAGAATCTACTGACAATTCTGATGTGAGAACAAATAAGTTAATTCATATGCTATACACAGAGTAAAGCACAATGAGAGCTCAATCAATACTAAGGTAATGACAGTAGCTAGTATTGTCATTACCTTATTAGCCACTTTAGTATTAATAGTTTGGTGAAAAACTAAACTGGTATCTAATTACCTTAAAAAAAAAAATTATTATTACCAGATCCAAACTAAAATTACATGCCTGGCATTATAGGCATTCAGTTAAGATCTGTTGAACATATAAAAAATACACATTCACATATTTTTATATTTTTGTTGGAAAACTTCAAATTAAAAACCATATATATCTGACATATTTTAACATGTTAATTTTAACATATTTCTAGGAATTTGCCTGAATTCTTAGAAGTATTTTCTCCTTAAAAGCTAATACATACAGTCTTGTTTCATTCCAAACGCAATACATCTTTGTAACCTGCAGTATTGACAGCGATTTCGGTGGTGTTTATTAATAATACAGTCCTTTGATCCTCGACATGAATAAACTAAATTTTTTCGGATACTTCTTTTAAAAAATCCTTTGCAGCCTTCACAAGTTACTGCTCCATAATGACGCCCTAGAAACAAATGTTCAAGAAAATACAAAAGTCACATTTTTTCAGAATTGAAATGAAGTAGGCCCGCCCACATCTACCCTTTAAGCATGAGCTGAAACTGAGATTTCTGAGTTTATGACATGATTTTTTTTTTTTACGAACTACCAGAGAATGACACAAACAATTCTCTGATAAAATATACTACACGATATGCGATTTAAAATTTTGTAAAGTACTTTTAACAATGACATGGAAAATTTGGGAAAGAGAAGAAACAAAATCACCCATAACCCATGATATAAAAACTACTTTCACTTCTGAGATCACTTACAAATTACAATTCTCTTATGTACTATATAAGGGTTTCCCTGGTGGCTCAGTGGTAAAGAAAAGTGAAGTCGCTCTGCTGCTGCTGCTAAGTCACTTCAGTCGTGTCCAACTCTGTGTGGCCCCACAGACGGCAGCCAACCAGGCTCCCCCGTCCCTGGGATTCTCCAGGCAAGAACACTGGAGTGGGTCACCATTTCCTTCTCCAGTGCAAGAAAGTGAAAAGTGAAAGGGAAGTCACTCAGTCATGTCCGACTCTTTGTGACCCGTGGACTGTAGCCCACCAAGCCCGTCCATGGGATTCTCCAGGCAAGAAAACTGGAGTGGGTTGCCATTTCCTTCACCTGCCACTGCAGAGGACGCAGGTTTGATCCCAGGGTTGAGATCCCTTGGAGAAGAAAATGGCAACCTACTCTAGTATTCTTGCCTGAGACATCCCATGGACAGAGGAACCTGGAGGGCTATAGTCCATGGGGTCCAAAGAGCTGGACATGACTTAGCAATTTAACAACAAAAATATACTTTATAAAGCTATTTTATTCTGAAAACTATGCTCTGAAAAAAGGATATAATGTCAATTAGTATTTGAAATCTAATCATCCTTCCTCATAGTGAGTCCCACCTTTAAATTTCTGGAGAAATCTGTTACACTTTGATAAACTTATCATTTTCACAAACCATATCCTTGGCATAAAAACTATTAACAAACTGAACATACTCCAGGAAAAGCTCTAGTACAAGTTTTGTAATGAAGCTATGGGAAAGATAAAAATGATGAAGGAAAACAAGCTGGGCCCTTAAACTTATCTTACTGCTACTTGTGAATATATATGAATAAATATGGGTATGTATTTCTGCATGAAGGAACAATGGCCAGAACTAAAACGGTGTAAACCTGAGTACTAAAAACAGGCTTGGAGAAATGTCTGCTCAACTATGCAGAGCATTTCATCAGGGTTCACCAGAGCTTTTCCACCTCAGTAATCTATTACTCTGTATTCCTAGAATGAGAACAGGGCTCAACAGGTAGATTAATAATCTAATGTTACATGTTATTAAGGATCACACTAATTTTTAAGCAAAACTCTTGACAAAACTGGTTTCACATTCAGAAAAATTTCCACATGTTCAGTTTACTTTCAAAAAAGTGAAACTGCCTTTCATAATTCTTTGAAATATGCATTTTATGTCACTGCAGTGAAATAAAAACCTTTAGGTGAATAAAAAGCTCTGGGGGAAAACCAGTTAAATTTCATAGACTACAAATATGAACCATAAAAACAACAGGTTCCTTTATTTTACTTTTTACTTTCAATAGAAGAAATGCAGTAGTAAGGCAGTTATTTTAACAACACAACAAATATAGCAGGTTATTTGTGGTATTACCTGATGCTTTGTCTCCACATACTACGCAAAGATCAAAAACCTTATTTGGTCCTTGTTCTGAGGAAGAATTATCTGTTAAGAACTAAAGAAACCCCCCAAAACAAACAAACAAACAAGAAAACAATAATTTGTTGTTACTCAGTAATACTCTTATGTAAAAAATTAAAAGAAATTTCATATTACTTTTTGCTTTCTTTTTTGTAAGTTATTCTGAAACTTTGAACTCTATTATTATGCATGTATAAATTAAACTATTCTTAATTTTCTTTACATAAAGATTAAAATTTCAATGCTATAAAAAGTACAGACAGAAATACCACCTTTTTAGTTTGTTCCATAACAATTCATAAAGTAAAAGAGTCTTAAACACACAAATACATGAGTATAAAGTATTTACTATTCATATGGATCACATCAAATTACTGTAGCAGTTATCTGTCCTATTGTGACATTTGTCTTTGAATAACTCAGAACATTTCCCCATAGAATGCTATGACTAAAATAAGCTATAATAGCATAAAAAGAGAAATCTAATTTTTTTAAATATAAAAAGGTTATAAAGAAAAAAGAAATCTGTTGAAGCATTTACTTTAACTATAGACCATGACTGATGTACAAAGGTATAAACTTTTCATTCAGCTGTCTAAGGATTGGGTTAGGTGCAGAGGTTGAGAACATGGACTCTGGAGTCTGTTAATGACAGCAAATTATTAGGGACTAGATGGAGTGGTCTTGGGCAAATTACTAAATCTCTTTAAACTACATTAAGAGTTCATCACTAGGTACAGCTAATATAATACAAAGAAATACTAGTTTCTTCTTTTAGGTTTATCCTTCAATCTGTCATTTTCTTTCAATCTTTTGAAACGTGAACAAATTAAATTCAAGTTTCAAAATGGTAAAAACCTACCCCTGCTTTAAAACAGCTCACAAAATAATCCTCTACTTTGACTCTTCCTTCTCTTAGGGGTGTGAATGCCTTCATGAACAATTCTGATTTTAAAAACTTTAAAGTCATTAAAATAGCTGTCCCACAGAATTCCTTGGTGGTCCAGTGGTTAGGACTCTGAGCTTTCACTGCTGAGGGTCTGGGTTTGACCCCTGGTTGAGTAACTAAGATCCTGCATGCCATGCAGCAAGGCCAAAAAAATTTTTCAAAAATAAAATAGCTGTCCCTTACTATGTTATGGTAGCATAATTTCTTCTTATATCACCATAAAAATCAGTCTTCAATGAAAACTTAAAAAAAAAAATTTCTGGTATTAGATATCCTTTGAAAACATCTCTGACAAACATCTATCTTTTTTAAAATAGCATATCTACTGCAAATCGTGCTCATCTTTTATTTGTTAATTTCCTAAGGGTGGAAGAGATACTTAGCTTAATGGGCCTGCCCACATCCCATCTTAGGTCACTAGAACAGAAATCAAATTTTGGCCCAGGGGAATTCCATCCTATACCTGTTTCTCTTTTATTGCTCTTAGAGATGCAAAGTACTGATATTATTTTTATTTTTTAAATAAAGAAAACCTTTGAAAAAGATTAACTTCAAAGAAATCTGATATACACCTTTTCAGCCAACTGATGTCACCAGTCATAAATATGATGATAGGAAGTACCCTTGGAATGATGTGACGAAAATGGCACTTCACGTCTGCTAACTACTCCCCCAAACCCACAACCCCAGTCTAACCATGAAAAAAACATCAGACCAAGTCCCACAATAAGGCAATTTATAATATAAGTATAACTTAAAACTATCAAAGTCACCAAATATAAGGAAAGTCTGAGAAACTGTCACAGATAAGAGTCGTCAAAGGAAAAACAACAAATGTACTATAATTTGGTATCCTGGAACAGACAGACGTTAGGTAAAAATTAGGGAAAGCTATGGATTTTAGCTAATGTATAAATACTACCAGTTCATTATTTATAATAAATACATCACACTAATGTAGAATGTTAATAATATGAGTAATTGTGTGTTGGGCAATTATATGGGAACCCTCTATATTAAATGCTCAATATTTCTGTAAATACAAAACTGTTCTTAAGAAAATCAAGCCTGTTTATGAAAAAAAANTGACTAATTTCAGATGTGTATAAGAGACAGAATGTAGAATGTTAATAATATGAGTAATTGTGTGTTGGGCAATTATATGGGAACCCTCTATATTAAATGCTCAATATTTCTGTAAATACAAAACTGTTCTTAAGAAAATCAAGCCTGTTTATGAAAAAAAATAAAGAAATTAGGGTACGGATAATGCCATGCATTTTTTTAGTGACTTCTTTCTAATAACTTAATATATTTTTTCCATTTTCTACATTAGCTGTTTTTAAAATATAAAATTGTGTAATTGGAAGAATAACAGAATCTATGAGGATATATAGGCATAATTTTGTATCTCACGAATTTGGAGCTTTTCAATTCTAAAAGCAATTTTTCTTGATTAGCTTTTCATCACAAAATGTGGAATCCAATTTTAGGTAAGCACCCTCACCAAAGCCTCTGGAGGCCAACTTAAGGGTTCACTATACTTACATTCAAACATAGCAACCAGTGGTAAAAACAGCAGCTACACAATTGTATAAAAGCCTTAGCTGGCTCTTTGAAGAATAATGTATAACTAGCAAAAATAAAAAACAATGTAAAGTTAATTTACACTACTGACGGAGTTCCACTGTTAAAGCATCCCATAGGCTAGACTGCTTACTACATTAGTGAAGATGTATATGACAAAAGGGAAGCAAAGGTCAAAAAGCTGCTAGCTGTAACATGGACTTCTTGATCTGGCAGCTGCTTGTTCACAACAGAGGCATCTTGGTCTTGGAAACTGCAGTTACAGAATTCTGTAGATGCTCCGGATTTGGAAGTTTCCTAACTGCAGAAGCAGAAGGTCACCTAGAATCAAGATCTGAAGCAGGCTCCCATAGTTACTCTTGGAAACCTGACCTACAAGTGTTCCTTCAGCCTTTCTAACAGTACTTTGAGCTCTCTACATTCTTTGTTAAATTCCTTCCTGCCCAAACTAGCCAGAGTGGATCTTACTAAAAACCCACCAAAATATACACTGTGAGGATGTGTGAGGAAAAGTATAGTGGCCCATAGGAGAAGGTAGCACCTAATTTTATACAAGATCTTTTCCTACTGAACATGCAGGATATAAAGTCTTAATGTCAGGACTTATTTTATGATATGCTTTTTCTTTTTTTCAAGGACAAGATTAAAGAGAAATTCTATGAATTTACCTGGAGCTGTTGTGTAGACAAATCAGGAGTTGTAAAAAATAACTGATTGACACCTGCTGCATCTGGGGTTGTGAAGAAAACTTTTCCTGGAGTAGAGTCTTGCCTGGCCAGAATGACTTTGTTTGGAGTAGAGCCATCGTGATTTGTCAGAATGAACTGTTTGCCTTGGGTATTATGATCAAGTGCTGTTACAATCTGGATTTTCTGGCCAGTAGGCTGCTCTGTAACAATCTAATACAATCATGTCATTAGTAATTAAGTCAACTTAATCTTTTTCCTTCTCTAAGGACAATTTTTCTCATTTCTTCAGATAAAGCTAGACTAGAAAGCACACTATTACATACATAGATTCAATGTAATACACATAACATACATACCATTTAATCTAGTAATTCTACTTCGATGACATCCTACCCTACAGAAATAAACAAATGTGTAAATAAAGCTACAATAGTAAGAACATTTGGACTTCACTATTTTGATGCCTTCCCTTCCCCTCCTTTCTACCTTACATATACATAAACATATACTGGGTGTATTCTATTTGCCGATCGCTGTTTGTTCTGGGTCCCTGGATACAACAATAAACAAAACAAAATTTTTATTCTCATAAAGCTTTTACTTTAGTGAGGAAAGGCAGGTAAAAAACAAGCAAATAATACTGTCAGGTGGTATTATGTGTTACAAAGTAAAATAAAGCAGGGTAAGCTGGGGGTTATTGATGGAATGAGAGTGATGAGGAGATAACATCTCAGCACAGGTCTGAGTGAAGGAACAGACCAAGGCTTAGAACTAGCTAGAGGAAAGGCATCCCTAGTGGAGGAAGCAGCCTGTGGGGCAGGAGGAGTGTGTTTGATATAGCTGAGGCAAGAGGCACAGCAAGAGAGCTGTGTGAGTGAAACTGGATGGGAGAGAGATTTATGATAGAAAGTGGGATGTGAGAAACAAAAAGGGCCAAACTGAAAAGGGTCTTGTAGGCCATACCACATCTGATCTCCTACTGGATGACATGGAGATCCACTGAAGGGCTTACAGAGCAGAGACGTGGCAGGATGTTTTGCAAACAGCATCTTTCTAGATTTAGTGTAAAGATCAGACTATGAATGTTGAAGAACAGAATTAAGGGAGACCAGAAAGGATGCTAGTGCACAAACACTGGCAGCACTTGGGTACTGTATACAGGCAGAGACATAGGCCAAGATCAGGGCAGGAGCCGTGCTAGCGGTGAAAAATGATCTGGGAACAGAAGACTCGAGGATGATTATGAAATTTTGGCCCGACCAATTAGGACAGAGTTGTCATTTACTCAGATAGAGTAGTCTGAAGAAGAAAAAGCTCATGAACAAAAAGAACAGCCTAGCATTGAGGGTTTTCGTTGTAGCTTAGCAAATATTTTAACGGAAAAAAACTCATTAAGCCAATTAAATTCCCTGAATTCAATTTTAAAATGGCAAAGCTGATTTGTTTCCAAGTTTTTTCTATTTCTCTGAAATTATTTTCAAGACTATTTTCTACTTTTTCTGGCTCTCTAAGCAGCCCCATGGTGGTCATCAAGACCAGCACCTTAAGAAAGGAGGCAAAAAGAGAGCCAAGAAGAAAGTGGTTAACCCAGTTTCTAAATAAGATTGGTATGATGTGAAAGCACCAGCTATGTTCAATATAAGGAATATTGGGAAAACACTGTGCACAAGAACTCAAGGAACCAAAATCACATCTGATGGCCTCAAAGATTATGTTTTTGAAGTGAGTCTCGCTCATCTGCAGAATGATGAAGTAGCATTTAGAAAATTCAAGCTAATTATTGAGAATGTTCAGGGCAAAAACTGCCTGACTAATTTCCATGGCATGGATCTTATCCGTAATGTATTCCATGGTCAAAAAGTGACAAACCATGACTGAAGCTCATGTTGATGTCAAGACTACCGATGGTTACTTGCTTCATCTGTTCTGTGTGGGTAACTAACAAATGCAACCATCAGATCTGGAAGATCTTTTATGCTCAGCACTAGCAGGTATGCCAGATCCCCAAGAAGATGATAAAAATAATGACCTGAGAGGTACAGATGAATGACTTGAAAGAGGTGGTCAATAAATTGATTTCAGATAGCACTGGAAAAGACTTGCCAATCTATGTATCCACTCCATGACGTCTTCATTAGAAAAGCAAAAAATGCTAAAGAAGCCCAAGTTTGAATTGGGAAAACTCATGAAGCTACATGGTGAAGGTAGTAGTTCTGGAAAAGCTACTGGGGATGAGACAGGTGCTAAAGTTAAATGAGTCGGTGAATATGAGTCACCAGTCCAAGAATCTGTTTAAAATGCGTACTTTTAATGATGACAAAAGATCTTACTTGTGGTAGAAAAAAAAAAAAAAAGACAACTATTTTCTGCACAAAATTTATAGCATAGCTCTGAATCACTAATTAGTTTTTGTCTAGAGCACACTGTATTGATTATGGCTGCTACCAATTTGAGTTTCTGTTGTTGACCAGTATTTCTACCATGCCCTATTTTCCTGGCTGCAGTTTTAACTGTTGTGTTTTGTTTTGCATAGGTTATTTCTACCAAGTCTAGTCTCCATCCTCCCCACTAACAATTTCTGCTATTTTCAATGATACCTATAAGAGGGTTTCAATCAGTTAATCTGTAATTTTACCATGTAAAGTTTATGCTGCTATACATTTTATTTTAGAATATTCCTATCAGAAACATTAATTGTAAACTGAATAAAAATCTAATGGCTCACATTTATTTCCTAGAGACAAGAGCATCAGGTACATGCAGGGTCCAACTGTTATTGCCTGGAAACACTTTGTTTAGATGGGTAAAAGTATGNTTTTATTTTAGAATATTCCTATCAGAAACATTAATTGTAAACTGAATAAAAATCTAATGGCTCACATTTATTTCCTAGAGACAAGAGCATCAGGTACATGCAGGGTCCAGCTGTTATTGCCTGGAAACACTTTGTTTAGATGGGTAAAAGTATGTTTACTGCAGCACAATAATTACAATTAGAAACTGAAGTGATCCAAGTGGCCTTCAATAAAGAAGAGTAAACAGATTATGGAAACAGTTCTCAGGTCTTAGGATTTCTTTACATGCCTAAATAAATAAATAAAAATCACTGAGAGCCCAAACGGCTTTTATTTACGTAGGTTGTATCTATTGATATTTACCATATTGAAATTCAAATAGAAAAAATTTAAAATACTAATTCATTTTAAAATAACCCATTAAATATTAACATACTTATTTAATGAAAAATAAGTATATTTTCCAAACAAAAAAAAATCTAGTGGAGGACAGAGGCACTGATTTACATTTTTGCAAACAGATTCAATGTCTGGCTTAATAGAAGCTGGATGGATACTCATACGTGCCTGTGCATTCAATCTGCTGCAAAGGCTGTTTTGGTTAAAACAAAGAAAGAAAATCCAGCCTTATATTTTTTGGGTAAAAAGGGGAAGAATATCTTGCTTCTTCAAATTGTGTAAACTGTTCTTTGATATGACATCAAAACTTGAAAAGTGATAGCTTTTTAGAGGTTAGTTGCAATGCAGAATCAGAAACTATTGGGTTGGTCAAAAAGTTCATTTGGGTTTTTCTGTAAGATGATACAAGAGACTCAAACTAACTTCTTGGCCTACCAATATATTAAAATCTATTGGTCTATCCTGCAATGTGAATCCTTCACATATGAGTGATTTTGTAATATCATGCACTGGTCATTTGGAAAACGCTGGTTCAATGAGTTATGTACAACTTTTAATTTTTGACATATTTTAACCTATCATGTAACAGGTAGTCTCTGGAAAATTACACCACATATTTTGTGAGAGAATGATAGTGAAAAGACAAACAGCATTTTAGTATTATTATGAGAATGGTTTGGACCTTGCTGATTCTCTGAGTCCCTAGATGATATTTTGAAAACCTCTGGATTATGGAACTTCTTAGTTAGTTAGTTAGTTAAGTCGCTCAGTCATATCCGACTTTTTGCGACCCCATGGACTGTAGCCCACCAGGCTCCTCCGTCCATGGGATTCTCCAGCCAAGAATACTGGAGTGGGTTGCCATTTCCTTCTCCAGGGGATCTTCCTGACCCAGGGATTGAACCCAAGTCTCCCATATTAGAGGCAGACACGTTAACCAACCCAAGTCTCCCATATTAGAGGCAGACACGTTAACCTCTGAGCTACCGGGGAAGCCCATACTACACTTGATCTTAGCCAAAAGGCTGAGAAGCGATGGAACTTCTTACTAGAACACAACTGTTTATATGATATAGGTCTCCTTCTAATGGTCCTCTAAACCTCAGATTTCGCACCCTCCAGAAACAGTCTCTGACTAGATCCTCACACTGCACAACTCTTAATTTGCTGTTTTTCTTCCATGTTCCCAATTCCCAATTACACTCTACACAATTACCTATCATAGCACTGAACATATTCTATTTTTATTGTCCAATTATTCAACCATCTCTCACTAGATCAAAGTGAACTGAAATCAGTTCAGTTCAGTTGCTCAGTCATATCCGACTCTTTGCAACCCCATGAACTGCAGCACGCCAGGCCTCCCTGTCCATCACCAACTCCCAGAGTCTGCCCAGACTCATGTCCATTGAGTTGGTGATGTCATCCAGCCATCTCATCTTCTTTCGTCCCCTTCTCCTCCAGCCCTCAATCTTTTCCAGCATCAGGGTCTTTTCCAATGAGTCAGCTCTTCGCATCCGGTGGCCAAAGTACTGGAGCTTCAGCTTCAACAACAGTCCTTTTAGGTGAACACCCAGGACTGATCTCCTTTAGGATGAACTGGTTGGATCTCCTTGCAGTCCAAGGGACTCTCAAGAGTCTTCTCCAACACCACAGTTCAAAAGCATCAATTCTTCAGCGCTTGGCTTTCTTTATAGTCCAACTCTCACATCCATACATGACTATTCGAAAAACCACAGCCTTGACTAGACGGACCTTTGCTGACAAAGTAATGTCTCTGCTTTTTAATATGCTGTCTAGGTTGGTCATTGGAGAAGGACATGGCAACCCACTCCAGTACTCTTGCCTGGAGAATTCCGTGGACAGAGGAGCCTGGTAGGCTGCTGTCCATGGGGTCGCACAGAGTCGGACACGACTAAGTCAACTTAGCAGCAGCAGGTTGGCCATAACTTTCCTTCCAAGGAGTAAACATCTTTTCATTTCATGGCTGCAATCACCATCTACAGTGATTTTGGAGCCCCCCAAAAATAAAGTCAGCCACTGTTTCCCCATCTATCTGCCATGAAGTGATGGGACCAGATGCCATGATCTTAGTTTTCTGAATGTTGAGCTTTAGGCCAACTTTTTCACTCTCTTCTTTCACTTTCATCAAGAGCCTCTTTAGTTCTTCTTCGCTTTCTGTCATAAGGGTGGTGTTATCTGCATATTATTGATATTTCTCCGGGCAATCTTGATTCCAGCAATTGAGGATATCTTTTATCTCTGTGCCACCAAAACCTAGCAAATTTATTTGCATAAATCAGCTTGGTTAAGCAGTTAATGAACAGTAAATAAGACATACCTCTCCCATTTGTTGTTCAATAATTTGATGTGCGATTTCTTCTATGGATGCCATGATTTGATTACCAGTGTCCTGCCAAAAATAAAAAGATGCTTTTTCACAATTATACCCACAAAACACATTAACTGAAGAATTTACAAATGAAATTATATGATAGCTAGGATTTGTTTCAAAATATTCTGGTTGTGGGAAGAGGTAGAGGGTAGAGGTGGGAAGGAATAAACAACTTAAGATTGGCTGTGTGTTGACAATTATCAAAGACAGCTGACGTTTATACAAGAGTTCATAAAACTATTCTCTCTGCTTTTACAAATTTTGAAAACGTCTATTAAAAAAAACTTATTCAACACCAAACAATTTCATTTTTCAAAATTACTGAAGACTAAACCACAGACCTTCAATATAGTTCAGGAATGGTTTATTAAAGAAAGTCAATCCAGTCTATAAGCAAATACATCACTGTAGCCATTTAACACACTTTTTAATCAGTATACTGTAAAAGCTGACAAAATATTCATTCAGAAGACTAGATTTCTCCATAATTTTGTGATTGTTCTTCATTGTTCTTACGTGTTAAGTTTAATTTGAATTTTAACATAAAACTCTTCAAAGAGATTTGAGAGTAAGATTAACAGATTGACTTTGACATTTGTTTTTTCTCTATATCAGGTAGTCAAGAATACAAAAATCATTTGACTTGATCATATTATATACCGTCATAAATTCACTGCTGCTGCTGCTAAGTCGCTTCAGTCGTGTCCAACTCTGTGCGACCCCATAGACGGCAGCCCACCAGGCTCCCGTCCCTGGGATTCTCCAGGCAAGAACACTGGAGTGGGTTGCCATTTCCTTCTCCAATGCGTGAAAGTGAAAAGTGAAAGTGAAGTCGCTCAGTCGTGTCCGACTCTTTGAGACCCCATGGACTGCAGCCCACCAGGCTCCTCCTTTCATGGGATTTTCCAGGCAAGAGTACTGGAGTGGGGTGCCATTGCCTTCTCCGATAAATTCACTAATATTCTACAATTATAATTAATATTAATTACCAAATTGTTTTAATTACTTGTCTTTCAATCACTTTTAAAACCTTAAATGTTTCAATTACTTGTTCTAAAAGCAATATACAGTATTTAATTACTCAACTATTTCCCACTTGAAAAGTAGTGCCAGTTAACTGCCCTCAACCTCTCTGAAACCCAACCAAGGAGACGGTTACTGCCAAAGCCTGTGTGCTCTGGGTCCATGATGGAACAGCAATCCTCCCAAACTCTGCTCCATTTTGGCGGGGGGTCGGGGGGGACAGGGTCATTCTTCCTTTTTTTGGGAAAGGTAACATGTTTTCAAAACAGAACAGCCCTATTGACCTACCCAGTATTCCAGAGTTCCAGAATTCCAATAGCCTTCATTCATTTCATCCCATTTATGTCCCCTTCAGTTCATGCTGGCAGACATTTCTCCTGGCATGAGTTCTCGGAAATCTTTGTTGCCTCGCATGCAATTCATGCAGGTTCATGCCACCAGACAAGAGAGTCCTGTACAGATCTGTTGTGGGTAACTGCATTTCTATTCCCACCATGTGCTGTATGTAGATCTCAAGGACACTGTGAATGCAGTCTTTTGAACAAGTTCCCTTACTTTTCCTACATGAAAAACTCTTCCTTTGAGACTCACTTAAGTGAGCTATATCAGTTTTTAATGTCATCCATTCACTCCTCTTTCAATTACATTACTTATTGAAGACTGACAGACTGTTGTCTCGTTCCTGCCATTTTCCCAGTTTCTTGACCAATAACATTCACCCACTTGCTATTTACTGTGGTGCCAGACTACTCTAATGTATATACTTAACATTATTTTAGCTCTTAATGTTCTTCAAAGCCTTCCCTTTAATTACAGGATGTGAAGTGCCAATGGTTAAACCTTACATTTTAGCCATATGCACTACTTGTAATTCCTTGAATTTATTACCATGTTGCTTCATATTGCCATGTCTCTCTAATGGCGTCTCTCTCTACCACAACTGCCATGGAATCAGTATATCAACATGTGTTTCTTTTCCAAGACTGAGGAAAAATAAGCATTCTTTACATATTGTTGATATGTCTAAACTGAAACAACCTTCCCAGAAATTTGTGAATGTTTATCAAAGCCTT
The DNA here is from genome assembly GCA_006410875.1 of Neotragus pygmaeus. Classification (NCBI taxonomy): domain Eukaryota; kingdom Metazoa; phylum Chordata; class Mammalia; order Artiodactyla; family Bovidae; genus Neotragus; species Neotragus pygmaeus. The sequence continues at coordinate 47,688 of SJYV01051828.1, forward strand.
AAAACTTTCCCTACTCATTAATCCAATAATTCATTCAATATTCTTCCATTCAACAATTGTTGAGTGTTTACTATGAGCCAGGCAGTTTTCCAAATGTTAGGGATATATCTTTCTAAACGTCACGGAGTATTAAAACAAGGGCTTCCCTGATAGCTCAGTTGGGAAAGAATTCGCCTGTAATGAAGGAGACCTGGATTTGATTCCTGGGTTAGGAAGATTCGCTGGAGAAGGGTTAGGCTATACTCACTCCAGTATTCTTGGGCTTCTCTTGTGGCTTAGCTGGCAAAGAACCTGCCTGCAATGTGGGAGACCTGGGTTTGATCCAGGGTTGGGAAGATCCCTTGGGAGAAGGGAAAGGCTACCCACTCCAGTATTTTGGCCTGGAGAATTCCATGGACTGAATAGTAGGAGAAACAGACAGTAAATAAAATATACAAACATTCTCAAATATTAATGATGACTTCTCTAAGTGGAGATTTACAGGTCACTTATTTTCTGCTTTTTGAATGAGTATCTATTAATGGGTAATTAGAAAAGTAAACGCTCCTTCATTTATAATCCACTGTATTTTGTGCCTATTTATCTTCTAAAGCACCTGGGTTTATCTGTGTAGATGATAAAAAACTTCTAAAGAAAAAGAACTGGTAGTTTTTCTATGGACTAATTTTTTTCCAATGAACCTGTAGTGTTTAACACTGCCTGGTACTTGTATTTGTACTCAGAAAGCATCAATATTTACTGAAAGATACTTATCAGGCACTGTGTGACTACCGGACTTCACAGTGACTAAGACAGAGACAATCTCTGCCACATGGAGCTTATATTTTAATGAGGAAGCAGATTTTTTAAATTACCATGTACTAAATGCTACGAACAGAGAAGGCGATGGCACCCCACTCCAGTACTCTTGCCTGGAAAATCCCAGGGACGGGGGAGCCTGGTGGGCTGCCGTCTATGGGGTCGCACAGTCAGATATGACTGAAGTGACTTAGCACCAGCAAATGTTACGAAGTAAACTAGGAAGTAGTGATAAAAACAGAGAAATATAGGAGGGGGTTTATGAAGGTAGTAGAGTGCCATAGAGTCACGTCAATAAATCAGACTTTCAATCCCATTTTTACTATTTACTAAATGTTTAACTACATGTCAGTCACTTAAGGCTGTTTGCTTATAAGTGAAATGGATTCAGTAAAATCTCAAAATATTCTTGTAAAAATTGAGCTTGTGAAAATATCTTTGTCAATGTATGCTGTTGTTCAGTTGCTAAGCCATGTCCAGCTCCTTGCGATCCCATGGACCGCAGCATGCCAGGCTTCCCTGTCCTTCACTATATCCTGGAGTTTGGTCAAACTCACGTCCATTGAGTCAGTGATGCCATCTAACCATCTCATCCTCTGTCACTCCTTTCTCCTGCCCTCAGTCTTTCCCAGTGTCAGGGTCGTTTCCAGTAAGCATCTTTTCGCATGAGGTGGTTGAAGTACTGGAGCTTTCACTTCCGTCCTGCCAGAGAACATTCAGGGTTGATTTCCTTTAGGACTGACTGGTTTCATCACCTTGCCATCCAAGGGACTCTCAAGAGTCTTCTCCAGCACCACAATTCAAAAGTATCAGTTCTTCGGCACTCAGATTTCTTTGTGGTCCAACTCTCACATTTGTAGCAATGACTACTGGAAAAATCATAGCTTTGACCAAATGGACCTCTGTCGGCAAAGTGATATCTCTGCTCTTTAATATGCTGTCTAGGTTTGCCACGGCTTGTCTTCCAAGGAGCAAGCATCTTTTAATTTTGTGGGTGTAGTCACCATCTGCAGTGATTTTGGAACCCGAGAAAATAAAATTTGACACTGTTTCCACTTTTAACCCATCTATTTGCCAATATAACAACATCTATATATATATACACACATATATGTACACACACACATATATACATGTATTGGTGTACAACGGTCTCTTACAGGTAAAACGTATTTCCTGAAAGTTAGCTGAATAAACAAAGTGCTCAATAAATGAGCAACAGGTCAGGGGAACCATCTCACTGGAGAGGGAGGGTCTGGGGAAAATCTTACAGAAGAGACACTTGAAACAGGCACTGAAGGATAAGCGTTTTTACCAAACTGAGGGATAAAGCAAAAAAACAGGAGGATGCTGCCTTTACTACTCTAGAACTAATTAACATATAGAAGACACAGTCTTACATTTTTGGCGCTGATTCTTCTTTTTTCACACTTACCTCTATCTCACGTCTATGTATCTTCCCCACAGGAAAAAATATACCCTCAGTGATGCCATTTGAATCTGTTCATGGGGTTCTCATAGCAAGAATACTGGAGTGGTTTGTCATTCCCTCCCCCAGTGGACCATATTTCATCAGAACTCTCCACTATGTCCCATTTGTCTTGGGTGGCCCTTCATGGCACAGCTCATTGCTTTATTGAGTTACGCAAGCCCTTTCGCCATGACAAGGCTGTGATCCATGAAAGCTATGGTTTTTCCAGTAGTCATGGGCAGATGTGATAGTTGGACCAAAAGAAAGCAGAGCACCAAAGAATTGATGCTTTCCAAACGTGCTGCTGAAGAAGACTCTTGAGAGTCCCTTGGACAGCAAGATCAAATCAGTCAATCCTAAAGGACATCAACCCTGAATATTCACTGGAAAGACTGATGCTGAAGCTGCAACACTTTGGCCATCTGATGCGAGGAGCCGATTAACTGGAAAATACCCTGATGCTGGGAAAGACTGAAGGCAAAAGGAGAAGAGGGTAGCAAAGGATGAGACGGTTAGATACCACCAATGAATCAATAGACATAAATCTAAACAAACACCAGGATATAGTGAAGGACAGGGAAGCCTGGCATGCTGCAGTCCATGGGGTTGCAAAGAGTCAGAAATGATTTATTTACTGAACAATAACAGTGGTGTCATCCTCCTTCCATTCAGGTTCAAAATTTTAAGTCTGTACTCTTTGAGTACATCCTGAACAGTCCATTTTCTTTCTCCACCAGCCCTACTCCCATCAACCAACTGTAGGCTCTTGTTACCAAGTAGTATTTTGCAAACTCCTTGTTGTGAGCCACTTGTGGATGGGGAAATATAGTAGGTCAAAATTTTCTTCTTTTAAAAAAGAAAGAGAATAGAAAATACTACATCAAGTATAGTGAGGGTAAGGACTTATTTCAACTTAATCTGTGTGTTAAGTCATGATGGAAAACATATTTTTCTGTGTAGCAGTCAAAAAATGCTTGAAAATATGATGCAAAACAATTTTTTTTTTCCTGGTAGGGTGGGTCAAACATAGATTTGAACATCTGCGACTTCCCTGGTGGTACAGGGGATAGGAATCCACCTGCTAATGCAGGGAACATGGATTTGATTCCTGATCTGGGACTATTCCACACATCATGAAGTAACTAAATCCATTAACTACAACTACTGAGTTCGTGTGCTGCAACTACTGAGCTCGCACAACTACAGCCCACACTCCGCAACGAGAAAACACTTCAGTGAGAAGCCTGGGCACTGCAACTAGAGAAAGCAAGGTGCAGCAACGAGTCCCAGCGCAACTAAAAATAAAAAAGAAAAGAAAATCTGATGGAAGTTAAGGCTTCCCTCACAAGAGAACAGGTTCACATTCATTCACTCTACAACTGATCATGCTATGCTGAATTTCAAGGAGTTCGTAAACTCTCCTATGGCCAGCCCAAGGTCTTCAGGTTAAGAATCCTTTGAGTACAATTTCAGCTACTGGCAGAAATAACTTTCCTGGATGAATATTTAATATATTCAACTTTGTGTCTATTAAAAACCCCTAGAAGGCAAGAATCATCTATGTGTCAGCTCTTCTGACCAACAGCAAAATTTCGGGATGCTTATAGAACTGAAACACATCCTTATTCTCCTGTTTCATAAGTATCAGTGCTTCTTTAATGGCCAAAGAATAAAGTTTCAGTTCTTCTGGTATTTTTTCAGTATTTACTAAGTCCTTATAAACACACCTGCCACTACAGACACAAAGGAGCATTCCTTTATAGTTTGACTTCCCCATCTTTCTATTTTATCTCCTACCAGTCCCAGAGGGGACTCCTTCAGGACAAGCTGGAATGTTCTTTATTCCCCAATATACAACTCCAAGCTCCTCCTCCCTCATTTAAATTCTCCCATCTTTAAAACTCAGTTGTGAAACTTCTATTTACTTACAAAATTTTGTACAAGGGTGCATCTTTCTAGAGACAGTCTATGGCTTTCATAAAAGATTTTAAAAGGTTGCAGAGGGTTCTATGACTCAAAAAAGGTACATGATTATATAAACTATTAATCCTTTCCTATATACGATTTCTTTTCTTTCTTCTCTCCAACAATAGTAGGAATTATATTGTGTAGCACACACAAAGAGTACATATTTTGGGAATGTTTTCTGCCTTTGACTTCCTTTAAAAAAGCTGAAATGCTCCTACAAAGAATGATGAAATTACATTTTCTGCGATCCATTTTAAAAATAAACAGAAATAGCTTCTTTATTGTACATCTACCCAACTGACATACAATTAAAGTCTAAAACCAACCACACAGCAGGCACTGTTCTAAAACCCTCAAAGTCGAAGGTCCATTAAGTTCCGAGGCACAAAAACCCTAAAGGGGTTTGAAGCCTTTTTTGAAGCCTTTTTGTTTTTCCTTTCCTGACATTATTTTTTAACAGTTGACCTCTATAGCGAAGGTTACAAAACAACCTGACATTTGCCATTCATAAAACAGTATCCGCAAGAGCTGGAAGCGGACTTTCTTAACAAAAGAGATGCAGGAAGCTTGGACGTGCACTGCAGTGAGGACATTCGGCCGTTGCCTTTTCTTTCTCTAAAGATAGAGATCCAAAGGCAGCGGCCGCTCCCGCGCCATCGGTTGTAAAGTATAAAGTAGAGCGCGTCATTCCGTCGGTCCAGTAAAAACACAAGAACAAGTCAGAGGTTCGTGGTGAAAGGGATTCGGGCCTCGGCTCGCCGCCAGGCCGGCCTCTCCCACGTTCCGCAGGCGCTAGAGCCCGCTCCGACCCCGGGCCCGGCGGCAGAGCGCGGATCCGGGAGGCTGGGGAAGCGGCGCCCGCGCCAAGACGGAAGCTTTCCCTGTAGGTGAAAGGTCAGAGGTGCCGCGGGAGAAGCTGCGGCGCGCGCAGAACCGCTCGCCGACTCCGTCTCGCGCCCACCGACACGGCCCCGCTCCGGGCTCTGGACCCCGCTCCCGGCTCCGGCTCCTGTCTCGGCCTTTCTCGGAGCCCCGCGCACTCGGCCCCGCTGCTCCGGCCGCTCTCCCAGCCGCCCCGAGTAGCGCGCCGCGGATGCCGAAGTGCGGTTCTGCCGGCCGAAGCCTCAGGCTGCTGAGGGGACTGGGGGCGCGCCGGTTGGCAGCTGGGAGGAAGGGACCTTCCCGGGGCCTCCCGCCTTCCTCCCGGGCGCCGCTGCGGCCGCTCTTCTCCTCACCCGTCCCTTCTTACCGGCGCTTCTCTGCCGAGCGGCGTCCTACCCTGGGCGTGAACCGGACAGTCCTGTGCGGCGGCTGCTGGGACGGGATGGGGTAGGGGGCCTCAAGGCAAGCAACAGTTAGAACTGGACATGGAGCAACANGCGGCCGCTCTTCTCCTCACCCGTCCCTTCTTACCGGCGCTTCTCTGCCGAGCGGCGTCCTACCCTGGGCGTGAACCGGACAGTCCTGTGCGGCGGCTGCTGGGACGGGATGGGGTAGGGGGCCTCAAGGCAAGCAGACTGGGAAAAGCTGAAGCGGGGAGGGTTAAAAAAGTAGAGACGGAGCTTTCCGGGTTTGTGTATTTGGGGGCGGGGGGGGGGTCAGAGTTTCTGACCCCCTCCCTCAGCGGCTCGGTGCACGCTCCCGTCCGCGCCTGCGCACCAGTGGAGTGGAGAGGCGACGAGAGGCGGTCGTGACGTTCCCCGGGTGCAGGGTTGAGAGAACCCAGTCTCTGGAAGTCGACTGCCCCCTATCGCGTAGGAGGGAGACTGCTCCGGCATAGCTGCGCTTCCCTTATCTGGGACTTGGAGAAGACACGTGCGCTTAGCATCCTGTTTGCAAAAGGCGGTCCTTAAAGGAAATTTTGAGACTGTTCAGATTGGAGCCAAGATAGATGACCTAATCAGTTTTAGACATTTCGGTCTCTAATTTGTGGGAAACTGGGCTTTGTCACAGGCTCTTGCCTTAGACTAAACGGTTTATTAAAACACTTAACAAAACTGGGTAGATCCCAATAAAATATTTCAAATTCCCTTAAATAAGCTGGAGTATAGCCCTGTTGAGTAAGGCTGTTTTACTTATCAACTTTTGTGAGTAAATAGCATAATAGCTAAATGGAGCCAGAATAGAATCACTTAGAATGAAAACTTTCACAAGACTGGCTTTAGTCTGTTTTGTTCACTGGTGTATTCCCAAGCTTATGGGACAGTGCCTAATGGTAAATACAGATTTGTGAAATAAGGTGTTGACAGAACATCACATTCTGATAGTGGCCCCTGAAGCACCAAGGTGTGGTAGCAAGAGCCGCCATGTTTGCAGAGTGCTGTGTGGTTTGGTCTTGAAGGGGTCCTCAAAATGTCTTATTTTTTAATGTCTTAGTTTTGATTCGCCCTAGAAAAGCAGTCACGCATTCAGGCCAGAAACCCAAGTCAGGAAAAACAAGGTGCACTGATAAGGAGAACATCTCCTCTGTCATTTCCCCGTGGAACTAGGCATCTGGGCAACAAAAGGGGCATGCAACAACCCCTAACAAGTGAAAACACTTTATGTCTCATTCTCTAGAAGTCACCCTCTTCCTTTTAGTATCATTTGTTGTGTAATTACTGGTTTTAAAGCACCACTCCTCCATCCATCCTTGAAGTTGAGTCCTAAAGGAAATCAACCTTGAAATGTTCATTGGAGGGACTGATGCTGATGCTGAAGCTGCAGTTCTTTGACCACTTGATGTGAAGAGCCAATTCTTCGGAACAGACCCTGATGCTGGGAAAGACTAACTAGAGGCAAAATGAGAAAGGCCAGCAGAGGATGAGATGGTTGGATGGCATTATCGACTCAATGGACATGAATTTGAGCAAACTCAGGGAGATAGTGAAGGACGGGAGCCCAGCGTGCTGTAGTCCATCCAGTCCCAGAGAGTTGGACACGACTTAGCAACTGAACAACAGCTACTCCATCCACCCAAATTGGGATCCACTCCTTATGTCTGTCCCAAAGATGAAAGCTAAGAAAGTATATTACCTATAGGTCCAATGGAAAAAGGCAATCTGAGACCTTTTCTCTATCCTCAGTGCCCAATATGCACACCCGCAGTGATTCTTGGGGTCATCCCCTTTATAGCCAATTAATTTCCTTAGGTCACAGTAGCATTTCGATGTAGAAACCATCCAAATGGGGAATATGTTTTGTTGGTGAAAAAGAGCTTCCCCTAATGATGATTCAGGAAAACAGATCAGTGTGGTTCATCTCTAATTGCATGACTATAAAAAATGATTTAAAAGACATCATAACACTGAAAGATTTAGTAAATTTATTTTGTATAAATATACATAACATTATTTACACTGCTAATATTTTATTTATAAAGGATCTATATCTCTATATAGACAATAAGATACATCATTTTTAAAGTAAGTGTTTCTATAAATTTATGTCATTTGAAAAAATAGTATTTCAAGATTGGTTCTTAACATGCTATGATGAACTCATATAAAAGAAAGTTGCCACCATTCGTCCTAACCACCCCCTCAAAAACAAGGGGGAATTTGATATTGAGACTTTTTAAACATTTAACAAAAAAAATCCAACTAGAAAATTTCCATTAGAAAATAACATTAGAAATGGCATAGGCTCCAGAATATTTGTGTTTTAAAGGCATTCAAAAAAGAGTAAGAGATCATTTGAATTAATTTAATTCACAACAGTGTCCAGTGAATGCAAGGCACTCTGCCAGGTGCTAAGGAGGAATCGCAAACAAACAAGATACAGTTGCTCTTCTCAAGGCTAGAATGTGATAAGCACCATAAGAAAGTCTGTTTAGGAGCCAAAGGCTACAGGAGCATAGAGGAAGGAGAGGCTAGATCTAATTGCAGGAATGGGGAGAGGCTAGGATCAACTGTTACAGAGAAGTCTTAGGTAAATAGGCAGAAAAATGGGGTCCGGGGAGGATGAAAAAAGACAAAACGGTGTGAACAGAGGAAGGTAGGGTCGGGGTGAGCTGCCACATGATACCTGAGCAAAAGTATTCACGCCAAACCACTCGGAAGCCAGTGAAGGTTGTAAAGAGCAGGAATGAAACTAGATTGGAACTATGCTTACCAAGGTGGGTCTGGCAGTGTTTAAATGGGACCATGCAAAGGCACTGGAATTAGAAGAAAAGTTATGCCCATCACTGGGAAGAGGTAACAAGGACTTGAGCTAGAGTGGATGCAATAATAGGACAAAGAAGATGGAAAGGACATGAGGGCAATTGTAGAGGGTCTTGTTGAGACCTGGAGGCAGATTCTGGAGCCAAGAATGGTGTTTCTCCATTGTAGAAGAAAATATACAGATCTGAATGAAAGGAAATTGAGTTTTAGACATTTAAAGCTTAAAATGCTTAAGATGTAGATGTCCAACGGGTATCTGCTAATATGGCCTTGCAGGATGGTGGGAAGAGCAGGTCTAAGATCTGAGTTATAATATGTGCCATCTGGGACTTTTGAGTTCGAAATGATAAGAATCCTGTCCTTATTTTCTTCAACAAATATTTTCCCTTGAAAGATGCAATGTAAGTATTTTGTGAGAAACTGATGTACCAGGAATAAAACAGTATGTTTTCAAGGACTGTGCAGTATACTAAGGGAAATAGGATTTACCTCTCTGGAAGCCCCTGTGATGACATCTGACTACAACATATCTCAAATTTTAAAAACCGAGTACAATGAAAGCACACTTGAAGACATAAACCAAGATATGCTGTGATGACATTTACACTTTAACTGAATTACTAAATAGTAGGCTTTCCCTATTTCTGGATATATTCTATCATCCAAATATAAAATATACCTTTGGCCAACAAAACTATACTTTAAAGTTATCCTCACTTGGTTGGTTGATTACAGCTTTATATTAAAGTTTGGTCAGATGATCTCATTTTAAGAAATGCTACTAAACAATCAATCAAGCTTTTAGTCATTAAAAGGGAGCTGTATGTTGGGAAACGACAATAGCAGGATACTGGGTACATTAGGGAACAAGGGGAAAGAGGTTGGGAAGAGATTCAGGAATACCAAAGATAAACTTTCTCATTTTCTTAGACTCTGGTGGGTCCTCTATGTTTAAAGCTGCCACGGATAAGGGAGCAGCACTGCCTAGAGACATATACTAAGGCCAGCCTTCCCCTAGTTTGACCTGGCATCTCTTGTCTTGGTTTCTTAAGCATCCTTTTGGACTTAACTTTATAACTACTCTTCTTTCTCCTTATGAATAAAAGGAGACATTTGAAAAGGATTTGATGGAAGCACATGTATCAATGTAGGAAATACACTAAGCACTGTTGAGATCTAAGTACTGTTTATGCTTTCTTCTCATTTATAGAGTGCATGCAACATCTTTCTTTTTCTTCCCTGGTGGCGCAGAGGTTAAAGCGTCTGCCTGCAATGTGGGAGACCTGGGTTCGATCCCTGGGTTCCCAGGGGTTGGGAAGATCCCCTGGAGAAGGAAATGGCAACCCACTCCAGTATTCTTGCCTGGAGAATCCCATGGATGGAGGAGCTTGGTGGGCTACAGTTCACGGGTCGCAAAGAGTCGGACACGACTGAGCGACTTCACTTTCACTTTAGCTTCAAGAGTGGTTTTAAAAGTATCGACAGCTTTATAACAAAATATATATAATCAGGCTTCTCATTTGACATTGAATGAGCAAGGTTAAATAATTCATCAGCTTCAGTGAAGTTATGAAGGACTGATAAGGGAGAAAGGAAATGTAATACTATTCCACATTTAAAATATCAGGCGGGGGGGGAGGCTGGTAATCCGATAGCTTCCTCAAAAGGCACCATATTTTATATTTTTCAAAGCCCTCCATGGGGCTAAGCCAACACTAGCATAATCATACATACGCTTCACATGTAATTAGAACTATTAGAAATCTGTGTACTGTTTCTTAAATATTTAACTAATTCTTGATTCAGCCAACTGTTAGAAAGACAGAATAGCCACTGGCTGAAAATTCTCAGATTCTAATTAGACCAAACCTTGCAGTCAGAAGGTTGAAAGCTCTAGAGGAGGAGAGAGGAACCCCAGTAACCTGTTTTACAAAATGCTGATCCTGTGAAACCAAGAGAAACACTTCATAAGGCATGACCTTGGTCTCTAAAAAGGACACACTAAAAACTGCAGGGATTTTAACATGGAAGCCTTATTTATGCTATCTTGGTTAAAGCTAATGAGATGCAAAGAAATGTTAGTTTACCTACAGCTAACAGAAAGACTTGGAAGTTAACATGCAAGGACTGTATGTGAGGTTGCAAGAGGGTTTAAAATGATTCCACAGCAAGCAATAGCCAGAAAACGACAGCAGTCAAATGCGAGATGTAGAGACCCCGGTGCTGCAACAAACACTCAAAGGGCTTCAGAAGGCGCTCGGTAACTCTCTTGGCAATCACAGAGATACTACGAATTAGGAAATTCTTTATATAACAGCAGAAGGGAAATTTCTTGTGCCTTTTATTCAAAATTTCTTGCCTTTGAAGATACTTTATATTTCATTTAAGCTCAGTCAATAAATTTATATTATAAACATCAGGAATGACTTTAATCATAGTGTTAATTTAATTCTACTTCTGCTCATCAATTTTATGTATAAAGCAGTTCATATGTTAAACAATATGTGAGCCAAAATAGGAATATAAGTCCTTCCTAATGAGGTATGCTGATAGCGGTTTAAAGGAAAATATAAAAAAATATACTTTAATTACCAGAAAGTACATAACATAAAGTGTTTTAAAATGTCCTTTTAAAAATGATTACTATACAATTTCTAATACTGGCTTAGAATATGTGCTTTTTGATATGATAATTCCAGTTCATTAAAAAAATCACAATATTATAGAAAAATGTAACATTCTTTTTATATACAAATACCTCTCTACTACCTTGGGCTCAGAACACTTAGAAGAGCAAGGGACATTATGAAATATAATACTCGCCATATTTTGCTTTTTAAAGAAATAATATGTTTGTGTTGAAATGGTAGGTTTTTTTCTTTTTTAAAGATTAGACTTAATGTAAAGGCCATAGAGTTAATTATTTGTGTTACCCCGAAAATGGAAATATTCTTTTTCCTACTCACAATTGAGTTAAATGAAAATTCAGTTTCTATCCCTTTGCTGTAATTCCTTGATGATATAACATTATCTCATAGCACAAGAGGTATGTAACAGTAGAAATACTTTAGACAATTTACTGGAATTTTGTTTCAGTTACTGAGGTAGAAATTGGCCATGTGTTTTTTCAATAAAAGATACAAAAATTCATCTAAATGTATGGATTCAAAGACATACATTTTTCTCATCAGCTGTTTAATCATAATTTCCAATCCAAAGACTGTATAGAAATTCACTCCTTGATGTGTGTTTTTTATTTACCATGACTTACACTGGTGAGTCTGAGTGAACTCCGGGAGTTGGTAATGGACAGGGAGGCCTGGCGTGCTGTGATTCATGGGGTCGCAAAGAGTCAGACATGACTGAGCGATTGAACCGAACTGACACTGGTGGGAATGTTACAAAGTAACATTGTAAAACACACTGAGAAAACGATGGACTGTGTCACAATCAGTTAATACAGTATTAAGATAAGTTTTCTGATTTCTAAAGACAAGGTACTTCAGAATACAGTGTGAATCTCGCAAATAACTCTGACCGTTAAGTAAACAATAAAATTTTAATAAATAACATCCATGAAAAAGAAACATTTTTTTTAAATTACCTTATACCTAATAAAATAATTTCTCTGATGAAGATTTTCGTTGGATTCATCTTGGCATTGTTCAGTTATATAAAATGTCTGTACTGCACTTATTCTGAAGAAATTCCACCCTTTTGGAATCACGTGAGATGAAACGAACACAACTACAATATTGTGCCTTCTTGAAATGCTTCTATCCACCTGTAAGAGAAGTTTGTTAGATTTGTAAAATGCAGTCGTCCAACCTATGGTAAGACGATACTACAGACCACAGCTATTCTCTTGGATCCAATTACCCTAACAGTATATTTAAGATCTTTTCTATAGCAAATGAGAATTCTGTATGTATGAAACTACCCTTTATCTGGTAACTTGGACCAAAATTTGGCCTGAAGAGTGCATCTCTTATTTTTTTTTTAATGGTCAATTTAAAATGCAAATGGTATATAAGTTACACCATAATAAATAAAAAGACTTTTTAAATGTGAAAAGTTTTCTTTAAAATTAACACATTTTAATATTCTGTAATGTGAAAATATAGCAGCCCATGTGATATTAATAAACCAAAGAGAAATTTATAAATTAGCCTGTATTAATTCTAAATAACAACTAAGCTGATTCTTTTCATCCAACTACATTCAACTCTCTTGAAGGGATTTCTATCTTGTCAACTATGTAAGGAAAAGATACATATTCAAAAGTTCAACAGCTGATCATGAACACAAATAAAAATGATGAGAAATATAATATCTAACAGAATTGTAGGCAATTATTATTTTATCCAAATAGCTATTTTTTAAAGAAAAAATAGCCGTGTCATAATTTTAAATTATTCTTCAGTACCCAGAAGTAATCATTTGGTTTAACAGCTATGTATGATTGGAAACCCTAATACAGACTGAAAAAAAAGCCTTATATAGTATCTGATTATTATTGAGGGGGAACATGTTTAATTCTGATACATTAGCTGTAACTACCTTAATAAAAGACAAGCCTTACTTAAAGCATTCTTTTAGATTTGCGTGTACTTTGAGAGCCTAGTGAGAAAACATGAGCACCACTCTAGTGAAAGGGAGGTGAACTGAATTGTTTTGTTCACAGAGAACCTCAGTATCACACAGATACTTTTCTCTATGTCAAGCAATCTCATGACATCTAAATAAATATTCTTTTTGGAATTTTGAAAGGACTATTTCAACCACTTTCATCTAAAATGATATACATTTCCTTCTACTCAGTCATTGGAAATAGCATAAGAGACTCTTAATGTGTTTGACCTTCTCCCCAAAGATTTAAGTTAGCAAGCAGCTGTTTAAGCTCCTGCCGTTCCATGGCAAGATTAACTCACTGGATTGCCAAAATCCCAGAATGTTTCAAAAATAAAATTCTTCACCTCATTGGAGGAGAGGTCAAATACCTCCGCTTCCCTTCCTTGCAGCAAAGCAGCTTCATGCTGCTTCCTCGGAGGTCATGTGTACACAAAATATTTTGGACAGAACTACCTATTTTCTTTTCCTCTCTGCTTCCTGAAAATATTCCAGATACTCTTGCCTATCTTTAAAACAATTCTAAAGAGTTTGAACAACATGTTAAATCTTTCTAAATGGGATCTCTGATTTATATTCTTCATTGATCCCATGCATGGAAGTAGGTTATTTTTAAAATCAATCATTTAAAGTAACAATTTGAAATCTCGTGTATGAAAAAAAAAGCCTAAATTACTTACTTCTGAGCTGAGTGAGCATCATCTGCTTTGAATACATAAAATAGCATGTTTTTGTGCAGTAACTGAAACACTCTAGACTCTGAATTCTCATCTTTGACTTGAGCGACTGTGAAGCCTAGTAAAGGTTGACTCTCCAAAGCTGCCACGTCCTAAATTTACAAAGACACAAAGACATACTTTCAAAATGATACAAAATTCAGACCTGCAACTTTTTATCTGCAAAGCTCTAATTTAATTTCAAACAAACACACATACATAAAACAATGGTAATTCTAGCAACGAATTCACTTTTCATTTATTTAACAATATTTATGGGGCCACAACCTCCCCACCCATCAGACAGACACTTCATTAGACAGTTTTCAACGTGTTCATATTCACTGATTTCACGTTATTTCCCTAGAACCACGGGAAGTGAGTAAGTACATTACTTTCATTTTACGGATGCAAAAAACACAGCTCAGAAAGGTGACATACCCCAGTCTTACCAAACTTCTGCCTTTAGTGCAGTAGTCAGTAGTCACATGATATCCCCCAAATTTAACATTTTAACACTATGGAAAATTCCTAACATCTCTGAGTATCTTTAGGTACAAAACAAGGACACCGTTCATGTCAAAAACAACAGTAGTATCTCCCCCTCTCAAAGCAAAGCAAAAGCGTAGACAAACAGATTAGGAAAACACTAACTATTTCTAGGTGGCACTATAAAACAAGACACCAAATTATTCATGTTTACATTTCAGATCTTACCTCACTTGCAGCATATGTATATAGTACTTTATTTTTTATGACAAACCACAAGTGTTTCCAAGGTTTTTTATTGCCCTTTGATCTGTACAAGTAGCCACTCATAGAGGAATCTTCTGTGTTTGCTGATACCTAAATAAGCAAACCCCATACACAGTTTAATAGTTTTTAGACAAAATCAAAATTTAAAAAAACAAAATTGTTTTTGATCATTGATGCTGAAACCAATAACCATAATAATATCGTGCTTAAGAATTAAACGGTTTATATTCAAAATCTGCTGCTGTACAGATTGAATATTGCCATTACCATGAGCATAAAATCCTTCCTTTTAGAAGTAATTCCAGAATTTTACCCGGTTTACCTGTGCTTGCATGTATAGGTTTCTTAGTGGGTTCCACTAAGTTTTCTGGTTGCCAGGAGAAGAATAACTTTAAATGACAAAAATGCCTTTTCAAAGCTGTGTTTTGGGGACAGTATATGTTGTTTATTGCTCTCATTTAGGGGTGTTAGGGAAAATTACTTAAACCTTCAACTTTGTTTCTAAGATAACTCTGGATTTCTACAAATTATATCAACAGATAAGTAAACAGGAAATTCTATTTTGAGGGAAGAGGGTCATGCAGCTTATAGGAATCTTAATTCCCTGGACAGGGATCAAACCCCTGCTCCCTGCATTGGGAGCTCAGAGTCTTAACCACTGGACTGCCAGCAAAGTCCCAAGTGGAAAATTTATATCTAATGTTAAATCAGAATGTCTATTAAGTGCAAGTAAATCTGTATACAGAAATAACATCTTATATAAGACTACCAAGTAATTTAAAAAAAGGAAAACTACAGCATTTACATTCAAAGGAGGTTTCTCTTAAAATGCAGTTACACTGTGATACTACTAAGTACTTAGGTTAACTTGCTATCATTGCCCGAAATATTTTGTACATTGCTCTTTTGGAATATTTTACAATTAATTTAATAGCCATATAAGACTAATCACAATACTGAATAATCATACATAGTCCTCTATTATCTTTTTAAAAGAAAAATTAGTGTTAAACCAGTTTAATCACCTAATTCACAAAACTTTCATTCTAATGATTCATTTAAAAAACAAGTGAAATTATCAATTCAAGAGACACAGTCTGCCATTACTGAGGGTACTGAAGTTTTGAATGTATGTAATTCTAAAAGATGAATTTCTAAAAATGTACTGAACATCAATGGAATAAGAAAAAAATTTTCAATTCCTTAAAAAGTTAAACATAGGATTATCATATGATCAAGCAATTTCACTCCTAGGTATATAACCAAGACAAATGGAATCGTAAGTTCACATGGAAATCTGTATACCAGTGTTTACAGCAGCATTATTTACAATAGCCAAAAGGTGGAACAACCCAAGTGTCCCTCAACAGACAAATGGCCAAGTTGTGGTATATATCTAAAAAGGAGTACTGTTCAGACACAAAANCAGTTTATAGACTTCTTCCCGCTGATAAGGGGTCTCCTCAAAGTAATTTTAAAAATTAACACGAGTCCAAGTTATCTTTACTTTCTATCACTGCTATAAAATGCTTTCCAAACCTTTCAACAGTCATTTTCTAAATGACTCAGGTCATAAGGGAGATAAGGGAGGCCTAAGCCATATCCATCTTCAGTATTAAAATGCATGTCTTAACAGTGATAGGAAATGGTATCTTCCTTTATGAAAGAAAAACTAAAGTACTGTCTGGGTATGAATAATTCAGCCTCTATCAAGTTGCAAGTTTAATGGAAACACTTACTTCTTTAAGAGCAGCTGGGATTTTTTTCTGTTTCCTCCCTGATGGAATACTATGTAAGACTGATGATAAAGCGCTGGAAGGAGATTTGTGATTTCCAGGGGATCCAAACTTAGGAGAGTGCTGGTGATCTAAAACAAACCAGGTACACTTATGGAACCAATGGTTAACATTCTGCAATTCAATTTAATCCAAGTCAATAAACACTGTTATGCAAAATATCCATGGAAGGATACTTAAGAGACTTGTGTCACTGAGGCCCCTGAGAAAGGAAGCCAAATGGGTGGAAGTTGAGTGGGAGGAAGACTTTCCACTGTCTATTTTTTTTACTTTTTTCAACTGCAAACAATATGAAAGAATTGCCCCTTTATNGATACTTAAGAGACTTGTGTCA
The DNA here is from genome assembly GCA_006410875.1 of Neotragus pygmaeus. Taxonomy (NCBI): domain Eukaryota; kingdom Metazoa; phylum Chordata; class Mammalia; order Artiodactyla; family Bovidae; genus Neotragus; species Neotragus pygmaeus. The sequence continues at coordinate 64,298 of SJYV01051828.1, forward strand.
CTGAGGCCCCTGAGAAAGGAAGCCAAATGGGTGGAAGTTGAGTGGGAGGAAGGCTTTCCACTGTCTATTTTTTTTACTTTTTTCAACTGCAAACGATATGAAAGAATTGCCCCTTTATGCCTTTAGAATTCTGAAACATGTTCATGTACTACCAACTAAAAAACTAAATTGAAAAAACTTCTCTTCTGACTTAAAAAAAAAAAAACTAACAACATCATTTAGTATCTAATATATGACCAAACAGCATTACATAAAATTTTCAAAAAGAGACTATAAGGCAAGAGGAGGCAGTAATTAATTTTGACTGCAGACGTTCAAGGAAAGCTGGGAAAAGAATGAGTTTTGAGCTGGCATCAAGGTATAAGTAGGAGTCTGGCAAGCAAAAAAGAGGAGGAAGAACACTTTGTGAAGAAAAGTCAGCGTAAGCGAAAGCACAGAGATATGAAATTAGATCATCTATTTGGAGGTGAAAGCAGAAAAAAAGAGGACTGGTTCTAAGGACTGTCTTTTAGGCAGTGGGAAATCAAAAGCCTTCTGGGCTGGGAAGCAGACTCAATTTAGAAAACTACATGTGACAGTAGGAAAGGGGAAGGATTTGCAAGAGAAAAACCTGTTAGGAAAGTAGGACAGTAGTCAGATGAAAGATAATGAAGGCTTTGTTAGGGTGGAGATGCAGAAGTCAAGAGCTGGACAGATTTTTCAAAGATAAATTTGACAAGATTTATTGACCAAATGGGTGACAAAGGAGCATTCAACAATGGATTTTGAATGTTTGAGCCTGTATTAGATACTCAGAGAACAGAGGGAGGAACATAAGGCTGGCAGAAGATCAGGTGCATGCTTCTTTTTGGAAAATGTGTACAGAAAATAACAAACGATTCCTCTATTAATGTATGGATTTTGAAATAGCATGTCATCCAGTTTTATTCACTTAGACATTCTCATCTGCTAATGAAAAGCTATTCTTCATTGCCATGAAGGATCATCTTTTAAAAGTTTAGATTCTCTAAGTTTCAGGAATGCTAACTAAAGGATCTTTTCTCAAAATGTAGACCTGACCTGCATTCATCTTAACTGGAAGAATGGATACTTGCAGGCAGATATAACTCATCATTTTGTAGCTGGTAAAAAGCTGCACATTTAGATTTAGAATAAAACCTCACACATCAGTCCAAGTGAATACAATAAGGCTAACAAAGTGCCACTTGGTATGTTTTCATAGAGAACTACTTGACTGATAGATAAAAATGATTTATAATACACATAGATGTGAAATTAGAAACTTGAAAGCTACTTAGAAGCTGAAGTTCCCTTGTAACTGTTCGAAGCATTTCATCCTGTGATTATACTTCTACAATAGAATCCTTAGCAAAACCCTTTTCTGAATAAAAGTAAGTTTCAGTGCAACCTTTCCTGGAATCATCACAAAATATGAGTGAAGAAAGCTTAACTATCCAGCACTATCTGACTCCCACCTAGAGAGGTGGGAGATAGGAGGAGGTTCAAGAGGGAGGGGACATATGTATACCTATGGCTGATTCATGTTGATGTATGGCAGTAACCGACACGAAACTGTAAAGCAATTATCCTCCAAGTAAAAATAAATAAAAGAAAGCTTAACTAAATTAAGAAAGCAAGATACTTAATTTTGAGAGAAGCATCACCGATTATATTGCTAATAGGCCCTATGACAATTCTTTTGGAAGGTTTTTTGCAAGCATCTGGGTCATAAAGGAATTTTCAGTTAAATCTTTACTTATACATTACCTAATTTCTGCAGTTCTTGAAAACAGTGTTCACATACTCTTGCTGGTTGATTTTTCAGGTAATCTAAGCCATACTTATTTGACGAACAAGCTTGGCATACAATCTGCAAACACATTGGAATTATTTCATTTCATTTAGAATAGCCTTTGCATCTAAACCATCAGTCACGCTTTATAGCTCAGTCTACTTTTCAAAACCTGTTCATAGTCATTGAGTCTCAATAACAACTCAGCAGAGGTATGTAGGGAACTCACACACAACACTGCATTTGAAGAGGCCACAGATTATCACTGGCTGCTTATGACAGATAATAACATACGAATCGAGTTACCAGGTGCAAAATGTTAGAACAGTGCCTGGTGGGTCGTAAGTGCTATGTTACCTGTTCCGTCATCACTGTCATTGCCATCATCACTGCTGCAACCATGAGGACTTCTGGTGTACCTCTTCCTAGTGTTGGGCCTGTATTAAATGTTCTCTAAATAACATCCATTAAATCTTTACAGTCACTCTCTGATTTCACTGTTACTATGCACATTTTACCGATAAAGTTACGAAAACTTAGAAATATCACAAAGGGTAACTTCAACACTGAAAGTTTCCTCCTGTTAAGAACGTAGTATTGGGACAAATGTAGTTTTAACAATCACCTATAAATGTGAGCATCTATTTAATTGTGAATTTGTTAGTTTGGTTTTTTTTTTTTAATGAACATGCTCTACTATTGACATCCTAAAGTAATCTTGGGATAGGAGGAGTTAAGTTCCTAACAGGATTGCCTCATGCTAAATGTTTAGGTGGGGATATCAGTCATGAGACAGTATCTCTCTCCTCCCTACCCTACAATGGTTTACAAGGAGAAATATACTTCTTCACCATGTACAGTGTGGAGCTAATGAAAATCACAAGGGAAGTGAGTGTGACCCTCTCCAACCTTTCCGCAGGCCCGGCAGTGATGTCGTCTCCAGGTGAGAGTAAATTCACTGGTGCAGATCATACACATGGTGGCCCTGGTATCAGGAATCCAGATGGGAGCCTTAGATCCAAGAGGACTAACCTCGTCTTTATTTTCTGAGTCAGCCTGTAGAAGAATGACTTCTGATTATTTCTAGGCACGCTGCCTGCTACAGCTCAAATCTTTTTATTTTGCACTGGAGGCTCGCAATGCTGACTGTATCATTAAGGATATGGATGAAACAGGAACAATCGTACTTTTCATCTTCTCAGGACATTAAGATTAGCTACATTCCAACAATCTTCTAGTGCAAAACTGTGTACCATTGCCTGTGGTAGTGCAATGACAGCTGATTAGTTTCTTCCTCAAACTACACTACTGTATTTTCTACAGTGAGGTTTGATAACCAGAAAAAATATGAATGCCCTATATACTATCCTAGACTTGTAGACATTAATAGAATAAACATTTAGGCTCTGAAATGATGCATATATCCAATCCTTCTGTGAAGCATATGCTGCTTTTCTAAGCCCCTGGGAAAAGTTTAAGGTGAAAACGGTTTGAAATGCAACTTAAAAAACACACGAAGGAAAAGACAATACCTCATCGAGACTCCGACTAGGACAGAATGTGATTCTTTTCTTGGCGTACTCTTCTATTGACCTGGAAATGGCTTCGAGCCATTCATCCCTTTCTGGGGCAGAACTGTTGGGGGCAAAAGAGGTTCCATCAGCCAGATGTCAGCTCTTCTTCTTTGCCTTTTTCTTACTTTTTTTCCTTCTGCCATGGCAACAGGTTCCACCACCCTCCAACAATGTGAGTCACTGGCAACAACTTGGAGATTTCTGGGCACAAATAACCAGCGGGCACTTAAAGAACATATGGCATTTCAGCAAACACAACACTTTTCTTCTCTCCAAAGACACCACTTTCTAAAACTGAATGGCTTTTGAAGTCTCCTAAATTTGGAGGTATTTTTGTTCCATTTAAGGGCTACTCATGCAATTAATAATTGTGATTACTTATATAACCAAGGAGCTTCCTGAGATATAATTCTAGCTTTAAAAATATTCCAAGGAATCACGTTTCAAATCCAAATTTACAACACAGAATGCTAAATATTTTTAGGTTGCTAAATACTCTAGAAAGGGCACTCGAGTAAAGGAAACATATTTTTGGTGTCATAAACAGGAGCTGAAGGCGTGGTTAACAAGGCAGAGAGCCTTCTGTGGTTATTAGGGCTCATCTACCAATTCAGTCCATCACATTTTCTGTTCTCACCCTCAGTTCATCAGGAAGTGCATGACTCAGATATAAATAGAAATGGGCCAGATAGGGGGATAGCCTGCTCAGAAAAATGCGTTCTTGTTCTACGTTTTTGCAAAGAGGCCCTCTAAAAAAATTCTATGGTGACTCAGAATCATTACCGGTATCGGTGCATCTGTTTTGCAAACTCAAGAGGGGAGACATATTTTAGGTATTGTGTGTATATGTGTGTGTCTTTGTAGAGAGAAAGAGAATTTAATAATAAATGTAAAACTCTACCATAATAAAAATCCATTCTAATAATGGGAATGTTACTGTGTAAGAAAATGTGCATTTTCTTATTTTTAAGAGACGCATACCCAAGTATGCAGGAGTAAAATGACCTGATATTTGCCATTTGTTTTAAAGTACTTTTAGAAAAAAGGAAAATCTGTGGCAGAACCTTGGTAATTTTTTGAGTCTTAGTGACCAAATATGCAGGTTCGTTGTAGTCCTCATTCTAAGTGCATAACTTTTAAGTAATGACTTTAAAAGGAAAAATTCCATCATAAAAAATTATACAAATAGGCATATTTTGATGAACCCAGAGCACATCAAGGAGATACTTTAACCTTCCTCACCATAATCATTCTCAGAAATGAACCTTCTAACTAAATGGCTTCAGTACCATTTAGAAAATGCACTCATCCGGATATTAAAAGAAAGGCATCCAGTTTACAAACAGAATTTTAAAACTAGTATATTTTTCAAAGTTTCATTATATATCAAAACCAAAATAAAAAAGAAATAGCCCCTATCTCTCTAAGCCAAACAAAACCCACCTCAGTTACCTCTACTGTTCCACCATCACTATCCCACTAGCTGCCGCTAATTTAACATTTACATTATCAGCCAATTGTGCTGAATGCTCTCTGTGCAAATGCCATCACACTTCATATCCTCAGAGGAATATCTCTCTCCCCCAATCCCAATTTCACACACCATCTCCATCTATAGAAAAGCAATGTGAAGATTTGAACCGTTAGATAATTTGCTTTAGATAAGATGATGCTCAGGATGCTCAGGTGCTCAGTCCTGTCCAACTCTCTGTGACCCCATGGACTGGAGCCCAACAGGCTCCTCTGACCGTAGGAGTCTCCAGAAAAAAATACTGGAATGGGTTGCCATTTCCTTCCCAACGGATCTTACCAATCCAGGGATCAAACCTGTATTTCTTACATTGGCAGGCAGATTCTAAACCTCTGCATCACTTGTGATGCCTTAGATAACAGGCTGCTGTAATAAATGGTGACTTGGTATCAGACCCAGGTGTGGCTAAGGATGGAACCCCTCACCACCAGGCTATCTCTAGCCCCTGTTCCTGTCCTCTGAAAAGTTGTGCTATGAGAACATGGGCCCAGGTTCTGGGTAAACATTCATAAAATATTACTGTCCCCCTGCCTTCTCTCCTTCCCCACCTTTTCACTGGAAAAGGTAACAGAAAGCAGAGAGACAGATGGCTAATTTGTGGATTGCTGTCTGATTTTTCTGGAGCCCTGGGAGCATGTGGAATGTGATTCGACTGCAAATGATGTCACATATGCTGTTCTTTCATTTGGTTATTCCTGGCTTTTTCTTGTGGGGGCTTCTGCCAAAACAATGTTTATCAGCTCTTGATAAAACACGTCTCAGAGACCACACACATTTGCCTCGAGCATCAAGTGCAGACATTCTAGCCCTGCTTTTGTGACATGGGTCAAAGAAGAATCAGCATCTTCCTCCTATGAAAACACAGTTAAGCCAGGTATTCTTTTCTTTATGGGATGTGGACATTACCAGAAAGCAAATTTGCATCAACCAAGCACCTTTTCACCACTGACTGGAAAGAATTTCTAAGGGAAAAAGTTCTCTAATAGAAGGGATTTCTGGGTGCTCGACCTGACACACCATGGCCTTCTTGTGTTAACTGCAGGCTGCTACTCTGGGGTCCAAAGGTCCCATCATTTCAGTTCACTTGAATAACATTTACTGGGAGCCTTCTATGGGCCAGGCACGATGCTATGAATCGGGCACACAAGTACCCTTCACTTCCAAGTGCTGACACCCAACTGAGGTTGAGACCTAAGAACAAGTAATCACCACACAATACAGTAAAGGTAAAGTAGATAAGTAATGCAGAAATAGTTAGCTACCTTATTTGGGTAGCAGAGAAGGCTTTGCAGAGGTGATGATTGACGTGCGACTGGAAGAATTACAGGATTTAAACAGGGAACTCTGTGGACTCCTGTGCACTCCCAGTCAGTCTGCTACCTTCGGTCATCACCTCTAAACTGATGACTCCCCAGGACATGCCTCCAGTCCAGTCTCCCCTCTGACATCCAGCTCCTGGCATAAACTACCTGGTGCTGACCGATGGCTTATAGACAACTTATTCAATATGCACCTGTGTGCTTCTGCTCAGTCGCTCAGTCGTGCCCGACTCTTTGAGACCCCATGAACTGTAGCCCACCAGGCTCCTCTGTCCATGGCATGGAGCAGGTTACCATTTCCTTCTCCAGCGGATCTTCCACATTCACATCTGAACCTCAATTCCTGATTTCTCCCCAAAGCTCCCAGTTACCTATCGCAGCAACCTGATACACTGTCCAGGCTGAAGACTCAATCTTACTGCCTCTCTCATTTCCTATGTCCCATTACTCACCACCTTCAGTTCCCTCTCAAACTATTCTCCACAGAGTAACCAGATATTCTTTTTAAAATGCCAATATGATCACCTCATTCCTTTGTATAAGCCTTTCAGTGGTTTCCTGTGGCTCTCAGGCTAAAGACCAAAATTCACAAGACAGTTCTGCGTAATTTTTCTCCCTGTTCCTTCAGGTTTATCTCGGCTCACTCTCCCTCTCATTTGCTATGTTCAAGACACAGTGGCTTTTCAGTTCTTTGAACACGCCACGCCGCCTGTTCCACCTCAGGATCTTCATTCCCATCACTCTAAGTGGCCAAGAGCCCCCTCCTTTTCTCTTTGCCAAGCTATCTAACTCCTACTTACCCTTCATACCTCAACAGACATAGAACTTGAGGGAGGCTATCCCTAACTGCTCTTTCTCCATCAAATCTAACTGAAGGCTAGACCTCAGTCTAACCATAGTCCAGACCTCACCATCGGCAGCCTCCTATCCGGTCTTCCAACTTCTACTCTAGTCTCTGGTGGCCTGCCATCTACAGAGCAGATAGTGTGCTTTTTTAAAAATGAAAAAGGAGGTCACCCCAATTCTTGGCTTACAACCTTTGGATAGTTTCCCATCACACTTAAAAATTCAGTGATCTCACTAGATCATTCTAGGAGCCAGATCTGATAAAAACACACAACATCTAGATATATAACTGATAGGCAACCAAAGGAAGAAAGACTGACCATCATTTTCTGAATTGTTTAATTTTTAATAAACAGAATGTTTGTTTATCAAAGCACATTTTAGTCAGAAAACTTAATAACAACTGAAAACTTAACTTCCCTATAAGCATTTCTTCTTTGAATCTTTGAAAATAAATTTCTTGATTTTAAGAACCAAGCTGAAGTATTCACCGGGAACCTGATATACTGGAACTTGATGTTCTTTGCATTTTTTGTATTAATTCAAGAAAGAAAGAAAAGAAAGGGGAAAAATCACATAGTTTCAGGTGATCAAACTTTTTTTTCACTTTCTTGGGAAAAAAAAAAAAATTTGGCTGCACGGCTCAGCTCATGGGATCTTAGATCCCCAACCAGCTATTAAAACTGGACCCTGGGCAGTGAAAGCTTGGAGTCCTAACCACTGAGCAACCAAGCAAGTCCCCTAGTTTCACATTTTAAATACTGATTTGGAGGATGCTTCAAGTACTCCCTCCCTTGACAGAGCTCTGCTTGCTCTAGTCAGTATCTGGGAAGCACGTGACAAACCCGGAATGCGAGAATTTGTCTTCTCCTGTCATCCTGAGATTTAGTATCAGACAGCAGTGGCCTTTCTATTTCAGAAGAGTGACATGACCCAGGGAGCTGCTCCTGTGGTATGATTTGGGAAGTCAGCATATTTGGTCTGAGGCCTTGACGTCCATGGACATAGGCAATATTAAAACAGTTAAAAGAAGGAATTTTAGTGTCAGATTCAAATTTTAGCTCTATTGGCTCTGCTACTTAATAGCTGGTTGCCTTTTTTCACCATAAAATGGGTATAATAGTAGTAACTCACCTAAAAAAGTCATTGTGACGATTTAATGAATTAATACACAGAAAGTACTCAGGAGAGTCCCGAGCACAAAGTAAGCACCATGTAAGGGTTTGCTGCTACTTTGATTACATCAGAGGTGAAGTCTGAGAGCCACCCAGACTTGTTATCCAGATCTGGCAGTAGAGCAAGCTAGGGCTGTTGGTGTCTTTCCCTTCACCAGTCAAATCCTGCCAGACAGCCACTCCTGGCACTTAGCCAAACCTAAATAATGTACCTGTATGAGTCATACAGTTTCAGGTTTCCTCAGCACTTGATTTACATTATGGTCATATATTTTGCAGTACACATAAATCACTGTAGGTTTCTATTGGAGGCAAAGTGGTATTAAAATAACAACAGATTTAAAACCAAAAAAAGTTCTGTTCATATCCTGACTTTGCCAGCAATGCAGCCTTAAGAAAACAACTCAATTTTTCTGTAACTTGGTCTTCCTCACTTTTAGGACACCTACCTCAATAGATTTGTTATGACCTTGGAATGTTATATGAAAACTTCCTTGTAAAACATAAAGCACTAGAGGTTTTAAAAAACATTCCACATCACTATAGAAGGATTTGAAAAACCCACTTCAAAAACAATGATCGGCAAAGCACTTTTTAGCATTATTACTCCATTCTGAGGGACATCTTAATATTTGTGCTTCTAGCATACTACTGCATCAGCTCTCAGACATTCTCCCTACATGGTAAATCAACAGTCAATTGCATTGGGGACTCCCTTGATGGTCCAGTGGCTAAGACTCCTCGTTCCTAATGCTGAGGGGCTGCAATCCCATTCCTCTGTTAAGGGAACTAGATCCCACATGCTGCAATGAAGACCTGGCGCAGTCAAATAAATTAATAAAAATAAATTTTAAAAAGTAAACTGCATGGTATTAGGAGAGCAAAGAAGGGGGAAAAATAAGTCTGGTTGCTAACCTTAATGTGAAAAATGTTGCAGGTATCTGAGCCTGTAATGCTGGCAAATGTTTATATGTATTTGTAAAATGTACCTGGCTGAGAGGATGAAGGAACGTTCTACACTTTCGATCTTAAGTTCATTCTGATATGCTTCTTGGGTGGGTTTTCTGACCTGGAAGAAAGCAAAACGAACTGAGCAGACATTTCCTATGGAAAACCTCATCTCTGATGTGCAGTTAAAACTGCCCAATGCTCTCCCTCATCTGCTCTATGCTCCAGAAGAATGTAAACACCCACATACTCAAAGGCCCAACTTTCCCATCTTCAGGCCTTTTGCTCACACTATTCCCTCTACCAAGAATGCCTTTCCCCACATCTCAGTGTGGCCAGATGTGACCTACTCTGTTAAGATTCTTGGCTCTTCCTCCAAAAAGACTTCCTCAAGTCTCCCTCTTTTCTCACTGCCAACTATCCCTCCACCATGTCCCATGAAAAGCTACACGTTCTTTATTTTCTGAGCTCCCACAAACTTTGTGCCTTTATGAGTGAGTGAAGTTGCTCAGTCGTGTCTGACTCTTTGCGATCCCATGGACTATAGCCTACCAGGCTCCTCCCTCCATGGGATTCTCCAGGCAAGAGTACTGGAGTGGGTTGCCATTTCCTTCTCCAGGGGATCTTCCCAACTCAGGGATCGAACCCAGGTCTCCTGCATTCCAGGCAGACACTTTAACCTCTGAGCCACCAGGGAAGCCCTTGTGCCTTTATAGTGATTATTTATTACCATCTATTTTATAGGTGTTGATATGCAGTATATTTGCTTTCCCATTAGTTGCCAAACTCCTGGGGGTTTAGAGCAAAGGTGAAGACATAAGAATCCTGCTTCCATTCATGTTTATATTTTTCACTAAGTCATTAACATGTTTTGTTTATAGCAGTTCTCAGGAAATATAACTAAATTAATATACGAGGGAAAAAATGAATAAGTGAACACATGAACAGGAACACATGGAGACAGGAGAGAGAAGGATTATGAGAAAATGATCATGGTAGGGATTTTTCTCTAAGTACCTCTGGGTTAAAATATATATACATATCTTCTAACAAATGCACAGACCTTCATTCCAGCCAATGACAGCATGTTGTTCAGTTTGTACATCCCAGACTGCACTGGTGTTGTATACAACAGGGCATCATTAAACTGAAAGTAGAAACATTTTACAGGACAAAGGAAAGCAAGAAATTTTATCTACAAAGATACTGGTAAGACACAGGAATAAAGGAACGAAATTACCTCTTTGCTTCAAACTCTCTCAGTAAAATACTTAAGATTCTGCTTATAAAATCAGAACCACCTAGAATGTACTGTTAGAATATTACTAGAAGGCCATTTCTGGAAAATGTGCTTTCTTTCCGAATTCTATAAGAAATTTAACATTTTCTGAATTCTAAATCCTACTAAGGAACTATAATCTGCCAAAATAAAACACCAACAGAATCAATCTTTCCATATCAGACATGAAATAAACTAGATTCAAAAAGGAAGTAAATTTCNAAAAATGTTGCAGGTATCTGAGCCTGTAATGCTGGCAAATGTTTATATGTATTTGTAAAATGTACCTGGCTGAGAGGATGAAGGAACGTTCTACACTTTCGATCTTAAGTTCATTCTGATATGCTTCTTGGGTGGGTTTTCTGACCTGGAAGAAAGCAAAACGAACTGAGCAGACATTTCCTATGGAAAACCTCATCTCTGATGTGCAGTTAAAACTGCCCAATGCTCTCCCTCATCTGCTCTATGCTCCAGAAGAATGTAAACACCCACATACTCAAAGGCCCAACTTTCCCATCTTCAGGCCTTTTGCTCACACTATTCCCTCTACCAAGAATGCCTTTCCCCACATCTCAGTGTGGCCAGATGTGACCTACTCTGTTAAGATTCTTGGCTCTTCCTCCAAAAAGACTTCCTCAAGTCTCCCTCTTTTCTCACTGCCAACTATCCCTCCACCATGTCCCATGAAAAGCTACACGTTCTTTATTTTCTGAGCTCCCACAAACTTTGTGCCTTTATGAGTGAGTGAAGTTGCTCAGTCGTGTCTGACTCTTTGCGATCCCATGGACTATAGCCTACCAGGCTCCTCCCTCCATGGGATTCTCCAGGCAAGAGTACTGGAGTGGGTTGCCATTTCCTTCTCCAGGGGATCTTCCCAACTCAGGGATCGAACCCAGGTCTCCTGCATTCCAGGCAGACACTTTAACCTCTGAGCCACCAGGGAAGCCCTTGTGCCTTTATAGTGATTATTTATTACCATCTATTTTATAGGTGTTGATATGCAGTATATTTGCTTTCCCATTAGTTGCCAAACTCCTGGGGGTTTAGAGCAAAGGTGAAGACATAAGAATCCTGCTTCCATTCATGTTTATATTTTTCACTAAGTCATTAACATGTTTTGTTTATAGCAGTTCTCAGGAAATATAACTAAATTAATATACGAGGGAAAAAATGAATAAGTGAACACATGAACAGGAACACATGGAGACAGGAGAGAGAAGGATTATGAGAAAATGATCATGGTAGGGATTTTTCTCTAAGTACCTCTGGGTTAAAATATATATACATATCTTCTAACAAATGCACAGACCTTCATTCCAGCCAATGACAGCATGTTGTTCAGTTTGTACATCCCAGACTGCACTGGTGTTGTATACAACAGGGCATCATTAAACTGAAAGTAGAAACATTTTACAGGACAAAGGAAAGCAAGAAATTTTATCTACAAAGATACTGGTAAGACACAGGAATAAAGGAACGAAATTACCTCTTTGCTTCAAACTCTCTCAGTAAAATACTTAAGATTCTGCTTATAAAATCAGAACCACCTAGAATGTACTGTTAGAATATTACTAGAAGGCCATTTCTGGAAAATGTGCTTTCTTTCCGAATTCTATAAGAAATTTAACATTTTCTGAATTCTAAATCCTACTAAGGAACTATAATCTGCCAAAATAAAACACCAACAGAATCAATCTTTCCATATCAGACATGAAATAAACTAGATTCAAAAAGGAAGTAAATTTCTAGTTATGCGCCATACAAGACTTTGTTTCCTATACTTGACATGCAAATAAGCACTCCAGACAGTCAAAGATCCCACTAAAACTGCTATTTGAAAGCTTATCTGGCTTGAACAGAGGTCTCCTTTCCCTAAGCAATTACCCCTGCCTTGGGTTCAACAGCAACACACATGGCCACTTACCAGGAAAAACATTCGGGGCTGCATGACTTTCCGAGACAGCTTCATCAGAATTCCTTCTTTGAGAAAAACCTGATTCATCCAAATGAACACCCATTTAGTACCATCACAACTACAATATATGTATACGTGTAATTTCCTTTTCAATCTTCTTTACCCAGATTTTGTGTGTGGAGGCTGGATAGCATAGTTTTCTTGTGGCTTTTTACAGTCATGGTTTCTTTTAAAACCCTTAAAGTCATTTAGGAGTTGGATAAGCCAGCAGAATTCTATAAAGCTAATATTGACCCCAGGGGTACCATGTGATCTAAAATGTAATTGACTGAGTGTGTACTTTATCCTGAGGCTGAGCCAACATCCTGACAATTGCACTTTGTAAATTTCCTGAATTCATTCCCTCAGCCACTTTTGTGCTCCAGGAAGAGCATCAAAACACCAATAATTTTCCGCTCCTCTCAAAATTCACTCTTAAAGTTTGAAATGAAATTGTCTTTAATGCTGTGTGAGGTCAGCTAGTATTACACAATAAAACGATCCTATTTAATCAGATACTCTGTGGGGTCCACTGCCATTCTCCTAATTGAATTGGACTTCTTGTTACAGTGACTTAAATCATGCATGTTTTTAAAGGATAGAATTAATGCAGTTAATCCAGATTGGGTCACTGAAGACTAACAATAACAAAAAACCTATTTTCATAACTCAAATAAAAATAGCTACAAATGGTGACTAAATCCATGGTATTAAGCTTGTAAAAGGCAATCTAAAACACTTACCCGTCCAGGCTGAACTATTTCATGGTGTCCATTTAAGCTGTACTGAATTTGCATAAGTTTCTGGAAGTTGTCCTACAGAAAGAGAATGCAGAGTATATGAAGGCATAAGCTCCCAGGTACAACAGTACAACAGCCACTGAAATGAAGGTACTTACTCCTTGCTTCATGGTGTCATTGGCGTGGTTGGCTACCTCTATAACAACAGCAAGGGCATCTAAAATATGTAGGAACAGAAAGGGCATTTGATCACCATCATTACCAATAAAATGCAAGTTTGAGCAACTCCAGGTAACAAGACGCCTAGTGGAAGAGCTCAGTTAACTATGCGTGGGCAGAAATACACATGGTGAAGTTCGATGAGAGCAAAACCAAGGAAAAACAGGCAAAAACAGTACTTATGAAAAGAAATGAGCCAAAGACAGACTGTGAAGACACATTATAGGGAATTCCCTGGCAGTCCAATGGTTAGGACTTCTATTGCAGGGAGTATGGGTTCAACCTCTGATCAGGGAGCCAAGATCCGAGAACCGTGCAGTCTGGCCAAGAACAAAAAAGACGCATTATAGACCATGCATATCAACAACAGGGAGTCAGGATTGTTTTGCACTGAGATTTGTGCTGTTGGAGACCACAGGGATATGAATAGGATTTAATTGGAAGCTGAGGACCATTCCAGGATAAACTGCCTTGACAGACAAGGATCCTGGGATAGGAAACCAGAATTATAAGAACCTTCGATTTAAGAAGGTCAGGGCTTAGCTGTCTTCTCTTAGTCTGATCCCAAGAGAGAAAAATGCCACATGGAAGCATACTGTATCTTAGGAAATTACACACTTCATTTTGTGAGTTGGGTCTCTGAGCTTCACCTGTTTTATTCTTTTTATTAACTTCTTGCCTTTATCAAATGTTTCTGAACGTCTCAGTCTTACCATCTTCATTATAAAGGAAAAAATGTCCCTGTCTCCTTTTGGGCCATGGCTGTTCTCAAAACAAGACAGCAGTATTCCCCTAGAGAATGCCTGGATATGTGTAAGATAACTTTTGTTTGTCACAATGATGGGAAGGGCCACTGGCCTTTCATGGGAAGGAGCAAGGGATGTTAAATATCCTGCAATGCTAATTAGCAATCCCCACAAAGAAAGCTATCCCATAGGACAGCAGCACTTCCACAGAGAAAAACTGGCAGAGTGTTCAAGAGGGAAGCATACTCTCCTGAGCCTGGTGTGGCAATGACAGTAATTGTCAATGAAAGGAATTTTTTTTTTTAATCAATTTCTGGAAAAGGTTCGAGGTTTTTTGGACCAGCTACTATACCTACTGGGATTCTCTGATGGCTCAGATGCTAAGAATCTGCCGGTAATGCAGGAGATCCAGGTCTGACCCATGGAGAAGGGAATGGCTACCCACTCCATTATTTTTGCCTAGAGAATTCCATGGACAGAGGAGGCTGCTGGGCTACAGTCCACGGGGTTGCAAAGAGATGGACATGACTGAGGGACTAACTACACCTTCTAAGGGATACTCTTTCTTCTATCGACCCTGGAGGTTATTGGGCTTTCCTGGAAGTACAGTGGATAAGAATCCACCTGCTAATGTGGGGAACATGGGTTCGATCCCTGATCTGGGAAGATTCCACATGCCGCAAAGCAGCTAAGCCTGTGCGGCACCACTACTGACCCCATATACTGCAGCTACTGAAGCCTCCGTGCCTAGAGCCTGTGCTCTGCAACAAGAGAAGCCACCATGATGAGTGGCCTGCTCACTGCAAGGAAGAGTAGCTCTGCTTACTGCAACTAGAGAAAGCCCACTCACAGCAACGAAGACCCAGTGCAACCAAAAATAAATGTGTTATCATCACCTTTATTCAAGGAAAGCAGTATCTTCTTATACAGATTCCAACCACATATTGGAATTTACTGCAGTTGGCACTCATCATGGAAGGTATCAAGAGGTGAGGCTGGACACATTCCCCGCTTTCTGACCTGCTTGAACTCCCAGTGGACAGGGACAAAGGCTTGAAGATTTAATGAATGGATGAGTACTAAACCTTCTGCTATTTGGTCACCTGGCCTCCTGGGTCTGACTTCTCCCACCCATTCTGCAACCCTACTCTGCCCATGTCATCCCTTTACAAGGCCCTGTGTGACTCTGTTCCTTTAGCTCTTCTGCTCACCTTCCAAAGCTATATTATCCACAGTCTCATTTCCTCTTGCCCTTGGGCAACCTCATCACTGCACTGCATTGCCTCTGGCCATACAGAACATGTCACTATTCACTGCTTATTCTAAGCCATGTCTTTGCAGAAGTGTGTAATTTCCTTTAAACAAGCTCCTTAATCTCTGCCCTGCCTCTGTTTTACTGGCAAAATGGACCTAACAATGCACTTTCTTTGAAGGCAGAAAGAAAACAGATGTTTTCTTGAGGCCTGATCTGTTAAAATCCGTCTAAAATATTTATCTTCCTGATGTCCATTCTTCCTCTCGTCCACCATCTCCAGTCAATTCATCTCTGGTTCCACCTTCCTCTAAGTAGACCTCTGCCTCTTCAATTCTCACACTTTGTTCCCTCTTTCAAATGATCCTATACTGCTCAGAGCATTCTTACTTTAAAGCTATCTGCTTTGTTCTTTACCTGAAGGGTATCACAGACGTCCTTCTTCAACTAAATTATGTTCACCAAAGACAAGAAGCATGTTCTATCCCCCACTCCAATCTTTTCCTTTAAAAAAGCACCCTTTAAAGCATAACACTTGTGAATGGAAGATGTTAGAGAAAAGAAGTAAAATGATTAACAGAATGAATAAGAATCTCTACAAAATGGGTTAAAGACCTTTCAACTTTGTAATCTGATAATGTAAAGGAGGATGCACAACAATGTGACCAAAATTCATAAGATGAATGGAATGGAGATGGATTTGTCTAGGGTGTTTCTGTAGATTAGAACCAGGGATATACCTATGACATTTAAAAGAGGTAGTTTGGGAGTAAATAGAAAATAATACTACTATCCCAAATGGAATTAAATCCTGTATGTGTATGTGAAAGACAGAGAAAGAGAGAGAGAGAGAGACATACCTGCATGCTCACGCATGTGCGTGCACACACACACACACACACACACACACACAGTGAATTATCCCATGAATATCAATGAATCCCTTGCACTGTACTAGACTATTTCCCATAAGCACTACTGAGGTAAGGAGTGGAAGGATGACAAAGCTAATGCCCATCTTTAAACAGTCCCAGAATAATAGATTATTTTAGACCTTTCCTCTAATTTGTATCGTTTTATCACTTCATGGACTCATGATTTTAAATACTAAAAGGACGTTGCAGATCAAGCGGTTCAATCTCTGCTTTAGAAAGCTGGTGGACATTTAGTGAAGGTGAATGCACCCTGGCACAGACAGACAGAGCCCAGGAGGACAAAGCTTCCTGACCACACACCATGCTGGGACCACCCTTTCGGGAGGCTGGCTCCCATGGCTGCCTGACCAGGGGCATCTTTGGTCCCTATAATTTCACCTGCTTCCAGGCCACTAACACTTGATCTAGTTCTATCTAGTTCTATCTGCGCAAAACAGAGTTTAAAAAGGCTTGTTATGAATAAAACACAGTTTTGTATATGGGTTTTGTTACATTTTTACTTTCTAGGTCCAAATGAATGTAACATAAAAACTTCTAACACATGAGACCACAGAAATCATTTACCTTGAGTGTCTCTGTAATCTCCAGAGTCTTCTAAGAGATTTTTCAAATAATCTAGAAAAGGAAAAAAAAAAAAGTATATATATATATATATATATAGTATTTAATACAATAAAGTACTAAGAAAAAAAATCAGCCTTATGAGTCAGACCAGTAAATCAGCCTTATTGGTTAATATACCCAATCATTCTGGTTATGCTAACTTTCTAAAAATGAAAGACTAAAGCCCTGGGGTCAATTTGAAAACAGGACACAGAATCAGAGCTAGGAAAGAGCCTAGAGGTTGCACTGGTGATTTTAGAGATGAGTAATCGGGCTACTGAGGACATGTCTCACCCAAGTAATCCCACCTCTTTGTGGCAGAGCCAGGATCAGAATCCAGGTCTCCGGCTCAACACTTTTACTCCAACACACAGTAAATCCCAAGATCAGATGTACGTCTAGTTCCAAAATTTAAGCATTAATAAATTGAATGCCTAAGAGACTCAGATTCATCAATCTTAAGAGTCTAATAATGCCCAGAATACATACCCAAAAAATGCAATATGTGTGTCTAGACCAGTGGTTCTCAAATGGGGGCAACTCTGCCCCCCACCCCCCTCCCAAGACATTCGAAAACGACTGAAGATATTTCTGATTATCACAACTGGGTGAAAGGGGACACCGCTGGCATTGAGGGGTTAGAGGCCAGAAATGCCACCTTAACATCTTCCAAATGCACAGGACTGTCCTAATGTCAACATCAGGCCACTGTCAACAGGGCTGCAGTGAAGAAACCCTGGTCCAGATGAAGATGGTCTGTAAATGAGCAACATGGTACACAGCAGCTCTTGCAACACAAAATAAATTAAGGCAATAGGTAATATTTAATATGTCTTTAACACCAAGGAATATTGCTGGATTTCAAAGTGACACTTTCAGTTGAGAAATGCTGGACGACTTAACTATCAAATTAAAACAAATCCCATTTCCTATAATTTCAAGACCCCACTACGTGGTCCCTGCTGACTGTTCTGATTTTCTTTCTTGCTACTGCCTTACACCAGCCCTTTGTTCTTATTAAAGTTTGATTCTGCACAATTTCTTAAACATTTCCTGTGTGTTCCCTGGCTCTATACTTTTTGTCTTTAATGCGCTCTTCTTCTGAATCCTTTCTCTGTCTCTGCATATAAAAATTCTACTCATAATTCATCAAGGCTCATCTCAAATTCCTCCTCCCCTACCAAACTTTCCATTTGAAAGAAATATTCTTTCCCTTTGAATAATACATAACACAGTAGTTACTCACTGTATACCTTCTATCATTTTGTTTTTCATTAGATTCAAGGCTCTTTGTGGGCAGGGCCTGCCCACATCTGATATCATCTTTCTATCTCTCATACCACTGAGCCAGAGACTTGGCATACAAGGGACAAGAAATACTTAATGAATTTTTTTTTAATGATTTTTTTCAGATAGGATTTTGTCTTAGTGGGTAAAAGGCAATAAAAGCTAAAATCAATCCCAATTCCTGAGGGAGCTGGGAAATGGAAAGATGAAAGGCATATTAAAAGACTGAATGCATTTTATCAGATCCAGTCTCCACTACGAGATACTGTAGATGACATTAAGCCTCTGTGAGCCACAACACAGGTTCTATCTTGCCAGAGACCACCACACCACTTACGCTCTCCAGGTGGGCGCTAGTGGTAATGAACACGTCTGCCAACGCAGGAGACGTAAGAGATGAAGTTCTGATCCCTGAGTCAGGAAGATCTCCTGGAGGAGGGCATGGTAATCCACTCCAATATTCTGGCTTGGAGAATCCCATGAACAGAGGAGCCTAGCAGGCTACAGTCCATGGGGTTGCAAAGAGTCAGACACGACTGAAGTTAGTACCATGCAATCTCCATTTAGCAATATTATGGAACAAATATAATTTCATCCACGGATTTATGAAGTCATGCTCAAAAAGGCACAAAGAGAAACTTGGACATTGGTGCCAGCTTTTCAAACTTAATAGATGACATAAACATACACGCCCAACAGTTGAAACTATACGTCTTTGAGACACTGATCTAAGAACCTGTGTGAGTCTAGACATGCACACTGTAACTATGCAGCCCTGGCAGGAAGTCATGGCGAGATACTGTGGGAGATGGCATTAAGCTTCTGTGAGCCACAGCAGAGGGTCTATCTTGCCAGAGGCCATCACAAGCAACTTAGACCCAAAACTAATCCGAACACACACTGGAGAGCATTCTTCCAATCAAATAAGAAAATCTCCAAAACTAAAAAAATATATTGACCGTACACTATACTTAGCCTCATCCAGGGATGAAAAATGAATTTAATCTCACTCTGACCCCACTCAGAATACATTCCCTGTGTAAGTCATCTTTTGTGAATTCAAATATTTAACTTTTCCATGAGAGTGACAGGGTTAGGAAGAAAAACATACTCTTTTTTGGGTACCTCATTAATCAAAAGGGATGTTCCTTTAAGCCTGGGGGAGCAGAAGGGTGCAGAAATGAAAGCAGATTTACCTAAACATCAGATTCACAGCAAGTTCCTATTTTGTCTTTGATTCTTGTTCTTTAATATGGAAACATATCCATGCAAACTGAGACATTTCTCTAAACCAAAAGAGGTCACTGGAGGTTGTCCATATTAGGAAATCCTGACCTCAGAATCTATGCTAAGCCTGATAAGTTTCTGAGTTGCATTTTCTTCCCTTGTACTCAAGTTCAGCTACTGCTCGCCAACCTAAACTTTTAGGAACAAAGTGGAAAGACACAAATTGGCTGAGCAAAAACCCCACCATGAAGCTGTTGCAAAATCATACTATTAATCAAGGAGATAATGGGGTTAGGTTTATTTTCCTTGCCAAATAAAACAACAACAACTTAAATTTCAACTTTCAAAATTCAGCTTTCCAAAAGTGATTTTTAGAATTTCAACTTTCTAATGTATTCATCCGTATTTTCAGGTTATCTCATTGCAGTACATTTTCCTTTTGAGAACTTTTACCTTTTCTAGGAAGACCCAACCATGAGCTCCTCAGTTAAGAATTACTCCATGCCTTAACTACAGAATGAGCAGGAGAGTGATCACCCTCTGAGTCAGACGGAAGGAGCAATGAAATCACCAGCTGTCCCACTGAGTGTCATAACCCAGGTGAAACACAGGAAGGGAGACGAGACAGACACGCCTGCATTGGTCATATGGAATTGTTCACTACCTATAAGTTAGGTCCTAGTATCCTGCTTGCCACCTGATGCAAATAACTGACTCATTTGAAAAGACCCTGATGCTGGGAAAGATTGAAGGCGGGAGGAAAAGGGGACGACAGAGGATGAAATGGTTGGATGATATCACCAACTCAATGGACGTGAATTTGAGTAAGCTCCAGGAGTTGGTGATNACTCATTTGAAAAGACCCTGATGCTGGGAAAGATTGAAGGCGGGAGGAAAAGGGGACGACAGAGGATGAAATGGTTGGATGATATCACCAACTCAATGGACGTGAATTTGAGTAAGCTCCAGGAGTTGGTGATGGACAGGGAAGCCTGGTGTGCTGCAGTCCATGGAGTCGCAAAGAGTTGGACACGACTGAGCAACTGAACTGAACTGATCCTGCTGGAGATCATTTTAGAAAATGAGAACACAAGAGTCACTTTGATTTGCCATGTTGGATTTATAGTATTCCATGACTTTTCTGTTTTCAACAAACCAAGCAAAGCATTTTTCAAAACTTCAGTAATAAAAATCACTCAAATACTATTGAAGTTATTTATGTCAAAGAAAAACAGGCTGGTGAGGTCCGCATGGGCACCACAAAATGTACTTTCTGGCCACCAGGTGGCACCATTGATTAATAAAGGTTAATTAATCCCCATAATTACCATCATCCAACAGTAGCAGCACAAAACTAACTAATTTAGCATGTGCAGCCTCAAGGGTTAAGCAAGTTAATTTTGTCCTCATATATAAGGACATATTCTTCCACGTTCTCATAAAAGAATGAGAACCTAAAAAACACCATATCTTGTTAGAGCTCTAAGTTTTCAATATATGGACTCCTAGTAAGCCTTATCATTTCTTGATTGCCTAATCAATGAATAAGCAACTTAGAGCAGAAAACTATTCCGAGATATAGTAACCATTTCCTAAAGAAGAGTCATCTGTGAAAATCAGGGACTTTTTAATTCAACAGCACCCAGTCAGATTCCTGGACTGTTTGCTCAGAAACGGTTGATGGCAAAGAACAGAGGAAATGAGCATACACGAAGGGTAGCGTTCCAAAGTTGAGTGTTTCGAATTTGAGGACATGGTTCTATGGTGTCAGGTATCCCTTTAAACACAAATGCTAAACTATGGATTGCAGGAGGACCAGGAGCCTGATTAATTACTCTTCTATTACCAGCATCTAAAATAATATGCAATAAAATTGCATATTCATCAAATGTTTCCTGAATTTATGATGGACTAAATGACATTCACTTAGAGGTTACCACTTTTTGCTCCATATATTATTAAGCAGCTGACATGATGCTCAGACTGATTAATTAAAAAGTGATCCAGTCTTTGCTCTGATTCTCCTGCTTCTCAAATATGGAGAACTCAGTTGGGAACCCTTCTCAGTTCAGTATGTGGTCCAGAGCTGCCTAAGTTAATAAAGTGACCTTTCCGGGCTCTCATGCTTACCAATTCATGTTCGTGGAAAGCTGACAATGTCTTTCTGTGAATTAAAAAGACCATTTATTTCTCAGGACTTCCTCCATGGTCCAGTGCTTCCTAATGTAGGAGCTGTGGGTTTGCTCCCTGCTCAGGGAACTAAGATCCCACATGCCTCATGGCACAGCCAAAAAGTTGCCAAAAAAATTTAAAAAGTCCAATTCTCCTGGGCTGATGCAGTCCTTCACCAGAGCACCCAATCAGGTGAGCAGAGTGAAAGCTGGACTTGGAACTTGGTGGGGAGCCCATCAGGACATAACCACTTGAGGCAACACTGGCCTATCTTAAGACTTTGATCTGGTCCAGTGGGGCATGCCCAAAGAACTCACAAACCAAACCTGATGCCAGGCTCATCATAGGGCAAAATTTTAGAGCAGGTCTTATAATGGACAGACTCTCCCTTCAGTTCCTTTTTAGCAGGACAGGTTGGCTTGGCATATCCAGAATGCCCTTAAAGAAGTCAATCCCAGAGGGAAGTCTCCCAACAAATGTAAACATCCATTATTTTTTACTTCACTGAGATTGCTTTTCTTCGTGGATAACGTTTTTCAAGCATTAAGGCTGCCCGTTTACCAAGTGAGAATCTCACATATACAGAAATGGCTTTGTTGCGGCCAAGGCTCACTTAAAGAACCTCTTATTCATATCTGGTCCCCACCACCCCAGTTATCCAGAGAAGGCAATGGCACCCCACTCCAGTATTCTTGCCTGGAAAATCCCATGGACGGAGGAGCCTGGTGGGCTGCAGTCCATGAGGTCGCGAAGAGTNTAAAACAAATCCCATTTCCTATAATTTCAAGACCCCACTACGTGGTCCCTGCTGACTGTTCTGATTTTCTTTCTTGCTACTGCCTTACACCAGCCCTTTGTTCTTATTAAAGTTTGATTCTGCACAATTTCTTAAACATTTCCTGTGTGTTCCCTGGCTCTATACTTTTTGTCTTTAATGCGCTCTTCTTCTGAATCCTTTCTCTGTCTCTGCATATAAAAATTCTACTCATAATTCATCAAGGCTCATCTCAAATTCCTCCTCCCCTACCAAACTTTCCATTTGAAAGAAATATTCTTTCCCTTTGAATAATACATAACACAGTAGTTACTCACTGTATACCTTCTATCATTTTGTTTTTCATTAGATTCAAGGCTCTTTGTGGGCAGGGCCTGCCCACATCTGATATCATCTTTCTATCTCTCATACCACTGAGCCAGAGACTTGGCATACAAGGGACAAGAAATACTTAATGAATTTTTTTTTAATGATTTTTTTCAGATAGGATTTTGTCTTAGTGGGTAAAAGGCAATAAAAGCTAAAATCAATCCCAATTCCTGAGGGAGCTGGGAAATGGAAAGATGAAAGGCATATTAAAAGACTGAATGCATTTTATCAGATCCAGTCTCCACTACGAGATACTGTAGATGACATTAAGCCTCTGTGAGCCACAACACAGGTTCTATCTTGCCAGAGACCACCACACCACTTACGCTCTCCAGGTGGGCGCTAGTGGTAATGAACACGTCTGCCAACGCAGGAGACGTAAGAGATGAAGTTCTGATCCCTGAGTCAGGAAGATCTCCTGGAGGAGGGCATGGTAATCCACTCCAATATTCTGGCTTGGAGAATCCCATGAACAGAGGAGCCTAGCAGGCTACAGTCCATGGGGTTGCAAAGAGTCAGACACGACTGAAGTTAGTACCATGCAATCTCCATTTAGCAATATTATGGAACAAATATAATTTCATCCACGGATTTATGAAGTCATGCTCAAAAAGGCACAAAGAGAAACTTGGACATTGGTGCCAGCTTTTCAAACTTAATAGATGACATAAACATACACGCCCAACAGTTGAAACTATACGTCTTTGAGACACTGATCTAAGAACCTGTGTGAGTCTAGACATGCACACTGTAACTATGCAGCCCTGGCAGGAAGTCATGGCGAGATACTGTGGGAGATGGCATTAAGCTTCTGTGAGCCACAGCAGAGGGTCTATCTTGCCAGAGGCCATCACAAGCAACTTAGACCCAAAACTAATCCGAACACACACTGGAGAGCATTCTTCCAATCAAATAAGAAAATCTCCAAAACTAAAAAAATATATTGACCGTACACTATACTTAGCCTCATCCAGGGATGAAAAATGAATTTAATCTCACTCTGACCCCACTCAGAATACATTCCCTGTGTAAGTCATCTTTTGTGAATTCAAATATTTAACTTTTCCATGAGAGTGACAGGGTTAGGAAGAAAAACATACTCTTTTTTGGGTACCTCATTAATCAAAAGGGATGTTCCTTTAAGCCTGGGGGAGCAGAAGGGTGCAGAAATGAAAGCAGATTTACCTAAACATCAGATTCACAGCAAGTTCCTATTTTGTCTTTGATTCTTGTTCTTTAATATGGAAACATATCCATGCAAACTGAGACATTTCTCTAAACCAAAAGAGGTCACTGGAGGTTGTCCATATTAGGAAATCCTGACCTCAGAATCTATGCTAAGCCTGATAAGTTTCTGAGTTGCATTTTCTTCCCTTGTACTCAAGTTCAGCTACTGCTCGCCAACCTAAACTTTTAGGAACAAAGTGGAAAGACACAAATTGGCTGAGCAAAAACCCCACCATGAAGCTGTTGCAAAATCATACTATTAATCAAGGAGATAATGGGGTTAGGTTTATTTTCCTTGCCAAATAAAACAACAACAACTTAAATTTCAACTTTCAAAATTCAGCTTTCCAAAAGTGATTTTTAGAATTTCAACTTTCTAATGTATTCATCCGTATTTTCAGGTTATCTCATTGCAGTACATTTTCCTTTTGAGAACTTTTACCTTTTCTAGGAAGACCCAACCATGAGCTCCTCAGTTAAGAATTACTCCATGCCTTAACTACAGAATGAGCAGGAGAGTGATCACCCTCTGAGTCAGACGGAAGGAGCAATGAAATCACCAGCTGTCCCACTGAGTGTCATAACCCAGGTGAAACACAGGAAGGGAGACGAGACAGACACGCCTGCATTGGTCATATGGAATTGTTCACTACCTATAAGTTAGGTCCTAGTATCCTGCTTGCCACCTGATGCAAATAACTGACTCATTTGAAAAGACCCTGATGCTGGGAAAGATTGAAGGCGGGAGGAAAAGGGGACGACAGAGGATGAAATGGTTGGATGATATCACCAACTCAATGGACGTGAATTTGAGTAAGCTCCAGGAGTTGGTGATGGACAGGGAAGCCTGGTGTGCTGCAGTCCATGGAGTCGCAAAGAGTTGGACACGACTGAGCAACTGAACTGAACTGATCCTGCTGGAGATCATTTTAGAAAATGAGAACACAAGAGTCACTTTGATTTGCCATGTTGGATTTATAGTATTCCATGACTTTTCTGTTTTCAACAAACCAAGCAAAGCATTTTTCAAAACTTCAGTAATAAAAATCACTCAAATACTATTGAAGTTATTTATGTCAAAGAAAAACAGGCTGGTGAGGTCCGCATGGGCACCACAAAATGTACTTTCTGGCCACCAGGTGGCACCATTGATTAATAAAGGTTAATTAATCCCCATAATTACCATCATCCAACAGTAGCAGCACAAAACTAACTAATTTAGCATGTGCAGCCTCAAGGGTTAAGCAAGTTAATTTTGTCCTCATATATAAGGACATATTCTTCCACGTTCTCATAAAAGAATGAGAACCTAAAAAACACCATATCTTGTTAGAGCTCTAAGTTTTCAATATATGGACTCCTAGTAAGCCTTATCATTTCTTGATTGCCTAATCAATGAATAAGCAACTTAGAGCAGAAAACTATTCCGAGATATAGTAACCATTTCCTAAAGAAGAGTCATCTGTGAAAATCAGGGACTTTTTAATTCAACAGCACCCAGTCAGATTCCTGGACTGTTTGCTCAGAAACGGTTGATGGCAAAGAACAGAGGAAATGAGCATACACGAAGGGTAGCGTTCCAAAGTTGAGTGTTTCGAATTTGAGGACATGGTTCTATGGTGTCAGGTATCCCTTTAAACACAAATGCTAAACTATGGATTGCAGGAGGACCAGGAGCCTGATTAATTACTCTTCTATTACCAGCATCTAAAATAATATGCAATAAAATTGCATATTCATCAAATGTTTCCTGAATTTATGATGGACTAAATGACATTCACTTAGAGGTTACCACTTTTTGCTCCATATATTATTAAGCAGCTGACATGATGCTCAGACTGATTAATTAAAAAGTGATCCAGTCTTTGCTCTGATTCTCCTGCTTCTCAAATATGGAGAACTCAGTTGGGAACCCTTCTCAGTTCAGTATGTGGTCCAGAGCTGCCTAAGTTAATAAAGTGACCTTTCCGGGCTCTCATGCTTACCAATTCATGTTCGTGGAAAGCTGACAATGTCTTTCTGTGAATTAAAAAGACCATTTATTTCTCAGGACTTCCTCCATGGTCCAGTGCTTCCTAATGTAGGAGCTGTGGGTTTGCTCCCTGCTCAGGGAACTAAGATCCCACATGCCTCATGGCACAGCCAAAAAGTTGCCAAAAAAATTTAAAAAGTCCAATTCTCCTGGGCTGATGCAGTCCTTCACCAGAGCACCCAATCAGGTGAGCAGAGTGAAAGCTGGACTTGGAACTTGGTGGGGAGCCCATCAGGACATAACCACTTGAGGCAACACTGGCCTATCTTAAGACTTTGATCTGGTCCAGTGGGGCATGCCCAAAGAACTCACAAACCAAACCTGATGCCAGGCTCATCATAGGGCAAAATTTTAGAGCAGGTCTTATAATGGACAGACTCTCCCTTCAGTTCCTTTTTAGCAGGACAGGTTGGCTTGGCATATCCAGAATGCCCTTAAAGAAGTCAATCCCAGAGGGAAGTCTCCCAACAAATGTAAACATCCATTATTTTTTACTTCACTGAGATTGCTTTTCTTCGTGGATAACGTTTTTCAAGCATTAAGGCTGCCCGTTTACCAAGTGAGAATCTCACATATACAGAAATGGCTTTGTTGCGGCCAAGGCTCACTTAAAGAACCTCTTATTCATATCTGGTCCCCACCACCCCAGTTATCCAGAGAAGGCAATGGCACCCCACTCCAGTATTCTTGCCTGGAAAATCCCATGGACGGAGGAGCCTGGTGGGCTGCAGTCCATGAGGTCGCGAAGAGTCAGACACGACTTAGCGACTTCACTTTCACTTTTCACTTTCATGCATTGGAGAAGGCAATGGCAACCCACTCCAGTGTTCTTGCCTGGAGAATCCCAGGGATGGGGGAGCCTGGTGGGCTGCCGTCTATGGGGTCGCACAGAGTCGGACACAACTGAAGCGACTCAGCAGCAGCAGCAGCACCCCAGTTATCAACGAATCGCAGTTGCAAATAAAGTATTTTGAACTGCAACAGAACAAGAGCTGAGCTAATTACAATAGGAATTTTGAATGTTATGACCCTCCCATTTTACAAGGATGGAGCTGCCTCATTTCAAGGGCTTTGGATTCCTTAGAGACGAAATTCTTTGGCTGGTGTCCAGGACAGCCCTGCCTTTCATCATGTTTTGCTCTAGAGAGAATGTTAGAATGATTTTAGATGTAGAAAATTAGCCCATGGTTTTCAAACAAACACTTGCTAGGCAGAGGTTTTAATTTTCAGAAGCAAAAATTTCAGTATTCAGTGGGGATTTTTAAAAGTCATGCATTAATCTGATTCTGATCTTTTGTCATATCTGTTTATTAGCCTGTTCACAATTCAAATTTATAGCTTCAGAACACTACAGCAGATGTAACACTACGACAGATGTTTTCAATATCTCATTTTTCTATCAAAACGGGAAATCCTGGATTTCTATAACCTAGAGGGAGTTAATGCCATCCTGGACTGAAGGCCAGGATTATAGGAAAAGTAATATAATACGTTGTTAAAGTCACTTATAATATAACATAAATATCTTGAACTAGATCAAAGAAACTACCTGATCTGAATTTAATCAAAGTTCAAAGGATTGCTTCCTCTGCCACATACAGAAATGGAAAAAAATACTTCAGAGGAATTTTTAAATTACACTTTTCATTATATTTTCTCCACTAGGATCCCCAATGATTCACCTTGTTTCAAAACCAATGTAGTAACTTTCCACAAATAAAAGGTTTTTTTTTTACTGAAACTTTTATAGTGCATATAACACAATAGAGACCTCCTCCCCACAAATAAAACCCCAAATCCTAACAGCAGCAGCAAAAACAATCCTGAAAGGATACATGATAGTCATTCCTGAATGGTAGGAGATGAAAAGGGACTTTTTTTGGTATTATGTAACATACTTTTCATACACACAAAAGTGAAAGAAAGTGAAAGTCACTCAGTCATGTCCGACTCTTTGTGACCCCGTGGACTATACAGTCAATGGAATTCTCCAGGCCAGAATACTGGAGTGGGTAGCCTTTCCCTTCTCCAGGGGATCTTCCCAACCAAGAGATCAAACCCAGGTCTCCCGCATTGCGGGCAGATTCTTTACCAGCTGTGCCACAAGGGAAGCCCAAAAGTGCACTTGTCCCATCAAGCCAGCCAGGAAAGATTCCTTCAAAAAAGAAAAGGCGATGCTTACAAAAATAAATCCTCAGAATCTTCTCACTCAAACAAATGACCAGATCAATATAAATTCTAGGCAAGAAGAGGAAGAGCTGGGAGGGAACCTGAGGGGTTGGGTGTGGCTCCCGAAGAATAGGACTATAAGCTCAATAAGGGCAGGGACCACCGCTGTGTTGTGCATACAGGTGCCCAGCNGGACAACCATGAAGTCAGGAGCAAGAAGAGGAAGAGCTGGGAGGGAACCTGAGGGGTTGGGTGTGGCTCCCGAAGAATAGGACTATAAGCTCAATAAGGGCAGGGACCACCGCTGTGTTGTGCATACAGGTGCCCAGCTCAGCGCCAGCCATGTGAATACTGCTTGAATGAGAAAGTGGTCGATGAATGGAGGAGAAAATCTGCCCTTGACAGTCAGGTTTGAGGAGAGAGTCAGATAATGAATGCAGCTGGAGCAGAGGAAAGTAAGGCTTGCACAATTCTTCAGTTACAAAGAACACGTTTAATAGTTGTGGTCTTTATACTGTGGACAAATAATTTTTTTTTTCTAAAGTAAGATTTAACTTTTTAGAGCAGTTTCACATTTACAGCTAAGCTGAGGAGAAGATATGAAAACTTCCTACATATCCCCCGCCCTCACACATGCAGTGTCCCCCATCATCAACACACCCCATCAGTGTGGCACATATCATACAATGGAGGAGCCTACACCGACACACCATAACCACCTCAAATCCACAGTTTCCATTACAGTTCATTCTTGACTTTGGGTAAATGTGTAATGACATGTATCCCTCACTGTGGTAGGATAAGCAAGTTTTCAACTTTCCTAAAAAGCAAAATAAAAGTATGTCTGTGAAATGACAGAAAATATATACAGCTATCCCTCGCTATCTGTGGGAGATTTAGTTCCCGCCCTCTGCTCAGATACCAAAATCTGGATGTTCAATTCGCTTATCTAAGATGGTACAGTACAGTCAGCCCTCCCTGTGCGTGAGTTGTGAGTCTGCAGATAACCACAGAGTCTCTGCTCCCAGTTCCTGGCCCAAAGCTCCCCAAATCTTTACAATCTTCTAAATGACAGCAGCAGCAGGAGCATCTCTTGTTCTAATATCTGGATTCCCTGGTGACTCAGATGGTAAACAGTCTGCCTCCAATGTGGGAGACCCGGGTTTGATCCCTGAGTGGGATGATCCACTGGAGAAGGAAATGGCAACCCACTCCAGTATTCTTGCCTGGGAAATCCCAGGGACAGAAGAGCCTGGCGGGCTACAGTCCATGGGGTCACAGAGTCGGACACGACTGAGCAACTTCCCTTTTTTTCTTTCTGTTCTTTGACCTTAGTTCTAACAAAAATGGGCTTGCCAGGACATGCTAGTGGCAAAGAACCCCCCTGTCAATGCAGGAGACATAAGAAACATGTGTTCGATCACTGGGTCTGGAAGATCCCCTTGGAGGAGGGCAAGGCAATCTACTCCCATTCTTGCCTGGAGAATTCCATGGACAGAGGAGCCTGGGGGGCTACAGTCCATAGGGTCACAAAGAGTTGGACATGACTGAAGCGACTTAGTGCTTGCACACACAAGCACGCACGTGCGCACACACTCCCCCTCCCCCAAAGCTGCCTTGGAATTTCCTGGGTGACAATAGTATCTTTTGTTGTAACAAGGTGACTCTTAGTGGGCTCCTAAATGGGGATGGGTCACCAGGAAGATCAAACCATGACTGAAACTTCCAGCACCACTCTCCATCCTCCAGGAAGGGAAGAGGGACTAGAAGTGGAGTTACTGATGGGCCATGCCTCCATGAGGAAGCCTCCATAAAAAAACCAGAGGACAGGATTTGGTGGGGTTCTAGGGAGCTGGAGTGACCAGAGAGGGCATGGGAGTTCCAACCCACATACTTAGCCCTAAGTATCTCTTCCGTATGAAGCTCATTTTTATGCTTTATCATACCCTTTTACAATAAGGGAGTAAATGTAAATAGGTGTTCCCCTGAACTCTGTGAGCCATTCTAGCAAATTTTCAAACCTAAGGAGAAAGTCATGGGAACCCAGATTTACAGTCCATCAGTCAGAAATAGAGGCTGCAGCCTGAGACTTGTTGTGAACGGGCTTATCTGAAGTTTGGAAGGGTCAGTCTTGTGGGACTGAACCCACTATCTCTAGGCAGAGTGTCAGAACTGAATTAAATGACAGCAGCAGTCTTCAACCTTTTTGGCACCGGGAACCCATTTTGTGGAAGACAATTTTCCCAAGGACCAGGGGTGGGGGGATGGTTTCGGGATGATTCAAGTGCGTTACATTGACTATGCACTTTACTTCTATTATCATTACATCAGCTCCACCTCAGATTATCAGGCATTAGATGCCAGAGGTTGGGGACCCCCGAATTACAGGACACCGAGCTGGTGCTAAAGAGAATCGCTCGATATAGGGGAAAAAAAGCCCATGTGTCTGGTGTTAGTAGTGTTGAGCGTGGTGATGTGAGGGCCAATGGGAGACACAGGAGGAGTGTGTTTTTTCCCAAGGTCTTCTTGGAAGGGGGCCTGATAAGAACAGCATGACCAGTAGGAAGATACTGCCATAACTTGGCATGAGTTTAGAAAGATCTGGCATGGATCATAAAAAGGGAAATGGAAAGAGCAAGAAGCAGAGCAGAGGAGAACTAGTCAGCAAATCCTACAACGGAGGCAAGATGGGGAAAGGGAAGCATTTCAGTCCTTTCCACAGGTTTCTGGATAACTGGAAAACTGTTTTTACTCTTAAAAGCAATTTATCGATCCATCCATCCAACAAACATTCACTGGCACTACCATATAGGAATTCTCAACCGTATAAAAAGAAACACTGCTTATTTCTCTGAGCGCTTTCAGTTTATTGAGTCCCTGTTATGTTCCCTGTTATGTTCCAGAATCTCTGCAGGCACTGAGTTAAGATAAAAAAGATAGTCTCTACCCTGAACTGATGAGGAGGTAGAAAATAAAAATTAATGTTGTTTCTTCAGCAGCATCTGTGCATTTAAAAAGAACTGCTCCCTCACTGTTGCTTCAAGATCCCCCTTTGTCCTAACTCCAAACAGGGTTTGGGCCCCACACAGACATAAAGATCTGGCCAGATCCACTGGTCTTAAGTGGCCAAAATAAAGGCAGAATTTACAAGTTTCTCTTCTTAAATTAAGTCACTTTATTTTACTACTTTAAAAAAAAAAATCTGATCTTAAGCATTTCATTATACAACATAGACATTTTCTTGGATCCTATTTTGAGTTGAGTATAAAAAAACATTATCAAGAATTTCATTGGAAATTTTACTACAATGAAGGAAGAGAGAGCCTAAAAAAATACCCCGTAAAAATGCAAATTAGGTCCTGAAGAAAACACTGCAAGACAATAGGGTGGTTGTTTGAACAGGAGGCAGGACTGCTGTATCCGGGGATTTCCACTTACCTCTCTCTAGAAGAATTCCAAAAGAAACCATCTGCACTCCATCCCTGCATTTCTCAATCTTCCCTTACCCAGAAGCCAAAGTAGGCACAAATCTACTTACACCAAGCCGGGCAGGAATCCTTCCCTTTCTCTGCCCAATAAATCAAAGTTGTCAGGAGTTGCCTCAAATAGTCTCACTCTTTCTCTCTGTGCCCCTGGAATTTCTCAAATGGAAATAAAAGTACTTCCCTCATAGGGTTGTTTGGAATTAAATCATTGACTTTGTTTATCCAAATATGAGGATCCAGCTAATTCACACATCTGAATTGATGCTACTAACTTAAGACCTAAAGTCCAACTTATAAAAAATCTAAATGCATAGACAGGGGCACTTTGATAACTAAAGCAGAAATATCTTGCAAGGAAAAGAAAAATCAGAAGATGACAAAAAAGAGTATTGGAAAATCAGAGTTTTAAATAAAAAGACATATAAAACAAACTGTTGGCATCAATTCCCAAGATTATAGGATCATAGCTTCTTCAGTTAATACTATTTATGTTGCTGGGGCAGGACATTTCACCTCTCTGGAGAAAAGAACATCCCTGAAATTCTCTCTCTCAATGTTGTCCTTTAGGCTAAAGATATTTTGGTTAAAAGGATGCTTTAAATGTAGCTTAAAATCAACAAAAATTATTTCCTAAATAGCTTTCAAGTGATCCCAAACTGATCCAGATATATTGGAGTGCACTAAATTATGAATTATTAATTAAAAGACTCACTCGTCAGGACTTCCTGGTGGTCCAGAGGTTAAGAATCCGCCTGCTAATGCAGAGGATAGAGGTTTGATCCCTAGTCTGGGAAGATCCCATATGCTGCAAAGGAAATAATCTGTGTGCCACAACTACTGAGCCTGCACTCTAGAGCGTGCGCTCCACAACAAGACCAGCCACTGTGAGAAGCCCTCACACCTCAACAGAGAGTGGCCACTACTCGCCACAGCTCGAGAGAGCTCCTGGGCAGCAACAAGGCCCAGAGAGGCCATAAAACACCACCACCACCACCACCACCTCACTCACTGACCTCAAGGGGTTTATAATCACATTAAGGAATCAATATTCAAATAAATGTTTACTAGGTCACACTGCACCGATACTAAGGATCAAGGAGAACTGAAGTAATCACAGATGGCTTTGGAGGGATGGGGGACTCAGGTCAGGGTGGAGGAAGGGAAGAATCTGAATCAAGAGAAGAAAAGGCACAGAATGAATATGAAGTCTTTGCTTTACAAAGTCTATGCTCTTTCTTTCACTTTAGTCCTGACCTTGCAACCTTGAACAAGTCATTTATTACCTTTACCTTTCAATAAATCCACAATTATTAAGAGTCTACTATATATAAAGTATTGTACATCATTTAAATAATGTAGATTTTCCAGGTTAAGAAATGCAGGGGTAGGAGATGGGGGTGGGGCTTTAAGATTAAAGAAGACACAGCTCAAAACTAATTCCAATCTCATATCACCTTGGTTATAGAACAACAAGGCAACTGAAACCTGTTCTCTTAAAGAGAATTTTTAAAACTTGCTGTTGCTCTTTCACCATTCATCAATTAAAATCCAACCCAGCGTGAAACCTACATTAAACACATGTGTAACTTTTACTTGGATCAGTCATAGTGTGGGAAAAAAAATATTTTTACATGAAAATTTCAGAACCTCGCTCCATTCTTCTCCCATTTGAAAACCATAGTTGTCTTTTGCCACTAAAAACAGTACTTAATTCGACAGCTGTAGAAATAGCCTGAGCCCTTCAATAGCTCATTTATGATAAAGCATTGAATTTATCTATCAAAAACACAACACATGCATGGGCACTTCCTTTTGCCCTCTGTATTCTAAATCTCTGCCAACTGCAGAGGAAAGAAAGTACAGATGGACAGGATATCCTGAAATTATTTGGTTTGCCTTATGTCACTCCAGAGAAATCCAGTGCCTGATTCACAGCAAGAAATTCACATTAAGTAGAAATATCTAGGGTAGCCAGTCCTGGGGCTGAAGGCAGGCATTCCTCACTAGTGGTTCACCAGGGAAACTTGGAAGGATGGCTTTGTCTATCAAGAAATCTTGGCTTTCTAGAATTCATTTCCCTCATTCCATTAAGCTCTTGGCTTAAAAGAAAAGTGATTAAGAACAAAAGCATGCATGCCATTTCTTAAGAACACTAACAGTACCTCAAAACCTATTACATAAAATTATAACTGGCTGAATTTAGAGTTGTGGAGGCATTTGAATATTCTTGTGTATTTGGACACAATTCCTTTTTAAAAGAATTTTTTTTTTTGGTATGCAGGATCTTAGTTCCCAGATCAGGGATTGAATCTGTACCCCTTGCATTGGAAGGGAGTTTTAACCACAGACATCCAGAGAAGTCCTAGAAACAACTCTTAATGGTACTATATATATATTAAGTCATTGCACATCCAATACATTTCAGCAAATACCACAGAAGACCTAGTAGTATGTGTTTGATACTATGTTTGGTACTGAGACTATACTGGCTTTTTTGTGATGTGAAACAACTTAATCACTATAAACTTGTTATTTCATCTATGTAAATATGTGAAATATGCATAGCTATGGGGAAGATTTAAAGAGCCAATGAATATAAAGTCCTGAACCTCCATTCAAATCATAGCTTGCTTTTCCTTCTTCTTTTTTAAATGATTACATGGGTAAACAAGACAGGTAGCCCAGTAATCTTAAAGCTCTAGTAGAAGACACAGACAATGGCCCAACACAGTGACAGTGATGCTGCTGCTGCTAAGGATCTAATAACAGCAGCTAATACTTATTTAGACTTTACTATGAGCAAGGCAGGTGGCTCAGACGGTAAAGCGTCTGCCTGCAGTGCAGGAGAGCTGGGTTCAATCCCTGGGTTGGGAAGATCCCCTGGAGAAGGAAATGGCAACCCACTCCAGTACTCTTGCCTGGAAAATTCCATGGACTGAGGATGAGGAGCCTGGTGGGCTACAGTCCACGGGGTCGCAAAGAGTCGGACACGACTGAGCGACTTCACTTTCACTATGAGCAAAGCATTACTCTAAGCACATAGCTCATCAATCGATCATTATAACAACCCTCTGAAGTAAGTGACTAGGGCCATGGTGAAAAAGTGAAAGCATTTTAAGTCCCTCAGTTGTGTCTGACTCTTCGTGAACCCATGGACTGTAACCTGCCAGGCTCCTCTGTCCATGGAATTCTCCAGGCAAGAATACTGGACTGGGCAGCCATTCCCTTCTCTAGGGGATCTTCCTAACCCANTTAAATAATGTAGATTTTCCAGGTTAAGAAATGCAGGGGTAGGAGATGGGGGTGGGGCTTTAAGATTAAAGAAGACACAGCTCAAAACTAATTCCAATCTCATATCACCTTGGTTATAGAACAACAAGGCAACTGAAACCTGTTCTCTTAAAGAGAATTTTTAAAACTTGCTGTTGCTCTTTCACCATTCATCAATTAAAATCCAACCCAGCGTGAAACCTACATTAAACACATGTGTAACTTTTACTTGGATCAGTCATAGTGTGGGAAAAAAAATATTTTTACATGAAAATTTCAGAACCTCGCTCCATTCTTCTCCCATTTGAAAACCATAGTTGTCTTTTGCCACTAAAAACAGTACTTAATTCGACAGCTGTAGAAATAGCCTGAGCCCTTCAATAGCTCATTTATGATAAAGCATTGAATTTATCTATCAAAAACACAACACATGCATGGGCACTTCCTTTTGCCCTCTGTATTCTAAATCTCTGCCAACTGCAGAGGAAAGAAAGTACAGATGGACAGGATATCCTGAAATTATTTGGTTTGCCTTATGTCACTCCAGAGAAATCCAGTGCCTGATTCACAGCAAGAAATTCACATTAAGTAGAAATATCTAGGGTAGCCAGTCCTGGGGCTGAAGGCAGGCATTCCTCACTAGTGGTTCACCAGGGAAACTTGGAAGGATGGCTTTGTCTATCAAGAAATCTTGGCTTTCTAGAATTCATTTCCCTCATTCCATTAAGCTCTTGGCTTAAAAGAAAAGTGATTAAGAACAAAAGCATGCATGCCATTTCTTAAGAACACTAACAGTACCTCAAAACCTATTACATAAAATTATAACTGGCTGAATTTAGAGTTGTGGAGGCATTTGAATATTCTTGTGTATTTGGACACAATTCCTTTTTAAAAGAATTTTTTTTTTTGGTATGCAGGATCTTAGTTCCCAGATCAGGGATTGAATCTGTACCCCTTGCATTGGAAGGGAGTTTTAACCACAGACATCCAGAGAAGTCCTAGAAACAACTCTTAATGGTACTATATATATATTAAGTCATTGCACATCCAATACATTTCAGCAAATACCACAGAAGACCTAGTAGTATGTGTTTGATACTATGTTTGGTACTGAGACTATACTGGCTTTTTTGTGATGTGAAACAACTTAATCACTATAAACTTGTTATTTCATCTATGTAAATATGTGAAATATGCATAGCTATGGGGAAGATTTAAAGAGCCAATGAATATAAAGTCCTGAACCTCCATTCAAATCATAGCTTGCTTTTCCTTCTTCTTTTTTAAATGATTACATGGGTAAACAAGACAGGTAGCCCAGTAATCTTAAAGCTCTAGTAGAAGACACAGACAATGGCCCAACACAGTGACAGTGATGCTGCTGCTGCTAAGGATCTAATAACAGCAGCTAATACTTATTTAGACTTTACTATGAGCAAGGCAGGTGGCTCAGACGGTAAAGCGTCTGCCTGCAGTGCAGGAGAGCTGGGTTCAATCCCTGGGTTGGGAAGATCCCCTGGAGAAGGAAATGGCAACCCACTCCAGTACTCTTGCCTGGAAAATTCCATGGACTGAGGATGAGGAGCCTGGTGGGCTACAGTCCACGGGGTCGCAAAGAGTCGGACACGACTGAGCGACTTCACTTTCACTATGAGCAAAGCATTACTCTAAGCACATAGCTCATCAATCGATCATTATAACAACCCTCTGAAGTAAGTGACTAGGGCCATGGTGAAAAAGTGAAAGCATTTTAAGTCCCTCAGTTGTGTCTGACTCTTCGTGAACCCATGGACTGTAACCTGCCAGGCTCCTCTGTCCATGGAATTCTCCAGGCAAGAATACTGGACTGGGCAGCCATTCCCTTCTCTAGGGGATCTTCCTAACCCAAGGATCAAACCCAAGTCTCCTGCATTGCAGGAGATTTACCATCTGAGCCACAAGGGAAGCCCCAGGGTCATGGTGGTTGATATTCAAATATGTGGGAATTATCCTCTAAAGCTCATTCTTGAGTGGCTGGAAAAGCACCTTCTAGGAGTTAATAATATTAAGCAGGTAAAATGACCCAAGGTTGTGGGGCTGGGACAGAAAAAGAAGTTCTGAGCAAAACAAATTAATGTGCAGGAATGCCCAGAGCTGAGAATGCACACAGATGATCGAAGAACTGGAAGAGGTGCAGTTCTGGTGATGTCTATGTGAGGCCACCAGCAACGTATAAATTCCTGTGTTCGGAAAAGCAGCTACTGGATAGACAGAAAAACAGAAGTGTTCTCAGGAAAGGCAGGGTGTCCTCAGTGCGGCAGGAGTTCCTTGGGTGGTAATCTGCCAGAGAGGCCCACCTGTTAGCAGCAGCCTGTACTGGGGAATCCTCTGAACCGGCTTGAGCAGGTAGTGCTTGAGGGCCAGATTAGCACATCGTGGGCTCATCTGAAAGGAAAGGCATCCAAAGTAAACACGAACATTTTCCTCCAAACCAAGAGACCCAGATTCAATTTCTTGGGAAGCCAAGTTTTAAATAGCCAGCAACTCCAGAAGGGGGTTCATGGAGATACTCCCTTTATTTTAAGGCACAGCTCCTACACTGAGAGGGAGACCAGAGCTGACTCACCACGGAGCCCACCCTCTCTTGTAGGTAGGTCTCTGAAATCACTGATTGATGAGGAAATTCACAGCCCAGAAATAAAACTACTGGGAACTGGATTCAAACAAATATCAGAGCCTGTTGTCAATATACTCATAATAACAACAGTTGGTACTGGGGAGAAGGCAGAAATTAAACACAACCTGAAAAACAGCTTTGCTAAACAAACCTCTTGTAAGCCTGAAGAATGTAAACTTTCTCAGATGAACGGCTACAAAGGACAGCCCCAAATCACATTGTCTATGGAAACATTTGATTCTGGAACCCTTTTGACTGGACCATGAGGACAAGCCCCACCTCCAATCTCCATAACAGGTATTAACTGTGAGGAGACAATGAAATGGCCAAGGGAAAATGTCCCTGCATCCTAAGATGTCCTGGGGTTCTTACAGCTCAAGTGAGAAGGGAAGAGTTTTTTCAGATTTGTTCAGAGGGTTCTATTTGTTTCTAAATATATACCTCCAGGGTCTGGTATGCAGGATAATTATGAAAGCATAATGACAATGCTTGTTAAGAAAGCATCTGTTGTGCAAGCATCATTAGACATTGGACAGCTAACTTTCCCTGGTCTTATGTGTTTTTTTTGCTGCCAAGGCAACAGAACAACTCACTGGACAGTGATGAGAACCCAGGCCACAGCTATATATATATTTGTATCACACTTCCATTCTTAACAGCATGAAGACTTCAGAAGAAAGGAACAAGGGAAGAAAAGCCGACACATAATTTCAAAGTTTAATTACCATGCAAATTAGAAGAAATCAGCAATATCTTAATACTTCTAAAACTTTTCTAGTTTGGTATAAATGGAATTTACTGATAGTTTTAGCTTCAAAAACAAAGGATGGCAAAACAGAGGATGGTAAGCAAAAATACCTCAAATTCTCTAACAACAGCAGCAAAACCTGGGTTTTTCTTGCACTGCTCATCCAACAAAGCTATATTCTTATCAAATTCTTTGATGTATGTGGAATACATTTTTAGATATGGTCCCTTCTTTACAAAGATATCAGCAATTCTTTGTTGTTCCATCCTAAGGAGTGAGAAGGGATAGACAAGAAAAAGAGTCATTACAGGATCCAAAATATATCCACCGATAAGCAGAGTCCCATTTCCAAGCCACCAGTTTATCTTTTCTTCCTCTCCTTGTATGAAATATCCCCTAATGCCATTTCGACTGTCATCATTTTGCCTGGACTCTGCCAGTCCTGACTGGTCTTTCTTGCTTATGTACAGCCAGAGACTTCAGAAAATTCAGATGAATTTCTAAGATAATTTTTTGTAAGAAGAATGATAAAGTACAGGCAGGGAAATTCTTTGTAATCACATTTTATTTTAGCATGCCTTTAAAAGAGAGCTTTTAGTCACTCCTCAGTCCTTAAACTATGTAATTATAGTTTTAGTCATTCTTTAGCCCTTAAACTGTATAAGTACAAATTTTATACTTAGGCTGTAGCGAAGTATTAATCACTATTTAGCATATTTTCCCAACATGTAGAGGCAAGATATTTCCAAAACACGCAGAGGTATTTTCCTGGATTATATATAAATAAAACTTAGAGGGAAATCTTTTTTATCAGGAAAGTAGGTGATACACAATGTTGTTGTTCTAATAATTTGGGGGTTACCCATGAACTTCAACAGTAAATCCAACCCCCTAAACCAAACTAGCCACACATTTCTAAAGATGTCCCCAAACTTTCTATTACTGTGTAAATATCATAACGGGCTTCCCTGGTGGCTTAGATGGCAAAAAGAATCTGTCTGCAATGTGGGAGACTGGGGTTTTCTAAACCAAACAGAAAAATCTCCCTATTCTCTCAGTTAACGGCCTCCTTTAGAAATGCAGTTTCCTCTTTTTGAGGTTCCAAAAAGACAGACATTTAAAAATGTTTCCAATGTGAATATATCAACTACACCCTCCTCCCAGACTCAAAAATCTTGATTATCAAAGGGCACCTATAGAAAGTTAAATTGGCCAAATACAGGCCCTTCTTGCTTTTGAGACGACATTACAAAAGAATTAAAAAATGTAGTGTACAGAGCTCAGTGCACCAGTGAATTCTGCCATCTAACATGATCAATCTACGGGACTTCTGTGGCAATCCAATGGTTAAGACTACAAGCCTCCACTATGCAGGAGGCACAGGTTCAATCAATCCCCAGTCGGGGAAATAAGAACATGCATGATGTGCTATGTGGCCAAAAATAAATAAATAAATAAAGTGACCAATCTCCAGGTAATTGCCAAGAAGATTCAATATACTGAATAAACACAATGTAAGGAACAACAAATCTTTGTCATATGCAGGTCCCTTCTGCCTTTATCTAAAATTGGAAACTCTGGGAAAGCTAGTCGGCCCATTTTTACCAGTTTGACATTCTTTCCTCCAGCTCCTTCAGGAGATCCCGATTGAGCTCATACAGCTGAGGCAAGTAGTACAGGATCTGATTTAGGATCCGGTCCTCAATCACTGGTTTCCCAAGTTGCCTGGAAGCATGGGCTACTGCATCCCGGAAATCCTGTTTCGGTTCAGAGGAGGAAAAACAATGTACACACACATACCACTTAATATAATGAAAAGCTTTTCCCCCAGTCACTCTCTTTACCACAACAATCTAAACTGCAAACTGTATTTCCCATGTAGAGTTCAAATCGAAAACACTCACTTCCTCTTACCCCACTTACTTGGATAAGAAAGTATACACACGCACACACACACACACACACACACCTCTTTTGGTTTGATCTTTTGGTACACACACACACACACACACACACACACACACACACCTCTTTTGGTTTGATCTCCAAGCTTAGCACGCGCACACACACACACACACACCCCTTTTGGTTTGATCTCCAAACTTAGCAATTATATTAAGGAGGTATCTGCAAATTATACTGGAACTCTAAGTAGTCCTCAAAATTATTCCAATACTGCTATATGAACAAAATCCATTTATTTAAAAGTCCCCAGAAGATCTTAATTAATTTTACATTGGGAGCATACTTTTGTCCACTTTCAGTAATTATTTGCCAACTGCTGGAACATTCTAACTGAGGCATTTGGAGGGTGGTACATTCTTGATTATCCGAGAATACTGGATATAAGCCCTTGTTCCTATTTCACTGTATTTAATTGAGCTAGCTCCATTTTCCACATCTGTTAAATGGGTTATGAGACTTTAATTAGATACTGCACACAAAGCTTTCTGCAATGTATTTGGCACACAGACTCAACAAAACATTGTAACTCTGGACTTGAAACTCTCTCTTCCCTCTATCCAACCTCCCCATAAATTCACCACAATTTATATTTTATAGAAATTAAAACTTTTTCTCATCACACAATCTTTTTCCTTGACTCTTCCCTATAATAAGACTATTTATACCATGTTTTAACTCAGGTCCACCCTACCCCACCCTCTCTCTCCAGAGAACTTGGAAAGGGTGAGGCTGGAGATGGTACCCGGCCAGAATTCAAAATATTTTGAGGCCTACCCTCGGGATAAGTAAGACAATAGTAAAATGTATCACAGTCTTGAAGATTCAAAAAAAGATTGTTCCTTCTTGGAAAGAAAATTTAATTAAAAACCTTAAGGTAAAGGTTGGGTAAAACAGACTCTACTAAGCTTTACCTTCTTTCTTCTTTCTAAATGCTTCCCTTTAGGAATTCACTGGGCAAATCAAAAAGCAAAACAAAGACCCTGATTTCTTCCCTGATCCCTTTTAATGCCCATTCCGTACATACACACACTAACCATTAGTATCAGTATTTCCCGAGCTTCTTGTGAAGGACAACAAAAGTGAAAGCGAAGTCGCTCAGTCATGTCTGACTCTTTGAGACCCTGTGGACTGTAGCCTACCAGGGTCCTCCGTCCACCGGATTCTCCAGACAAGAATACTGGAGTGGGTTGCCATTTCCTTCTGCAGGGGATCTTCCCAACCCAGGGGATCTTCCCGACCCTGGGATTGAACCTGGGTCTCCTGCATTACAGGCAGACGATTTAACCTCTGAGCCACCAGGGAAGCCCAATAAACTCATATCTAATTTGAAGGTAAACAAAAGCTGCCAGAGTAATGAAAATAAAAACAACAGTAAACAAATGGAACCCAATCAAACTTTAAAAGTTTCTGCAAAGCAAAGGAAGCCATAAACAAAAGGAAAAAACAATCCACAGAATGGGAAATGAATATTTGCAAATAAAGTGACCTACAAAGGATTAATCTCCAAAATATACAACTAGCTCATGCAGCTCTATGTTAAAAAAACAAACAATCCAATCAAAAAATGTACAGAAGATTTAAATAGGCATTTCTCCAAAGAAGACATACAGATATCCAAGAGGCTCATGAAAAAATGCTCAACATCACCAATGATCAGAAAAATGCAAATCAAAACTACAGTGAAGTATCACTTCATACTTTATTTTATTGGACTCCAAAATCACTGCAGATGGTGACTGAAGCCATGAAATTAAAAGATGTTTGCTCCTTGGAAGAAAAGCTATGACCAATCCAGATAGCATATTAAAAAGCAGAGACATTACTTTGCCAACAAAGGTCTGTCTAGTCAAAGCTATGGTTTTTCCAGTAGTCATGTATGGATGTGAGAGTTGGACTATAAAGAAAGCTGAGTGCAGAAGAATTGATGCTTTTCAACTGTGGTGTTGGAGAAGACTCTTAAGAGTCCCTTGGACTGCAAGGAGATCCAGCCAGTCCATCCTGAAGGAAATCAGTCCTGAATATTCATTGAAAGGACTGATGCGGAAGCTCAAACTCCAGAACTTTGGCTACCTGATGCGCAGAACTGACTCACTGGAAAGGACCCAGATGCTGGGAAAGATTGAAGGCAGGAGGAGAAGGGGACAACAGAGGATGAGATGGCTGGATGGCATGAGTTTGAGTAAGCTCCGTGAGTTGGTGATGGACAGGGAGGCCTGGCGTGCTGCAGTCTATGAGGTTGCAAAAAGTCAGACACAACTGAGTGACTGAATTGAATTACCTCATACAGGTCAGGATGGCATCATCAAAATATCTACAAATAATAAATGCTAGAGAGTCTGTGGAGAAAAGGGAACCCTCCTATACTGTGGGTGGGAATGTAAATTGGTACAGCTACTAGGAGGACAGTATGGACGTTCCTTAAAATACTAAAAACAGAATTACCGTAAGATCCAGCAATCCCATTCCTCGGCATCTATCAGGAGAAAATCATGCTGCAAAAGGATACATGCAAATGTTTATTGCTAGCACTATTTGCAATAGTCAAGAAATGGAGGAGACTTCCCTAGTAGTCGAGTGGCCAAGATCCTTGTTTCCACTGCAGAAAGCAAGGGTTCAACCCCTGGTTGAGGAACCAGATTTTGTGATTCTGCATGTCACCCCATACCACCAAAGGTAAAAAAAAGAAAAAATGACTCCTCTTCTAAGGTATATTTTAAACAAGTCAAATGCTGTGCTCGACAAGTGCTAATAAACCCTTCACTTAGTCCTCAGTGTGTTCAGTTGCGAAGTTGTGTCCAACTCTTCATGATCGCATGCACTGTAGCCCACCCAAGGAATTTTCCAGGCAAGAATACTGGACTGAGTTACCATTTCCTCCTGCAGGGGATCTTTCCGCGTCTCCTGCATTGAAAGGAGCATTCTTTACCACTGAGCCACCTGGGAAGCCCTCAGTACCTGGGACTAACCTGCCCTCAGTACCTGGGACTAACTTTATCAACCCAAAATAGTCATATCAACCCATAGGAACCAAACTACTTCCACCAGTAACTAAAGAACTACTTTTACAACTAATTACTCTAATATAAAATAAGAATTCATTACTTGTATAAACTAAAATTCAGAAAACCACACAAAACAACTCCACAAACCAAATGGATTGGGGCCAAATTCCACCTCCAAACAGCTTGTTTTTATCAGCACTCACATATAGTAAGAGAAAATAGAGCTAACTTAACATTTTTGACAGTCATCAGGATATCCATCAGGCAGAACTATAGAGAATGTATTTACATATCACAAATAACATCGTCAACTGTAAATATACTAAAAGCACTATAGTTAAACATCTTCTATGGCATTTTTCATTTTCCCAGTTTAACGACTAATGTAATTAAGATCCAACAGTTCCTTTTTCAGCAAAACAAGAAGCACTGTCCTTTCTTCTGATAAGTTAAATGATGGATATGTTTGTCCCTTGGCAGGAGGATAACTTTTATTTTCCAGTTAGATGGCGTTTCCTCAGCCAGGACAGTGACAGCAGACATTGGCTGCTAAGTAGCTTAAGGACCTGTTTGACACAGCTT
This sequence comes from Neotragus pygmaeus, assembly GCA_006410875.1. Lineage (NCBI taxonomy): Eukaryota > Metazoa > Chordata > Mammalia > Artiodactyla > Bovidae > Neotragus > Neotragus pygmaeus. The sequence goes on from SJYV01051828.1 coordinate 108,177, forward strand.
TTGCTAGACTCTGCATTCCATGTCTGCTACCACTGCCAAAAAGGAAACAGTTTATTTAAGACACAGTCAACAGAGACCAGCTAGTATGCTGCACTGACGAGTAAGGTGGTTACCTCTAACTGGGGGTCCTTGACATATACCTGGCAAAACTGAGTTTGTTTGTTTTTAGTATTATTGGGTAATGTCAGCAGTTCTGCAGGAACTAGACAGCATATTAAAAAGCAGAGACATTACTTTGCCAACAAAGGTCCATCTAGTCAAAGCTATGGTTTTTCCAGTAGTCATGTATGTGTGTGAGAGTTGGATCATAAAGAAACTGAGCACCAAAGAATTGATGCTTTTGAACTGTGGTGTTGGAGAAGACTCTTTAGAGTCCCTTGGACTACAAGATCCAGCCAGTCCATCCTAAAGGAAATCAGTCCTGAATATTCATTGAAAGGACTGATGCTGAAGCTGGAGCTCCAATACTTTGGCCATCTGACGTGAAGAGCCAACTCATTAGAAAAGACCCTGATGCTGGGAAAGACTGAAGGCAGGAGAAGAAGGGAACAACAGAGGATGAGATAATTGGCATCACCAACTCAATGGACATGAGTTTGAGTAGGCTCCGGGAGTTGATGATGGACAGGGAAGCCTGGCATGCTGCAATCCATAGGGTTGCAAAAAGTCAGACATGATTGAGCGACTGAACTGAACTGTGAGGCATGCAGGACCTTAGTTCCCAGACCAGAGATTGAACCCGTGATCCCTGCAGTGGAAGCACTGGATCTTAACCACTGAACCACCAGGGAACTCCACCATGATGTATTTTTAAAAAATTATGTCAAAATAATTTGTCATGTCAAAATAAAAGAGAAATAATTATAAGAGCAAAAGAAGAATGTTTATGATGACCTTCTTAACTGCACAGGGCAGCCCTGGCCCCCATCTCATTTCCCCACCCTGTGGGCCACCATACCCTGAAAGCCATGTGCAGTGGCCACAATGCCAGATGTAACTAAGTCACACAGGAACTACACACAGTCTAACTTCTCCGCTCTTCAAGAACTTCAACCACTGCCAAACATGTGACACTGGAAGGAGGAAAAAAAAATTTTTAATAGAAAGGATGATTACAACATATGTCTGGTTCTTCTTCTAAATGCTAACAGCCAGGATAATTTGGGAAAGTGTGATGACACTTAAGAGCCACAGGCAAAACTATTTTGGGGCAGAAGAATCTAAAGTCGCCAACACACCCTTGAATAAGTCAGTGAGGACACAGGACCATAGGACTAGTACTTTCAGTTAGATCCAGAGTATATTTTTTCACACTGGAAAAGCTGAACAATTAAAATAAATGGGTGGCGGGGAGCTATAGTATAAAAATGTTAGGTGCTGGCATCCCTGGTGGCTTAGTGGTAAAGAATCTGCCTGCCAATGCAGAAGACAGGGGTTTGATCCCTGGTCCAGGGAGATCCCACAGGCTGCGGAGCACCTAAGCCCGTGCACAACTACTGAGCCTGTGTTCTAGAACCCAGGAGACAGAATTACTGAAGTCCACATGCCCTAGAGCCCATGCCCCACAAGCGAAGGCCGCGTATAGCCAGTAGAGAGGAGCCCCGCTTGCTGCAACTAGAGAAAAAGCCCATGCAGCAACAAAGTCCCAGCACAGTCAGAAATAAATAAACAAATTAAAATAAAATTACTTTTAAAAGTTAGGTAAATGAGTGAGTTTTTTAAAATATCGACTGCATTTACTTCAGTCTGTTCTTCTAACATAAAACCTACCAAAGAGTCTATGCAAAACAAGTTCCTAATCACCACCAACCTGGCCTTTTTAGAAACAGAAATGGGTGTCTCGATTAAAAAGTGTAGTATAATATTATTCTTAATAATTTGAAGAAAACCTACAACCAGATCAACTTAAAAAAAAAAAATACTCAGCTCCTGTGAGGTATTAACATACTTCTTACCACCTCTGATCTCCTGGGCAAAAGCAAGCAAAAATCAATGCAAACAAAATCGAGACTGAACATTTTAACGTAACGAAGCACAAAACAGATGGCCTTCTTCATCAGGTCAGACTTGATATCCCCGGGGCCAAAGAGAAGCAAGTGACTTAATGACCAGCTGTCCTGACTGGCATGACCAAGACCTTAAGGCATTACTTAACCACTATGATGACACAGTGAATTACAAAGACCAAATGGATATATGGGTAGACAAGGGGCTCTGTAGAGCTCCCTGCCTATATGAAGGGCATTAATCAATTCATATTAAGCAAAAGCAAAGGAGCTGCTAAGATCAGAGAGCTATATGATAAATAAGCAAAAGGCAGTGTGATGCTATGAAGTAAAAGTGGGGACGGCGGGTAGGCTCCACATTAATAACTTGATTTTGTTCTAAAATGAAAATGTTTGACCAAGGAAGTTACTCCTCCCTTTCTCTATGTTCAGACCTGGTGATAATCTGAAAGCAAGCCAATAAACTCCAAGATACTCCAGAGCCTATACAGCACAGCAGACATTCCAAGTAACAACTTTTAATCAATTTCTGAACATTCACTTAGCACATGGGTTCAAAGGGACCAGAATTTAAAATCTGGCTTTGCCTTTTAGTAATGGGGTACTTTTGGCAGTTAGGTCACTTTCTTCATTTAAAAAATGAACATGACACCCATTTGATAGAGTTGTTATGAGGACTGAAACAGATAATTTATGTAACACAGCATGCTGCAAGGCACACAGAGAGCACTCAGTAGACAGCTATTTATTTCATTAAAGGAGATTCAGTTATTTTAAATGATCACATGACCACCATTTACAATCACAAGTCCCTGGAAGTTTAGAAAAAGAGCTCTCAAACAGAGGTCTATAAACAGAAGGAAACATCAAAGCAAGGTGAGGAAAACCAACAGTCCAGTGGCAAGACAGAGACACGTTTAACAATGAACTTCATTCAGTGAAGGAAGCCCCTCAAAACTGAAGATTTGGTATCCATGTCAACATACACCACAGAAGGATGCTTCACAACTAAACAACAAATAACAATTAAATAGTTAACAAAACTGAAAAGAGACAGTGTATTTGGTAAAACAAGACGGTCATTTTAATATAGTAACAACTGGAGGCGTCTATGAGGAAGTCCTTTATTCTTTTTATAATGCACTTTTTAAAAAAAGATATATTCTATTTACTAACAAACACCTAAATGTCCAAAGTAACTCTGCCTCTAACTCTATGGATTTTAATTGGGAGTCTTCTCAAATCTTCAGGGTAATGTATATCTCAGCCTAAGGAAATTGGTGGAACAAAAATGCCTCATTACAAGTACCACTTATCTACAACTTAACCAGCCCATCTTTGTTCGAAAGACCTCAAAGTCTCTGATCATTCTCTCTTAAGATGTATTATTTAAATCATGCTGTTTAGACATTTATAAAATAAGTTTATAGAAACATCTATTAAACCAGTCTCCCAGCAGAGAGCAAATCAGATAATAAAAACAAAACAAAACCAAAAAAAAATTGTATAATTTGTAATTAATTATATTAGATGTCTAAGGTATTTTATCTTGAAAATGGTACTTAAAAACAATATTATAGCAACCTCTGGATTGGACAATTTCTGATACAAAAAAGGAAAAGAAATATAATTAACTAGAGCTCTACCAAACCAAGAATTATTCATCACTCTCCTTTCATTTAATAGATATTAATTTAATGGGATAACACTAAACAAAACAGACAAAAATCTCGCTTTCACGGAGCTTACTTTCTAATGGAAAAAGAAACCTAGTAGGGTATTTTTCAGGAACAAATTCTATTTTGATTGATCTGAGTAAAAGCTTACTTGGTAACAACAAAATTAAATAATACACATTTTGACTGATAGAAATTATTCTAAATAACTGCACATTAACCTGAAGAATGTCCACTTCACCTGCAGCTAACACTAATTAAGTGCCTAACATTTATTTTATATGATCATATTTAACCATCGCACCAAATGTGGTTATTATTCCCATTTTCAAGAAGAAACCAAGGCTTGATTAATTTCTCCAAGAGCACAGTTAATGGCAGAAGCACAATTCTTAACCACTAGCCAATTAGTCACGTTCATTCACTCAATAACATTTACTGGGGGCCTTCCACACAATAGGAATGATGGGAAACTCAGAAGATATCCCTGGGCTGGGAAGATCCCCCCTGGGAAAGGGAATGGCAACTCACTCCAGAATTCTTGCCTGGAGAATCCCATGGATAGAGGAGCCTGGCAGGCTATAATCCATGGGGTCACAAAGAGTTGGACATGACTGAGCAGCTAACACTTTCACTTTTTTTTCTTTTCTGAAACTATAGGATCGTTGCCCTCACCTAGCTTACATTTTAGAGAAGGCAATGGCATCCCACTCCAGTACTCTTGCCTGGAAAATCACATGGATGGAAGAGCCTGGTGGGCTGCAGTCCATGGGGTTGCGAAGAGTCGGACACGACTGAGCGACTTCATGTTCACTTCTCACTTTCATGCATTGGAGAAGGAACTGGCAACCCACTCCAGTGTTCTCGCTTGGAGAATCCCAAGGATGAGGGAGCCTGGTGGGCTGTTGTCCATGGGGTCGCACAGAGTCGGACACAACTGAAGCGATTTAGCAGCAGCTTACATTTTAGAAAGTGAAGTAAAGTGAAAGTCGCTCAGTCGTGTCCGACTCTGTAACTCCACGGACTGTAGCCCGCCAGGCTCCTCTGTCCAAGGGATTCTCCAGACCAGAATACTGGAGTGGGTTGCCATTTCCTTCTCCAGTGGATCTTCCCAACCCAGGGATCGAACCCAAGTCTCCCACATTGCAGGCAGATTCTTTACCATCTGAGCCACCAGGGAAGCCCTACATTTTAGAAGAGACTAAAAACAAACAAGTAAACAAATAGATAAACAATATATGTGAAGTATCAAGAAGAAAACGAACACAGGAAAGTTGAAAAGTATGGTCAAAGAAGACCTCTTTGAGGAAGCCACCTTGATTTAAGTTAAACTGGAAGGATAAAGAAAGAACTAGCTTGAACGAATGAAGAAAGGATAAAAATTCCAGGAAACTGCACTGGCAAAATCTCTCAGCAGAAATAACCTTAGCACTGAACTAAAAACTGAAAGCAGGCCATGATGGGACAGAACATAGTCTTTTACAAGTGAGAGAAGGCCTTCCTCTCTTTCACTGCCTTTTCATCTCATTACTAGAAGCCAAATACAGAGCACCTTACAGGCACGGGGAACCATAACTTACTATCCAAATTAGATCATTTCTGACAGTAGAAGGAAGCTCTATTAATAATATTTGTTGCTGCTGTTTAGTCACTAAGTCCTGTCTGACTCTTTCACAACCCCGTGGACTGTAGCCCGCCAGGGTCCTCTGCCCATGGGATTTCCCAGGCAAGAATACTGGAGTGGGTTGCCATTCCCTTCTCCAAGGGATCTTCCTGACCTAGCAATTAAACCTACCTTTCCTTCATTGGCAGGCAATTCTTTACCACTGAGTCACCTGAGAAGCCCGTTAATAATATTATGCCAAGACAATAACCAAGATGGTCAAAAGTGGACTAGGACAGATCGTCATCCTACTTACAGGACTTGGACTTGCTAAGTAACGGTTTTTATTCTTAATGCAATGGGAATCATGTAAACAGCTTAAAGCAGGAGAGTGACATGACCTGTATGTATGTGACATGACCTGACATGTATTTTAAGAAAATCACCCTTAATACTGCACACGAAAAAATATTTTAAGGGACAGACTGAAGGGGAGTAAGAATGGAAATAGGAAGCCAGTTAAAAGGCTGACGCTATTGTGAGTTAGAGATGATATTCTGGACTAGGATAGTGGCAGTAAAGAGGAAATAAAATCAGCAGGGTTGTTGACAGTTTGGCAAGAGAGGTGAGAGGGAGAAATGAAGAACCAATCCTAGTTTTCTGGCTTTGGCAGCTATACGGATGTCATCACTATTTTAAAAAGAGAATCTCTTTTTTCTTTGGAGTCAATACCGTATTGACTTCGAGACAATGTGTATATTGGACCATTTTTTCAAATCCAAGTCAAAGTCTAAGCGCTTATAGTAGATACTGCAGAGTAAGGACCATATAAAACATTACTTTTAAAGTCTTGCTACTGTCTCCGCAGGCCCAATTTTTTCTCGCAAACATCAGAAGAATCAAAGCCTTCAACTAAGTATACCGATTCTTAGAATTTTGAGTATATTTTAAATCACATGATCTCTACCCAAATCTAATTCTTTCCAATGTAATATGATAAAATTCATTAGTTTAGATTTCAAATCACTTTTATGAGCTATATCACCTAGTTCATCAAATTTGAAACAAAGAAATGATAGTGAGCTACAGTGATATACTAAAGTGATATATAAAGTATTGGTGAACTACAGTGATACATTAAAATTTTGAGTGTGTCTACTATATTAGACAGTGCAGATATTGAACATTTCTGTTTCAGAGAAAGATCTATTAATGCTAATCTAGAGTCTCAAATATGGAAAACTATTAATGGGATATCATATATAACTGAAATAATAGCTCCTCCCAAGCCAGTAATATAGTGGGTTGATTTCCAAAAATACTCACTGGGTTATCTAAAGCCTGTTAGATATTTTAAAGCAGTCATATTCTATCATATAACACAGTTGTTAATTCCTTTTGATGAAATCAGATAGCAGCAGCACTCAGGATTACAACTACCCATGAGCTATCTTTGTGGTAGGAGAGTAAACACGAGCCTTAATAGCATGATTGGAGTGTTGCATTGAAACAAGAGATGCTTTTGGCTTTACCCACATTATCCTGGTGACGAAGCCCTCTTAGCAATGGTTCAGAATCTGTCTTAATGCCTGGCTGTTAGGTCACCCATTAATGTCGGGCTCCGCTGAGTTATCCTTTGCACATACCAGACAGAATGTTAACATAAGGTTGGCAGATGATCTATTCTCACTCCTACATTAAAAGCTTAGGAGGTTTTGAAGATGTACAAATCAAGGTGAGTTATGGATGATTCACTCTGTTCAACATCAGTGGGGAAGGAGCCGAGGCCATCTATCAGATCTGAGATGATAAGGGAAACATTTTTGTCTATTCTTATGGTGCTTTTGTTTTGTTTCAAAAATACAGAGGTAAGAATCAGGATACATATTTTTTTTTTAAAAATCAAACACTCTGGTAATGCTTTTATTGGGCTTCCCTTGTGGCTCAGTTGGTAAGGAATCCGCCTGCAATGCAGGAGACCTAGGGTCAATCCCTGGATTGGGAAGATCCCCTGGAGAAGGGAAAGGCTACCCACCCCAGTATTCTGGCCTGAAGAATTCCATGGACTGTATAGTTCACGGGGTTACAAAAAGTTGGACACAATTGAGTGACTTCCACTTCACTTCATTTCAATACTTTTAAGTGCTTCTCTACCTACTGGAATCAGAACTTCCTTCATGAAAATGAAACTTTAGTTCAGGAGTAGAGGAAAGGGCATTTGAAAGCATCAGAATTGTGAAAAGCCTGCTGCCTGGTAATATTAAAATGGATACTCCATTCACTGATTCACTGATGTTCTCTCTACATGGGAAGAATGAGAAGAAGAAAGTATAACAGCAATTTGAGATCCTATCATGTATTTATAATATTAGGTTTTTTCACATACTTTATTTCACTGATTCCTCATGACCTGAGAGATGGATTTTTTTTTCCAACCACAACACAGCTTGTGAGACCTTAAGTTCCCTGACCAGGTATAGAACCTGGATCCTCAGCAGTGAAAGCTCAGAGTTCTAACTGCTAGACAGCCATGGATTTCCCCAAACTGTTTTCTAAAATTCATATACCTAGTAAGAAACAGAATCTACTTAGCTAATGCTTCTCCAAGTGTGGTCTACAAATTGCTATAGGTATACAAAGACATTAGTCAAAAAAAGTAAGACTAAGGGATTAGCAACTTTTCTATCCATTTGACAAGTCACGAATTTTTATTGCATTTTACAAAAGTTCTGGTCCACCAGGGATGTGCAATTTAAATACTCATTTGCTCACCAAAGCAGTGTGAGAAGCAGTATATTAGACTGCAGGCATCCTGAACACATGTTCCATGAAAGGTCTGAATAGCACAGTGAAGTTAAACAGCAACTTTTGCCTCAACCAGTTTTCCTCATTCACTTGCAGATGCTTCCAATTTCCTTGAGGAGGTCCTCTGTCTATTTAAACATGTCTATCAGAAAATATATCAAATAGATATACTGTGCTCATCTTAGAGATAAATTCTAAGTTTTCCAGAAAACAGCAATTTAGCATTTTCTTCTACCTCTCCCTCTTCAATTCCTTATACAATAGAGACAGTTGAGGCACAGCAGCCACTGCATATGCAGTTTATTTTCAAAAGTCATTTATTTATCAAGTTTATCATTATTTTTTTAAATGACAATATTGTTGTCATTCAACAGCTCAGGGTGACCAAATATTGCTATATGTATATATAAATTTTAAAAGGGAACCTATCAATACAGTTAAGAGTTACACGAAAAACAATTCATGGAAAAAACAAATTAGCAATGCTAAGACGTTTTTAAGAAAATCTTCCAAAGCTAGAGATTTTTCACACAGGAATTAGGTCTCCATGTGCCCACGGGACCAACTACAGAGCACAGGGGATTGTTTGGTGAATGTTACCCACTTTTAAGTGTAACCCTCTTTTCATGTTTATATAAAAGAAAACAGAAAATGATTTTTTTCAGAGGCATGAATGGGTATATATTTTGTAAACCTACCACTTCTCAGTAACTCAGTTAATAATTACCATCTAAATAAACTTGGATGGTAACTTAATTCACTTCCGTGTCTTTTAAACTGTTTTCTCTATTTCAAACTTTTCTTTTCTAAATCTTAATATCCTGCTAAAACATAACTAAAACAAAGTAACATCAAGGGCACTTTAATTGCCAATAAGTAATGAANGACTGCGGCTAACAGCCCGGACCTGGAGAGACGGCGACTGTGGCACACAGCCCGGACCTCGGAACAGGGTGACTGCGGAATGTAGTCCAGACCTCTGCAGAAGGATACCTCGGCACACAAGCTGGACCTCAGGACAGGGCGACCATGGCAAACAGCCCAGACACTGGCAAAGAAAGAATGCGTCACAGAGCCGGGAACTTGTCACAAGCCGAGGGCGGAACACAGCCTCGACCTTGGCGCAAGGTGACCATGGAAAACAGCCCGAACCACAGTGAAGAGCGACCGAGGCTCACAGCATGGCCTTTGGTGCAGGGCGACCGTGGCACACAGCACCGACCTCGGGAGATGATGACCATGGCACACTGACTGGACATTGGCACAGGGCAACTGTGGCACACAGCCCGGAATTCGGCGCAAGGCTACCATGGCACACAGCCCGGACCTTGGTGCAAGGCTAACATGGCACACAGCCTGAACCTTGGTGCAGGGTGACCGTGGCACACAGCCCAACCTCTGTGAAAGGCAATCGCAGCACACAGCCCGGATTTCAGCANTAAATAGCTGAGTAGGTTCATAATAAGTCACTGACATATAGTAAGAATAATCACTAACTGTACTAGCCAGCAGGCACTTTAAATGAGTATGTAACAGGAATACTAATCCATGCATATTTTAAAGTTTTGGTGATGGCATTAATTACTGATTCCCCCAAGAGTATAATGTTGTTTTTAGCTTATAATTTTGAAAGGTATATAAATTCCAAACATTTTCAGTGGTCAAAATTGCTCTCACTCCGTAAACTGAAAAGGCAATGTGGGGACTGTGCCAATTTTTAAAATATCTCTTTTAGAGAAGTTTTTGTTCCTGGCCAATAAGCATGATCAACGTGTAACAAAGGCTGGATCTAGCCTCCTAAGAGAAACGAATAACTGGACAAAATGAATGAAACAATGCTTTTCAAGATATTGGACTTTAGGCAATGGAGGATAGTGGCTTGAGATAGGGGAAAAAAAAGAATTAAGTGAGCTCTAAATTGTCTAAGTTTACCATCTTGAGGGAGTTTCCAGGTCACAGAGCAAGAAAAAACCCGGGTAGAACTTGGCAGGCTCCCTGAGTAGAGGAGACAGATCCAATAGTCCAGGGAGAACAAAGTAGCTGAGTTCATAAGAAGTGTTGAGATAATAGAGCTGCACAGAGAGAGAACTTGAGAGATCTGTCAAGGGGATCCCACAAGTGTTCATCAGAGGACTGATCAGTGAAAGCAAGTGAAAAATGACCTGAGCTGTGGAAATGAACCACCTAAAAGGATTAGAATAGAGAAACTTGAGCTTGCCAAGCTTTGGGAATAAAACTTTATTTCCATCAGTCAGACGGGAAACCCTCATAATTCACTGAACATTTGGTAGTGTATTCAGAAGAATCTTAACCTCAGTGGTGGGAAATAATTAGACATGGACTGAGCATTACTCCATACCCACCTAGCAAATTTTAATGTAAGACTCAAAAGTCTCCAACTGTTTCTCAGTAGCATGACTGTCTCCCAGAACAAAGGTTGAGAATATAGTATGATAAAAATATCTAATACCCAACAAGGTAAAGCTGACAACATCTAATGTCCAATAAAAATGATCAGGCATGAAAACATGCAGGAAAATGCAACTCATAATGAGGAAAATAAGGAAAATCGATCGAAACTAATCCAGATGTTAGAATTGGCAGACAAGGACACTAAAACAGTTATTACAACTGTATTCCATATGTTCTAAAAGCTAGAGGAAAAGTTGAATATGTGAAATAGTGAGAGAAAAGATACCAAAATATAGCCAGACTTCAAGAGGTGAAAACTACAATGGTTGAGATGAAAAATGCATTGAATGTTATTAACAGCAGACTATTTATTGCAGAAGAAACAATTGGTGAACTTGAAGATATGGCAACAGATATACAAAATGAAAGGCACAGGGAAAAATACATAATTTTAAAAATGAACAAGATATTAGCGAACTTTGGGATAACTCTGAAATCTTAATTATAATTGCAGTNTTTATTGCAGAAGAAACAATTGGTGAACTTGAAGATATGGCAACAGATATACAAAATGAAAGGCACAGGGAAAAATACATAATTTTAAAAATGAACAAGATATTAGCGAACTTTGGGATAACTCTGAAATCTTAATTATAATTGCAGTTGGAAGCAGTGAGTTTGGCTGAAATGGCAAAAAAGGAGTAGTAAAAAAATTTTGAGAAACAATGATATGAAAATTACCAAATTGATTAAACTATAAACCCACAGTTCTAAAAATCTCATCAAACTCCAGGTACAAGTAAAATGAAAAAATACACACATACACACACACATACATATATTATCTATGTTTATATACATATGTATTACATATATATATGTATTTTATAAAAGTAGATTATAATTAACTTGATCCAAACCAGTGAGAAAGGGAAAATTGTATAGTCAGTCATATGTGTCTAAAAGAAATTATGTTAAATAGTAAGACACACATATGTTAATAGTAAAAAGGCCAAAAATTATATGCCATGCTAACATTAATCAAAGGAAAGCTGGAATGGCTGTTTAATAACTGATATAGTATATTTCAGAAAAATAATATTTCCAGGGATTAAAGACATTCATCTTATAGTGATANATACAGCCTTGACGTACACTTTTTCCTATTTGGAACCAGTCTGTTGTTCCATGTCCAGTTCTAACTGTTTCTTCCTGACCTGCGTAAAGGTTTAGAACCTAAATCCAGTATCTACCCTGAAACCCGAGAAATGGCTGCTCTAGGAAATAATATTTTGGGCTTATGTTGTAGAAGAAATGCCATCTGGAAAAAAATTATTTTTTTTTAAACAAAATCATGATTTATCATGAGCCCAAAGCCAGCCTAGATGGTCATCTCCCCACCTTGCTTCCATTTTTGTCTGGTTCCTCCCGTTATTGTTCAGCTGACATGTTTCACAAAGAAAATCCACAGTTTAGAGAGCACAGTGTTTTATTCCAAAGCAGACCACTCTCCTCAGTACTACAGATTAGAGTGCAGTGGGATTACTCTGTAGTGAAGTCCATGCTGTGATCCTCTGTGAGAGCCTCTTGACTAAACCCAATTTGACTGTTTTAATGGCGTAAAATAATGGCTCAAGTCAGGAAGACCAGAATCAGTGTCTCTCATTTAAAGATGCTTCCAACAGAAATGTGATCACAGACCATATATGAGTAGAGAGAACTAGACAGTCAATGGAATGTGGGAAAGCCTATGCTGAGAATTCAGATCTAAAGAGACATTGGACATGAGATGTTGCCTCAGTTGCCTATTACAGTGTGATCAAGTCCTAGTGACTCAAAGAGCAAGTTGTCACACTTCTTTCTAGCCTTGTATCCAATGGCTCATGTTGGTAGCCTAAACTCGGCCATGGTAGGAGCACCCTGGGCAGGTGCAGACAATACAAGCTGTGACTCCTTCCCGTCCCCTCTTCAGTGGTTTAACAAAAGTACCTCCCCCTAGAACAGCAGCTGTGTACTACTTCTTACAATTCTGTGAGTTGGCTGGGCTCCTCTGGGGAATCTGCTTTATATGGTGATGCTATGGTGACTTTCATGGTTGCCTGCAGCTAGGATAGGATTTCTCAAGTTTGGCATTACATTTGGAGCTAGATAATTCTTTGTGGTGGAGGTTATCCTGTACATTGCAGGATTTTAGCTGCATCTTTGGCCTCTACCTACTGGAAGGGACAACCAAAAAGGCAGGGTAAAATTGCTCAGGCTGAGAATCATTTACCCAGGAGCTTGGCTGAGGCTGAAACATCAAAGATTGTTCCTTTTCTTCCAGTTGTCAAGGATCCTTTGTTAAAGGAAAATGTACTCCTGAAACTTGTCTAAGATGGCTATGTTAGTGGCTCAGTCATGTCTGACTCTTTGAATCCCCTTGGACTGCAGCCTGCCAGGCTCCTCTGTCCATGAGATTTCCCAGGCAAGAATACTGGAATGGGTAGCTGTTCCCTTCTCCAGGGGATCTTCCCAACCCAGGGATCGAACCCAGGTCTTCTGTATTGTGGGCGGATTCTTTACTGTCTGAGCCACCAGGGAAGCCCTATTAGATGGCTAGTCAGACTTTANGAATACTGGAATGGGTAGCTGTTCCCTTCTCCAGGGGATCTTCCCAACCCAGGGATCGAACCCAGGTCTTCTGTATTGTGGGCGGATTCTTTACTGTCTGAGCCACCAGGGAAGCCCTATTAGATGGCTAGTCAGACTTTATTCAGGGGGATTACTAATTGGATGAGAAAAGTAGGAATTTATAGCCACAGAGCAGGGTTGTGGGGTCAGTGGATGGAAAGTTACTGAGAGGAAACATCAGGGGTCGAGACACTGACTAAACCAAGTTGATAGGATTCTTGCTGAAGGCAGCCTGGGCAATAAAAGACCAAGCATGGAATATTCTTGATAAACTGACTCAGCATGATTCTTACTAAAACTAAACTAAGCAGACCAAGGACAGAACCCGAGATTAGAGTCCAATCAGCAAGAGGACTCTGAGGAGTCTAACTCAACTTTGGTCAATAAAAGAATCTTTGTCATCTCATTGTGGACTCTCATCATTCTGCAGTCTAGTTCAAGCTGCTTCACAGCAGTGTATGGCTTTAAGATAATAAGAGCAAATGCTAACTGGAGCAACGTTACTTTCACTGTATTTTTAATCGGTCAAAGCAGGTCACAAGTCCAGGTCAGACTGGAGGGGAGGGGAAACAGACTCCACGTCTTGAAGAGAGGAATAGTAAACTGTAGTCCTCTTTAATATGGTACCATATGGTACCATATTTACATTTACAAGTATACTCTGCAGAAGGAAAGGTAATCTTTTTATTTATTTATTTTTTATTTATTTATTTTTTTTTGCTTTTTTTATAATTTTTTTTTTTGGTAAACACTTTAGAGACAGACCCACAATGCCTTTCAAAAGTGAAAAAGAAAATGCCCTTTCCCTCCTGGGNTGGGGAAGGAGCCGAGGCCATCTATCAGATCTGAGATGATAAGGGAAACATTTTTGTCTATTCTTATGGTGCTTTTGTTTTGTTTCAAAAATACAGAGGTAAGAATCAGGATACATATTTTTTTTTTAAAAATCAAACACTCTGGTAATGCTTTTATTGGGCTTCCCTTGTGGCTCAGTTGGTAAGGAATCCGCCTGCAATGCAGGAGACCTAGGGTCAATCCCTGGATTGGGAAGATCCCCTGGAGAAGGGAAAGGCTACCCACCCCAGTATTCTGGCCTGAAGAATTCCATGGACTGTATAGTTCACGGGGTTACAAAAAGTTGGACACAATTGAGTGACTTCCACTTCACTTCATTTCAATACTTTTAAGTGCTTCTCTACCTACTGGAATCAGAACTTCCTTCATGAAAATGAAACTTTAGTTCAGGAGTAGAGGAAAGGGCATTTGAAAGCATCAGAATTGTGGAAAGCCTGCTGCCTGGTAATATTAAAATGGATACTCCATTCACTGATTCACTGATGTTCTCTCTACATGGGAAGAATGAGAAGAAGAAAGTATAACAGCAATTTGAGATCCTATCATGTATTTATAATATTAGGTTTTTTCACATACTTTATTTCACTGATTCCTCATGACCTGAGAGATGGATTTTTTTTTCCAACCACAACACAGCTTGTGAGACCTTAAGTTCCCTGACCAGGTATAGAACCTGGATCCTCAGCAGTGAAAGCTCAGAGTTCTAACTGCTAGACAGCCATGGATTTCCCCAAACTGTTTTCTAAAATTCATATACCTAGTAAGAAACAGAATCTACTTAGCTAATGCTTCTCCAAGTGTGGTCTACAAATTGCTATAGGTATACAAAGACATTAGTCAAAAAAAGTAAGACTAAGGGATTAGCAACTTTTCTATCCATTTGACAAGTCACGAATTTTTATTGCATTTTACAAAAGTTCTGGTCCACCAGGGATGTGCAATTTAAATACTCATTTGCTCACCAAAGCAGTGTGAGAAGCAGTATATTAGACTGCAGGCATCCTGAACACATGTTCCATGAAAGGTCTGAATAGCACAGTGAAGTTAAACAGCAACTTTTGCCTCAACCAGTTTTCCTCATTCACTTGCAGATGCTTCCAATTTCCTTGAGGAGGTCCTCTGTCTATTTAAACATGTCTATCAGAAAATATATCAAATAGATATACTGTGCTCATCTTAGAGATAAATTCTAAGTTTTCCAGAAAACAGCAATTTAGCATTTTCTTCTACCTCTCCCTCTTCAATTCCTTATACAATAGAGACAGTTGAGGCACAGCAGCCACTGCATATGCAGTTTATTTTCAAAAGTCATTTATTTATCAAGTTTATCATTATTTTTTTTAATGACAATATTGTTGTCATTCAACAGCTCAGGGTGACCAAATATTGCTATATGTATATATAAATTTTAAAAGGGAACCTATCAATACAGTTAAGAGTTACACGAAAAACAATTCATGGAAAAAACAAATTAGCAATGCTAAGACGTTTTTAAGAAAATCTTCCAAAGCTAGAGATTTTTCACACAGGAATTAGGTCTCCATGTGCCCACGGGACCAACTACAGAGCACAGGGGATTGTTTGGTGAATGTTACCCACCTTTAAGTGTAACCCTCTTTTCATGTTTATATAAAAGAAAACAGAAAATGATTTTTTTCAGAGGCATGAATGGGTATATATTTTGTAAACCTACCACTTCTCAGTAACTCAGTTAATAATTACCATCTAAATAAACTTGGATGGTAACTTAATTCACTTCTGTGTCTTTTAAACTGTTTTCTCTATTTCAAACTTTTCTTTTCTAAATCTTAATATCCTGCTAAAACATAACTAAAACAAAGTAACATCAAGGGCACTTTAATTGCCAATAAGTAATGAAACTTGTGAAAACTTGCAGGAGTGCATGAGAAAAATGAATATGCAGCCAGACACATTAACTGTTTCCCAACAGGTTTGTTCAAGTTTACAATTACAAAAAATTGAAAACAGAACTTTAAAAATGTTTCTTTTAAAAATATCTATTTTAAGTGTCTTTCTAGGAGACTGTTCCTATAGAACAGTTTTGAACACCAACATTCTTTGCCCATTGCTGTGCAAAATTCTACCAAAGCAGAGATCTTCTGCAAATGGCCAGGAAGAAATATTATCCTTTTAATAACTTTTTATTATGAGGATAAAAAGTTTCCAGATTTGGAGATACAGATATAAAGGCTCTATGTTTCAGAAATCATCTGGCATACTACACATACATGAGATTAATGCACTTTACAAAATTTCTGTCTTCACATAAATGTGTGAATTTACTAATATAACCATGTACTAGAAAGCACATATGTGTATATACATGTTAATTTAATGACACTGAACATGTTGAAGGACAGGGAAAGACGTAAAAGAAGATAGTCAGACTTCAAGAAAATATTAGCAGATACTTACAATATGCAAAAGTTTTAGCACATCCACAAACCTGTAAAAAACAGCAATGAGAGACATGTTTTAAACGAACCAATGAGGAAACAAATAAGTCTTCTGAAATGGAAACTGGATACCTACACTTTTTCTGAGCTCATGATCTCTTTGGCAATATGATGGACTTTACGTTTCATTCCAGTATCTTCACCCTGTGGATAAGAGTGCATTAAGAAAGCATGAACTCATAAAAGGATAAGGAAGATCAGCATGGAGTTATTCAGATGTACATTCAAGTTCTGATACTTACAGGTTTCAAATAGAACACATTTCATACTATATAATGTCTCAAATAGCAAACATGAAGAATAAGATGTGTTTATTAAACTATGATACAGGAGAAGCTGAGAGCAATCAGTAATCCTCAGTGATATCAATGCCGGATTCATGGAGTACCCTGAGGAACCCCAGAGCCCCAGTAGGGCACACTGTTAGTGGCACAAAACTGAAGTTACATTCTGCAGGGAAAACAGACACCACATGAACTTGTGTTCTTGGGGTGCATGCAAGTAATTTTAGTTGGTAACTATTTAGTAGGCCTGTATAAGTACTTCACCTTCAGTAAAGAGACTGGGAAGTGCTCTTCCGTAGTCTATAACCCCACACATCACAGCCATAGGCTTTCTCAACTTACTGAAAATACCTTTTAGAAATATGCTCTTCCTGGAATAGATTGTTTCCTCATAGTCCTCAACTCTGCTGATACACTAATCCTGGACATTTCCCCTCTAGAATTGAGACAATAAATTTCTGTTGTTTGGGCTTCCCTGGTAGCTCGGTGGTAAAGAATCCGCCTGTCAGTGCAGGAGACATAAGAGACATGGGTTTGATCCCTGGGTTGGGAAGATCCCCTGGAGGAGGGCATAGCAACCCACTCCAGTATTCTGAATTGGAGAATCCCATGGATAGAGGAGCCTGGCGGGCTACAGTCCATGGGGTCTCAAACAGTAAGACATGACTGAGTCACTAACACTTTCATTGTAATTTGGGGTTGCAGCTGCCTCCTAATATCACTGAAGGCAGAGTTTATATTTCTTATCCTCATCCTCTTTGTTATTCTGAAATCATTCCCAAGAGGAAAAACGTACCATTTTTACTCCATCATTTAAAAATCTGAAGTTAGTAATTCACTATCTGAAATCATTGCAGATGGTGACTACAACTATGAAATTAAAAGACGCTTGCTCCTGGGAAGAAAAGCTATGACAAGCCTAGATAGCATATTAAAAAGCAGAGACATTATTTTACTGACAAAGGTCCGTCTAGTCAAAGCTATGGTTTTTCCGGTAGTCATGTATGGATGCCATAAAGAAAGCTGAGCGACAAAGAATTGACGCTTTTGAACTGTGGTGTTGGAGAAGATGGACAGCAAGGAGATCAAACCAGTCAATCCTCAAGGAAATCAGTCCCAAATATTCATTGGAAGAAGGACTGATGCTGAAACTGAAGCTCCAATACTTTGGCCACCTGATGTGAAGAATTGACTCACTAGAAAAGACCCTGCTGGGAAAGATTGAAGGCAGGAGGAGAAGGGGACAACAGAGGATGAGATGGTTGGGTGGCATCACCGACTCAATCGACATATGAGTTTGAGCAAGCTCCTGGAGTTGGTGATGGACAGGGAAGCCTGGCGTGTTGTAGTCCATGGGGTCACGAAGAGTCCAATACAACTGAGCAACTTAACTGAACTGATCCATCATCTGATAGCATGCTTAGTAGGAGAAAACAGCTTCACTATCAGCTAATTCATTGCTCTGCAGCTGAGAACACTTCTGATCATTAAAACCACCAGGCAATGCATGAGATAGCATGGTCAGGGCTGGTGCACTGGGATGACCCTGAGAGATGGGATGGGGAGAGAGGGGGAGGGGGGTTCAAGATGGGGAACACTGTACACCCATGGCTTATTCATGTCAATGTATGGCAAAAACCACTACAATATTGTAAAGTAATTAGTCTACAATTAAAATAAATAAATTAATTAAAAATAAATAAACAAAACCACCAGGCAACTCTTATTAATTTTCAGATTCCTAGGTAACTGTCTTGGAAATTCTGATTTTGTATTTCTGAAATGGAGTATGAAAGTACATGTTCAAAGAAGGGATTGAACAGAAATAGCTCCAGGCTTCAAGAAGTGAACAAGGGAGCAAACCACACATACAAATAACTATATGTAAGGACATGGACTTGCCTGGTGGCTCAGATGGTTAAAAATCTGCCTGCAATGCAAGAGACATGTGTTTGATCCCCGGGTCAAGAAGATCCCCAGGAGAAGGAAATGGCAACCCACTCCTGTATTCTTGCCTGGAGAATTCCATGGATAAAGGAACCCAGTGGGCTACAGTCCACAGGGTTGAAAAGTCCAACAGGACTGAGTGACTAACACTTTGACTTTTCATATATAAGGACAACTGTGAAATGTGCTGATATCTTGAAGGAGAGAAGGATCATAATCAGGCAGTGGTACGATCATAATCAGGAAAAGATTGACAAAGAATAAAAAATTCGATGACCTTCAGTCACTCCTTAAACAGACATAAAATACTCACATGCCAGATACTATACATATCCACTGATCAAAGCCAGAAACCTGGACTCGACTTTCTTCTCCACTCTCTATGATCACAACTGAATCACTGAGCCCTGTGGATCTGTACTTCTGAATACTTTACTAATCCTTTCCTCTCCTTTCATACTGTCTCCTTATTTCTGGCCTACTCTACTGCAGTAATCTCAGTGGGTCCCTTGCTCTAGATTGACCCCTGCTGCAACCATTCTCGGCACTACTAGGTTCTTAACTGCGAATATAATCACATCTGTTCTCAGGCTGAAGCACAGTAGCAGCCCCCTATCACCGAACTTTCTTTTCTATGTGTATAAGGCACTCCACAATGAGGGTCTAGTTATCTTCACTAGTCTCATTCCTACTCCTCCACAGTGTGTACTCTACTCCAGCCAAACTAGAACCACCGTGAAACTCCAAGTGTGCTCTGCCCTTACATGTCTGTCCTGCTTCGACTTCCCTCCTTACCAGCTCCACCTCCCCCAAAGATTTCTGCTCATTATATTCCAACCCATCTTTTAAAGTGGCAGGCACTCAGTTTTCTCCTTGACAAAGGCTGCCTTTATATTCTCTCCCTACCATCCTTGGGGATGTCATCTGGATGACAAGATTATTCTCTTACTGGTGTAAAGTTTACAGAACTTAACCCAGTGGGTTGTGTTTATTTGCTGACATGTCTAAATCCTCTTTAGTCTGTGATCTTCTTCACTCTTGCCCCCTTATGCACCAAGCAGAGTGCCTGGTTCACTCTGCACTTAAGATGCATGAATGAGTAAGTGGACACGGGTGGCTACCATCTTCTCAGAATCTAAGACCAGAGAGCACTACTTTTGAGTAACAGGAAAATGTAAATTCAAACTAACAAACAAAAGGCTCATTACAGCTATTTCATCATGTAAAAGCACAGAATGTTGGACTACATGATTAAAGGTCTGCTGCTGCGATTCTAAACATCTAGGAGTCTGTATATTGTTTTCTACTTTACCTTTTAAACTAGGAAGATGGCAGAGCTAAAGAAGGATAGAAACTACTGGAAAATGATTCAGAGGATTCCAATCATTTTCAAAGTAGAAAGAAACCCAAAGATAATCAAAAAAACAAAATAAAAAGCTCTATATTAACTCCAACTTGTAAGAACAATGCTTCTGACCCAAGTCAAACTATGATGGGAAAGTACATCCCACTGTAAAACCTCAAGAGAGAGGCCTTATTTGGTGTCTTAATTTCTCTGTTAATGTAAGTCCTCACTTAAACTACATCACATTTCAAAGGAGGCTGCCTGTTAGATAACTGCATGTCCCCAAGTACACAGTCATGGAAGTTGAAACAAGAGTCACAAGTGAGATTACTTTGTTAAGGTCATAAAATAATTCAAACAAATTCCAAATAGAAACTTTGATCTGAAATTTAGTTTTATGTTCTGATCTCCTGATAACAGCCCAGCTTTGTGAATTCTTAACTGTGTTCTCTTTTCATATTTGTTCACAAGTAAAATCCAGTGAAATTTATCCATTACTTTAAAACAGAATTCGTAAAAGATCTCTGCTATATCATTTGAGTTCTACTAAAAATAATATAGGTGGAATTTAGAAAGATGGTAACGATAACCCTGTATGCGAGACAGCAAAAGAGACACAGATATATAGAACAGTCCTATGCACTCTGTGGGAGAGGGATAGGGTGGGATGATTTGGGAGAATGGCACTGAAACATGTATAATATCATATGTGAAATGAAATGCCAGCCCGGGTTCGATGCATGATACAGGATGCTTGGGGCTGGTGCACTGGGATGACCCAGAGGGATGGTATGGGGAGGGAGGTGGGAGGGGGGTTCAGGATGGGGAATATGTGTACACCCATGATGGATTCATGTTGATGGTGTATGCCAAAACCAATACAATATTGTAAAGTTAAAAAACAAACAAACAAACCTGAACAACCAGATCGCCCAAGAAACATCTCCATATCATTAAATAATCTCACAAACGAGGTGACACCATGATGAACTAAAAGAAAAAAGTCCTCAGGTTTTCACCTCTCTCTTCATGGTATGTACCATATGAGCTGTTACACATACACAAAAAAAATGTGGGGGAGGGAGGCAGAGAAGTCAATATTTAGGAGGGGTGAATAGTGGGGGTGAATAACCATAACGAAGCAGAATGAAGAACATATCTCATTCTTAAACAATCATTTATTAAGTACTAAAAATAAAGACCAAAAAATATAAAACTAAAAAATTGGAAAAGAAAAAATTTGCATGGCCACTCCCTCCATCCCAAACACGTTCCATCAACATCATTCAGATTCTGTGGCTCAAACCAAGTTATTAGCAGTGACAGATTTTGGCTAAAAACCTCAGTTCTGGAGGTTCCAAGGCAAGTTATTTAACCTGTTTTTAAAAAGTCCCTTTCTTCATGTGAAGAAGAGAAAAAAAGGACAGCTGTCAAATCTATATCCCAGGACGATTTTGAAGATTAAGTATAATAACCTGCACATAGATAGGCACAGACACACAGATGTGGTAGAGGGAAGTTTTCTTGTTTTTATGGTGGCACTTTTAGCTTTCCAGGAATAACTTTTTGAACATCAGTTTGTTGTTCCTTCACAAGTTAAAGATAAGGGCGCAGCAGCACACATTCTTTCTTCTTTCCTTCTACTGAGTCTGGCACTTTGGTGAGGGAATGTTATTGGCATCTAGACACATATTCGTGATGTGCCCATTATATGTCCATGGAATGTGGTATTTGCTATAGTTTGAAATAAGTCCCTGCAAAATTAATGTTCAAGTCTTAATCCCCAGGGCCTCAGAATGTGACCTGATTTGGAAATAGGCTTGTTTCAGATGGTAAAGAGTCTGTCTACAATGTGAGAGACCTGGGTTCGATCCCTGGATTGGCAGGATTCCCTGGAGAAGGAAATGGCAACCCACTCTAGTACTCTTGCCTTGAAAATCCCATGAACGCAGGAACTTGGTGCAGGCTACTATCCATGGGGTCGCAAAGAGTCAGGCACGACTGATCGACTTCACTTCCTTTCTTTCTTTCTTGTTTCAGATGTAGTAAGTTAAAAATGAGGTCATTTTGGACTACAGTATGCTCCCGATCTAGTAAGATTCGTTTCCTTATAAGAGGAGGGGACACACACACACACACACACACACACACAGGGATCATACCATGTGATGATGGGGGCACACATGCTGTGCTGAAGCTGTAGCGCTGAAGTGCTGGAGCTATAAGCCAAGGAACCCTAGGGATGGCCGGCAGATCACAGGAAGAGGTAAGGAAAGATTCTTCCTTAGAGCTTTCAGAGAGAGCTTGGCCTTGCCAATACCTTGATTTTGAAGTTCTGACCTCCAGAACTGTTAAATAATCAGTTAATTATTAATTGTTAATTTCTGTTTTCAAGACACTTGGTTTGTGGTACTCTGTAACAACTTCCCTACGAAACTAATACAATCTACTACAAACAGAAGCACAGACGTACATTACACATATTTAATGTGCATACATATCTTTGAGTCACAAAGACTGACAAAGTGTTTTGGCAACTATTAGCCTGCTTGAGACTCGGAACAACATTACTGTCCCACTGAATAAACTGAGAAATTTAAAATCCAAGAAGTTATAAAAGAAGGTCTACTCCTATGCTTCTACTCCAAAGACTTTTGGAAACTATCACCTTTTCTCCTTGAGTTACTGGCTGGCTACAGCCACATTTGTGGTCCACCCTTGGCTGATGTATATGGACTACATGGCATGCATGTGCTGTGCGCAGCGCTCAGTCATGTCTGACTCTGTGTGACCCCATAGGCTGTGGTCCGCCAGGCTCCTCTGTCCACGGGATTCTCCAGGCAAGGATCCTGGAGTGGGTTGCCATGCCCTCCTCCTCTGTACTAATCTTTCTCTTGGCACAATTATTTTCCCTTTATCAGCATTTTTATCTTTCTTTAACAACTTTTCTGAGATATAATTCACATTTCATAAATATACTTTTGTTTTTTTTAAATATATAACTAAATGGCTTTTTAAAATATTCAGGGGTGTGCAACCATCACCACAAGCTAAGTTTAGAACATTTTTATCACCCTCAAAAGAAACTAGTTGTTCCGCCCAACTCCACGATCCAATCCTTTATAGCACAGAAACAAAGTCTTGTGAATAATAAATATCAGAGTCATTGCATTCTTATCATGTACTGGACAGTATTCCAAGACTTTACACATACCAACTAATTTAGTTGACACAATTCTATGAAATAAGTACTATATTTTTCTTCATAAGACTGAGTTCTTTAGCTCAAAGGGTTAAATAATTTGCCCAAGGCTATTGAGATCATAGGTGGTGGCACTGAAATTTAAATCTAGACCATTATAAAACATGTGTCAATCACTTAAAGCTGAAAGTTAATTTAAACAAAGCAAAACTATAGTAAAGAGGAAGTACAATGGTCTGATAAATTATGACACGGGAGTTAAGTGACATGGATTTTCTCTAGGGCTTGATAAGTTTGCTATGTGAATCCTTTCAAATTCCACCTTTCTGTAACATTTCAACACATTCCGGGGATATTGCTGATAACACTATTTTTTTCCATTGCCACTATTTCTTTATTCAAAGAATTATGATTTAAAATGAAACATATACATATCAAACTAGACAAATAGTGCCATGAATTCCCATGTATCTGTGATACATCTTAAATAATCACCAGTACATGGACAATCCTGCTTCATGTATACAGAAAATACACACATAGGGGATTATTTCAAAGCACATCTTGAGGTACTACTGACAGTAATCTTTATTCTATCCCTAAAAAGATCTGATTGAGTATGAAATGCATCTAATTCCTTTCTTTCAAGTAGAATCACTGGCAGTACAGGAAGCAATCCTAAGAAGGGTTTTTATTATCAAAAGAAAATCAAAGGACATTACCAAAAACAATTTCTCAAAAATTACTAAATAATCTCTAAATGACATGTTCTTTGAAATATGAAAACATCTCAGGCACATATAGCAAGAATTAAATAACTAGAAAGATGTTATAAGGTTTTGAAAACTAAGGAAGGATTTTATGCCTATCATTATAATAAATATTACTTCTGAGTGTCCTGAGAGGCCAAAAAACACAAAAGTAAAAACTTGTAAATACCAACAACATACCTGTTTATCGTCCAGCAGATCAAGCTCCCCTTTACTAGAAGCAGAGCTGACATCATCTTCATCTGAACTGTTGCTGACTTCCTCTTCATCTGAAGGAAGGTCACCAAGACCAAGGTCCAGATCACTGTGTCCCTCCTGTGATGCTCCAGAACTGCTTTAATAGAGAATATCACCTTAGACACCCTTGAGAACAAGAAATCCTACCAAAAACAAACTGTGAGGGCTTCCCTAGTGACTCAATGGTACACAACCTGCCTGCCAATGCAGAAGACACAGGTTTGAGAATTCCATGGACAGAGGAGCCTGGTGGGCTACAGTCTATGGAGTTGCAAGAGTCAGACATGACTGAGTGACTAATACACACACACACACACACACAAATGGTGAGAGGTAAGCAAAGTACATCTAAGGGATCTGGAGGGATGCAAAGAGTCAACCAAACTCTCCCTTCCCTTCTCCCATCTCAGTTGTCAAAAACCCAAATTCATCTTGGATTCAAAATGGATCATCTTGAAAAACATGTTTTGTTTTGTTTTGTTTACAACAAACCAGTGAATATAACCTAAAAAAGGCAGACTCACAGATACAGAGAACAAACTACTGGTTACTAGTGGCAGGGGGAAGGTACAATACAGCGGGTGCAGGACAGACTCAAATGTATTACAACATGAGAAATATTGCCAATATTTTGTAATAAGTGTACATGGAAAGTGATCTTCAAAAATTTAAAAAAAAAAACACCCAATGGGGCTTTCCTGCTGGTCCAGTGCTTAGGAATCCACCTGCTAATGCAGGGGACACGGGCTCCATCCCTGGTCTGGGAAGATTCCACATGCCAAGGGGCAACCAAGCCTGTGAGCCGTACCTCCCAAGCCCATGAGCCATAGATACCAAAGCCCACACAGCCTGGAGCCTGCACTCCACAAGAAGAAAGGCCACCTCAGTGAGAAGCCGGCGCACCGCAGCTGGAAAGTAGCCCCTGTTCTCCACAACTAGAGAAAGTCGGCAGCAACAAGGACCCGGTGCAGCCAAACAGATAAATACATACAACTGGATAAATCTCAAAAACAAAAAAATAGACCAAACCTAACATGTACTTCTGTGACAGGAAGGTGGGTAAGGAGCAAGTTTCCCAGATGCTCCAATTCTATGCTTTAATATACCCCTACTCTGGATAATCAGGTCTCTACAAACACAAAGCAAGAAGCCTCGTAAGAGGTGGCCTGGGTTACTGATCACGTTAATGTTTCAACATTAGGAGAGGTGTTGCTTCCTTAGGTCTCAGAGGTTCGTTTTTTTAAAAAGCAATGAACAAATCTGTAAGTACTGGGAGGTAATGATGGTGACCATGATGCACAATCCACGTGCTATTGTGAACATGCGCCCACCTCTCCGGTCATCACTGCAGCCTTTCATGTAACCACATCTGAGGATGGGCAGAGAATCCCCAGCTTGCTCCAGACCTGCTGAATCAGAAGCTCTATAGAGATGCAGGGCCCCTAAGGGAGACAGGCTAGAGTTTGAAAACCCTTGTACAAGGCCATTTATCAACTCCTCCTCACCAGCCTGACATCAACAACATTTCTCACTCTGTACTGAGACAGAATTCTTGAATCTAAAAGACATTGTGGCAATCCAATCTGTGAAGGGAATTCCATAGGAAAGCTCCCAAGGAAGGCAAGAGAAGTAATTCTAGCTTTAGTTGTAAAGACTCAGGAAGAAAAGGACTGTAGTAACGGCTTTCCTGTTTGTAGTCTGTAAGAATATTTGCAGAACAGAAGAGTCAGGAAAAGATCCATAGAAAATCATCAGGGAAGACACTCAGGCAGAATAAGGCGACAGTTCCATTCCCTGTGGCAGGTTTCTTTTCAGGTCGTGGGCAGGTCACTCAACGCCAAGATTCCTAACAAGTCATGACATTTTCTAACGGGAATCTGAAAAGTTAAATTTTCTGCCAGTTCCTGATTACACATTGTAGGATACAGCCTTGCCTCAGAACCCATTCCTGAAGCCCAACTGTTATACACACCAGTTGGATGGAGGCAGAACGCCAAAAGAACACTTCCTCCTGCCAGAGTTACAGTTTCCTATTACTCAGGAGCAGAGGGCCTCAGGGAGTGATATAACAGCCTCAATTAGGTGGGTGCATATCTTATCACAGCTCCCCCTGACACAGAGAAGATTCACCCCTGGGGTGGTGGTTGGGGTGGACAGCAGAGCAGTCAAATCACTGGCAATATTCACTTGTCTCAGTGCAGGGATAGGAGCCCAACCCAGCTGGGTAATTAGGTGATTGAGATGAGAGAGATTCATCCATATAAGCAGAAGGAAATATACCTTTAACTTGCTTTTTATCTTAGTTCTTAATCTCTTCACATCCTCTGAAACTCTGCTCCTCAAAACATATTCAGTCTATTAGCAACTTCAGCATCACCAGGAAGCTTTTTAGAAAAATAAAACCACAGTCTCGCCCCACCCCAATGAATCAGAACCTGGTTTTAACAAAACTCCAGTAATTTGATTTTTTGGATCAGCCTATCCGTGAATTCTTTAAGATGCAACAGTATAAAAATTCCAAATAGTAATACAGCTGTGGCACCCATGAGGAAATTAGGCTTATTTTGTCTAGAGAATACTGAGAGGTGTTTCCTGGATTAACATTTGGAGAGCTATTATTTTTTCTTTTTCGGAAAGCTATTTTAAAGAAAACAACAACCAGATGGTTGCCACAACTATTCACAGACACAAAAGTTCACAGAAGTTCACATTTAAGAACAAGGGGACAAAAAGTAGGTAAGTAAATAAATAAAATATTTCAATAAGGATCAAAGGAATAAAAAGCTTTAAATATTAAAAACAAGGATCAAAATATACCTCCATACAACTTCAGGAGATTTTAGTTCTGAAAACTGATTACCCAGAGAAAACCTTCCCTGGTCATCCTCTATCTACTCCAAATTAGATTATCTGGCTCTTCTCAATCCTACATGCTCTTACTTGGTGGTACATTTTTTTTTCCTCTCATTAAAATGTAAACACTTAAGGACAAGGAAATTGTCTTTTTCAGTTGAACTGCCATCATATGTAAGATGCACTCAATATATTTTTACTGAATGAACAAAAAGGATATTAGAAACCAATGGGTGTTAAATTGCAGAAGTTCAGATAATGTATGTGGTACTGGTGATGCCAGATAAAGGCCTGGGGCAGGGGGAATACTGGAAAAACGATGGTTTTTAAAGGAAAAACGACCTCTGGGCATCGTCATCAATGGTACAGAAGAATGCTGGTATTCACAAAACAAAAAAAACCATTTTGCCTACCAAAGGAATCTCTTGTGAGTAGTTAATGGGAAACAAGCTTGAAGATGACAGGTGCCAAGCTGTCAAGAAGCATGAAGAGTTTACAGGCATCTTACAGGCCTTCAGCAAGGAGACTGAGACCTTCCCATAGACCTCAGAGACCTCCTCAATAAATCTCCAAGATGCATGTCCCTACCACACTTCTTTTTTTTTTTTTTAAGTCTTTAGTGAGTTTTTTACAATATTGCTCCTGTTTTATGTTTTACTTTCCTGGATGAGAGGCATGTAGGATCTTAGCTCCCTGACCAGGGATTGAACCTGCACCCCTTGTACTGCAAGGTGAAGTCTTAACCACTGGACTACCAGGGGAAGTCCCTATACATCTTTTTTATTAGTGCCAACAGAGAGGACAATGGCACCTCTTCCATCAATCAAGTTTTGTAAGCACAGTACCTACCCCTCTCTCGCCATTTCCTACCCCCTCCAAGCAGAGGAAAAGATATCGTTGTTTATTAGCATCAGTGAGGTCACCTTGATGGTTTCAGAGCCTAAGTCGAAGCTAAAGCAGCTCCCCACATACCTGGATGGTAAACAGTAGAGATCAGTTATGGTTTCTGAAGCTTAAGAGGGAGGAACCTTTGTAGACCAAAATAGGGTTTTGCTGCTGCTAAGTCGCTTTAGTCATGTCCGACTCTGTGTGACCCCACAGATGGCAGCCCACCAGGCTCCCCTGCCCCTGGGATTCTCCAGGCAAGAATACTATGAGTATTAATTTTGTAACCTCAAACCAATGAACTGAAATGGAGATAGGCAGAGCGACAGAAAGGGAGGAAGACCTAGGAGGTAATTTCCATAGTGCAGGCAGCCTGAGCCAGGGTGGCTACATCAGAAATTGAGAGGAAGGGCTGAACATACAAGGAAAAAACATCACCAAAGCTCGGGTAAAGAGGGGCCAAAAAACTCAAGTCTTCCTTCAAGGTTTCATGAACAGTCACCAGCAGAATGAGGGAGACAACGTCAATTGAAACAGAAATATACCAACAAAGGATCTGATTTTAAAAGAAAGATAATGGAGTCAGCAGCAAAATCAGGAAAGATGCCACCTAGAACCAACATACATGCTCACCTCTACATGACTAAACAGAGAAAAACTGTTGATTACTCTATTTTCCCATATAACCGTGAACAGCTTTCAAACCTATCTAATAATTTTAGATTCCTGATAATGAAACATGGATTTCTTACCTATGCTAGTCACTGAGTTCAGGCTCCTCCATTCCTTACACTCCCTTCCCACTATCAGAAAGATAACATCCTAACATGGTCTGCTTTTAGGGTTAAAGGCACAAGACATAGTGTTTCCTCCACACTTTCCTGCCTAGTTATTACATAATTTGAAAACTGACATAAAAGGATAGTAAGCTGCAAAAACAACCAAGACAGTCACAATTGGGCTCTCCTTTTGCAGGCCATCCTTTCCAAAAGTACACTGGGATAAAAACAGAGACAAGGAGAGCCAGAAGTAAATTTCTACTAATTTAGGTAACTGTTCCCTCAATCTCACATGCCAAGGATCCTTGCAATTGGAGTGGTGATTATTTACTGTCATCACTTAAAAAAATTTTTTTGACTTATTTGTTCATGTTATTTTCTGTATATAAACAGTACATTTTATGCTGAAAGTATATCAAACTTCTCTTTTTAACACATCAAGGATGATCTCTCTTTTTAAAAAGTAATTTAAAACANCTGTCATCACTTAAAAAAATTTTTTTGACTTATTTGTTCATGTTATTTTCTGTATATAAACAGTACATTTTATGCTGAAAGTATATTAAACTTCTCTTTTTAACACATCAAGGATGATCTCTCTTTTTAAAAAGTAATTTAAAAAAAATTCCTATTTTATTTCCTCAATGAGATTTTAGAAACATAAAACCTGCACGGAGCCAAACTAAGCATAAAAGTTGCCAGGGTTCACCAACAAAACATCCTTGTGAACCTCTATTAAATTAGAGTCTAGCAAGGGGAGGGGAGAAAGCCAAGGATGACATAGAAAAAGAAAGAGGGGCAGAATCAACAGAACACGTTTTCAAAGCACTGAAAGGAGTTTTGGCAAATCCAGTTATCTTTTACCTCTCTTGCCTGTGATCTTATTTGGAGCCGCTTAAACAAAGAAAATCCTCCTGCAACACAGGAGACACAGGTTCAATCCCTGGGTCGGGAAGATCCCCTGGAGAAGGAAGAGGCAACCCACTCCAGTATTACTGCCTGGAGAATCCCATGGACAGAGGAGCCTGGTGGGCTACGGTCTATGGGGTAGCAAAGAGTCAGACATGACTGAGCAACTCAACAACAACAAAACAAAGAATATTCCATGTAATTTCTCCAAGTGTGAAAAAAAGAAATTCGCTCCAATATTCTCACCTGCAAAGTTTCTCTCGCATTTTCAAGTGATAAATTCAACTTTCTGTTGTCTTTCGTCTCTTCTTTCTACTCCTGGGCCAAACTGAACAGAACACCAGCTAGTCTGCAAGATGTCAAAATTCTTTTGCAAATGCTGTCTCATTATGACTTGGTGATTATGTGCTTCCTTTAGCTACTTTCATATTTACCACAGAGTAAGTGGGGAAAACAATCAAGGAAAATTAGAAGGATGAACCAGGAAAAAAATTTTTTTAAATAAGTCATATTTTATAAAATGTAAAGTATATAAGACAGGTTTACAATTTTCACTGAAAAATTGTTTCTATTTAGTTGCCCCAGAAAACTTTTTATTCTTTCACTTCAGTTCCTTTATGGAATTGCAGATTCCACTGTCAAGTTGAAAACTAGGCATTAAATCAACAACAACAAATTTTAAAAACCATTCATCTTCTTATCTTCAGGTTATCCAGTATGTGTGGAATTTTTTCTACCCCCTACACACATGACTTTCCTAGGAACTACTCCCAAAATAAGAAAGATTTCTCTCTACTTCTTTTAGGAAATACGGAACAACTGGGGAATTTGCCCTACATAACATTCTCATCCTCTAATAAAGCAAGACGCATATAATCATGCCATGATTTCAGGTTTTCCAAACACAAGATCTTGCATGATTATTTTCTGTCTGTGCAGAGCCAGAGTGACAGAACATAAAAGCCAAGAGATAACAAAGAGTTTGAAACAAATTTATCTGACTTCAACAAAGCTCAAGTTCCACAAGTGTAACCCTTCTGGGCTCAGATCGTCTGATAGGCCTTCTTCATTGCTAAACTGTTTTGACTAAAAATAAACACTGATGTCTACATAATAAGTAAGGCTGAGACTTTTATTACTGATTTCAGAAAAAGAAATTACACACACACACACATAGATATAAAGAAAGAAAAGCAAAAGGGAAAAATGATTATCTGAGGAGGCCTTACAAATGGCTGAGAGAAGAAGAGAAGTGAAAGCCACCGCGCCTGAATGTAGAGTTCCAGAAAATAGCAAGGAGAGGTAAGAAAGCATTCCTATGGGAAAGACTAGAGATCGCTTCATGAAAATCAGAGATACCAAGAGAACATTTCATGCAAAAATGGGCAAAATAAAGGACAGAAATGCTATGGACCTAACAGAAGCAGAAGAGATTAAGAAGAGGTGGCAAGAATACACAGAAGAAATATACAAAAAAGACCTTAATGACACAGATAACCACGATGGTGTGATCAGTCACCTAGAGCCAGACATCCTAGAATGAGAAGTCGAGTGGGCCTTAGGAAGCATCGCTACGAACAAAGCTAGTGGAGGTGATGGAATTCCAGTAGAGCTGTTTCAAATCCTGAAAGATGATGCTGTGAAAGTGCTGCAAGCAATACGCCAGCAAATTTGGAAAACTCAGCAGTGGCCACAAGATTGGAAAAGGTCAGTTTTCATTCTAATCCCAAAGAAAGCCAATTCCAAAGAACGCTCAAACAACTGCACAATTGTACTCATCTCACACGCTAGCAAAGTACTGCTTAAAATCCTCCAAGCCAGGCTTCAACAGTACATGAACTGAGAATTTCCAGATGTTCAAGTTGGATTTAGAAAAGGCAGAGGAACCAGAGATTAAATTGACATCTGTTGAATCACAGAAAAAGCAAGAGAATTCCAGAAAAACATCTACTTTTGCTTCATTGACTATACTAAAGCCTTTGACTGTGGGGATCACAATAAACTGTAGAAAATCTTAAAGAGCCAGGAATATCAGATCACCTTACCTGTCTCCTGAAAACCTGTATGCAGGTCAAGAAGCAATAGTTAGAACTGGAAATGGAACACCAGATCAAACTGGGTTCCAAACTGGGAAAGGAGTCTGTCAAGGCTGTATATTGTCACCTTGTTTATTTAACTTATATGCAGAGTACATCATGAAAAACACTGGGCTGGAAGAAGCACAAGCTGGAATCAAGACTGCCAGGAGAAATATCAATAACCTCAGCTACGTAGATGATGCCATCCTTATGGCAGAAAGTGAAGAAGAACTAAAGAGCCTCTTGATGAAAGTGAAAGAGGAGTGAAAAAGTTGGCTTAAAATTCAACATTCAAAAAATGAAGACCATGGCATCCAGTCCCATCACTTCATGGCAAATAGATGGGGAAACAGTGAGAGATTATTTTCTTGGGCCCCTAAATCACCACAGATGGTGACTGCAGTCATGATATTAAAAGATGCTTGCTCCTTGGAAGAAAAGCTATGACTAACCTGGACAGCATATTAAAAAGCAGCAGAGACATTACTTTGCAGACAAAGGTCTGTATAGTCAAAGCTACAGTTTTTCCAGTAGTCATGTATGGATCTGAGAGCTGGACCATAAAGAAGGTTGAGCATGGAAGAACTGATGCTTTCAAACTGTGGTGCTGGAGAAGACTCTTGAGAGTCCCTTGGACTGCAAGGATATCAAACCAGTCCATTTTAAAAGCAATCAATTCTGAATATTCATTGCAAGAACTGATACTGAAACTCCAATATTTTGGCCACCTGATGCAAAGAGCCAACTCATTAGAAAAGACACTGATGCTGGGAAAGATTGAAGGCAGAAGGAGATGGGGACGACAGAGGACGAGATGGTTGGACGGCATCACTGACTCCATGGCCATTAATTTGAACAAGCTCCGGGAGATGGTAAAGGACAGGGAAACCTGACATGCTGCAGTCCACGGGGTCACAAAGAGTCGGACATGACTGAGTGACCAAACAACTGTATATATGTGTGCATGTATATATATATAATTGAACACCTGTATGTAGTATATTCAGAGAAGGCAATGGCACCCCACTCCAGTACTCTTGCCTGGAAAATCCCATGGATGGAGGAGCCTGGTAGGTTGCAGTCCATGGGCTTGCTAAGAGTCAGACACTGACTGCCTTCACTTTCATATTTCACTTTCATGCATTGGAGAAAGAAATGGCAACCCACTCCAGTGTTCTTGCCTGGAGAATCCCAGGGACGGGGGAGCCTGGTGGGCTGACGTCTATGGGGTCGCACAGAGTCGGACACAACTGAAGCAATTTAGCAGCAGCAGCAGCATGTAGTATATTAACTTTTTAGAGTTAAATGTTTTAATTAATAACCACAATATATAAATAAAATCATTAAAATAAGGGATAGCACAGGTGTTTGTTACCAAGAAGAAGTTTAAAAAAAAAAACAAACTTGCAGCATAAAATGTACATAGTGTTTTTACTCATTGTGAACGAGTAAAAACATCCAAGCCTTTAAAACTAGGTATTAACACCCANTGGTGGGCTGCCGTCTATGGGGTCGCACAGAGTCGGACACGACTGAAGCAATTTAGCAGCAGCAGCAGACGCTAAAGCTTGGAAGGCACTCGAAAGAGCATCCAAAGAGGGAAAAGCTGACGGAGGAGAAGCCAAGAGGGAGGCGGCAGCAGTCTGCGGGGAGCGAGGGAGACGCACGCAGGAGGCCCTCCTGGAGTGAGGTGGAGTCAGCGAGATGCCTCTCGGGGGATCTGGGTGTATTCGAGGAAGAAGAAAAATTAAAATATTGGAGATAAGAAAGTGAGAAGAGTAGGGAATAATCAAGAACAGTTAGACGGAAACCCTTCAAGGGGCTGGGATGAGAATGAAGGACGTGCTGGCCTGGCGAGCAGCTCCTGCAGGTCCTGACAGTGAAAGGGCGCAGGGGGCAGCTTCAGACAGTGTGTTCCCGGCGTGAAGCACTTTCAGTTGCTTTTATGCCATCGGCTTGACTTTAGACAATGAAGAGCAATTCCTTGTGTTGCCACGCAGTGGCAATGCCCGCTTAATCTGTGGAGTTAGGATCCACAGTTCACGATTCCAACTCTGAAATCCTCTTGTAAGCGTTGAGCATTGGCTCCGTAATAAAACCAGGAATCTGAAAGTGGATTTTCATAATCACAACCTAGATCAGATGAAATTTGGGATTTCTGCCAAAAGTGAACTTTCCCCAGGGAATTACAAAGGGCAGAGAAATTCACAAACTGGCTAACTGTGATGTTTAAAAGGAAACAGATTCTATTTTCTTGGGCTCCAAAATCACCGTGGACAGTGATTGCAGCCATAAAATTAAAAGATGCTTGCTCCTTGGAAGAAAAGCAATGACAAACCTAGACAGTGTATTAAAAAGCAGAGACGTCACTTTGCCAACAAAGGTCCATATAGTCAAAGCTATGGTTTTTCCAGTAGTCATGTATGGGTGTGAGAGGTGGACCATAAAAAAGACTGAGCACCANAAAAAAAAAAAAAAACTTGCAGCATAAAATGTACATAGTGTTTTTACTCATTGTGAACGAGTAAAAACATCCAAGCCTTTAAAACTAGGTATTAACACCCAAGCCTTTAAAACTAGCAAGATGGAGATCTATAGCTTTAGAAAAACAAACCACAGGAAAATATCCAGTGTCCACTGAAATGTAAACTAGATTCTTTAAAAACTGGCTTCAGAAAACAACAAAAAACTAGCTTTGCGTAATGAACTCTGAAAATCAGGTCTGCTTCATTTTCCAGGGGCAACTTCTATCGTCATAAATTCCACCATCATCCCCTTCCCCAGAAACACATTTATTACTAGGATTCTTTTTTGCTTATTTACTTATAATTGAAGGATAACTGCTTTAAAATATTGGTTTCATTTCTGTCTTACATCAAAATGAATAAGCCATAGGTATACACATGTCCCTTCCCCCTTGAACGTCCCTCCCACCCTTTCCCATCCCTCTATCAAGGTTGTTCAGTTCAGTTCAGTTCAGTCGCTCAGTCGTGTCCACCTTTTTGAGACCCCATGAACCACAGCATGCCAGGCCTCCCTGTCCATCACCAACTCCTGGAGTTCACTCAAACGCATGTCCATTGAGCCGGTGACGCCATCCAACCATCTCATCCTCTGTCGTCTCCTTCTCCTCCCGCCTTCAATTTTTCCCAGCATCAGGGTCTTTTCAAATGAGTCAGCTCTCTGCATCAGGTGGCCAAAGTATTGGAGTTTCAGCTTCAACATCAGTCCTTCCAAAGAACACCCAGGGCTGATCTCCTTTAGAATGGACTGGTTGGATCTCCTTGCACTCCAAGGAACTCTCAATAGTCTTCTCCAACACCACACTTTAAAAGCATCAATTCTTCAGTGCTCAGCTTTCTTCATAGTTCAACTCTCACATCCATACATAACTACTGGAAAAACCATAGCCTTAACTAGACGGATCTTTGTTGACAAGGTAATGTTTCTGCTTTTAAATATGCTGTCTAGGTTGGTCATAACTTTCCTTCCAAGGAGTAAGTGCCTTTAAAATTCATGGCTGCAATCACCATCTGCAGTGATTCTGGAGCCCCTCAAAAATAAAGTCACCCACTGCTTCCCCATCTAATTGCCATGAAGTGATGGACTGGATTCCATGATCTTAGTTTTCTGAATGTTGAGCTTTAAGCCAACTTTTTCACTCTCCTCTTTCACTTTCATCAAGAGGCTCTTTAGTTCTTCTTCACTTTCTGCAGGGTGACAATATACAGCCTCGACGTACTCCTTTTCCTATTTGGAACCAGTCTGTTGTTCCATGTCCAGTTCTAACTGCTGCTTCCTGACCTGCATATAGGTTGCTCAAGAGGCAGGTCAGGTGTTGTGGTATTCCCATCTCTTTCAGAATTTTCTACAGTTTATTGTGATCCACACACTCAAAGGCTTTGGCATAGTCAATAAAGCAAAAATAGATGTTTCTTTGGAGCTGTCTTGCTTTTTCGATGATCCAGTGGACGCTGGCAGTTTGATCTCTGGTTCCTCTGCCTTTTCTAAAACCAGCTTGAATATTTGGAAGTTCACAGTTCACATATTGCTGAAGCCTGGCTTGGAGAATTTTGAGCATTACTTTACTAGTGTGTGAGATGAGTGCAACTGTGTGGTAGTTTGAGCATTTTGGGGCATTGCCTTTCTTTATTATTGGAATGAAAACTGACCTTTTCCAGTCCTGTGGCCACTGCTGAGTTTTCCAAATTTGCTGGCACATTGAGTGCAGCACTTTCACAGCATCATCTTTTAGGATTTGAAACAGCTCTACTGGAATTCCATCACCTCCACTAGCTTTGTTTATAGTGATGCTTCCTAAGGCCCACTTGACTTCACATTCCAGGATGTCTGGCTCTAGGTGAGTGATCACACCATCTTTATTATCTGTGTCGTGAAGATCTAGGTTGTTACAGAGTCCCAGGTTGAGTTCCCCGAGTCATACAGCAAACTTCCATTGGCTATCTATTTTACATATGATAGTGAATATGCCTCCATGGTTCTCTCTGCATTCGTCTCACCCTCTCCTTCCTGCCCCTCACCCGTGTCCCTTAAGTCTGTTCTCTATGTCTGCATCTCCACTGCTACCCTGCAAATAGTTTCATCAGTACTATGTTTCTATTACTAAGTAAGTAAGTAAGTGAAGTCACTCAGTCGTGTCCGACTCTTTGTGACCCCAAGGACTGTAGCCTACCAGGCTCCTCCCTCCATGAGATTCTCCAGGCAAGAGTACTGGAGTGGGTTGCCATTTCCTTGGGTTCTTCAAATTGTACTCTGCTGACAGAAACAAAATCAAGATCAGTACCCTGAGGCTGTTATTTAAAATACAAGTCACAGAAGGACAAGGGCTTCCCAGGTGACTCAGTGGTAAAGAATCTGCCTGCCAAATCAGGATCAGGAGAGGCAGGTTTGATCCTTGGGTGGGAATATCCCCTGGAGGAGGAAATGGCAACCTACTCTAGTATTCCTGCCTGGAAAATCCCATGGACAGAGGAGCCTGGTGCGCTGCAGTCCATGTAGGTTAAAGAGTCGGACACGAGTAAACGACAGCACACACACGCACAGAAGGACAACTCTGAAAACTGGCTGAAAAGCAAAATGGAATTCAAAATTTCTTAAAGCAGAAGATAATCTACCCAGATGCGAGCAGATTCCAAAGTCAGTAAGGTTTAACAACAAAACAAGCAGTTTTAAAAGAAGTTTCCATCAATGGCCGTTAGTAGGAGGCTGGTTAAAAAAACTGGGCATATTCATACAATGATATACTAAACAGCTATTTTAAAAATGAAACAGGTCTATGCACAATGGTATAGGTTGCTCTCCAAGAATATCGCAAGGTTCAAAAGGAGTCAAGGCACACAGCAGTGTGCATCCATCTGTGTAAAAAGGAAAAACACACACATACATGTGTACATGTGTCTATCTACATAAATATATGCATATAAAAGGTGTCCAGACAGGCTGCTGCCGCCAAGTTGCTTCAGTCGTGTCCAACTCTGTGCGACCCCATAGACGGCAGCCCACTAGGCTGCCCCGTCCCTGGGATTCTCCAGGCAAGAACACTGGAGTGGGTTGCCATTTCCTTCTCCAATGCATGAAAGTGAAAAGCGAAAGTGAAGTCGCTCAGTCGTGTCCGACTCTTAGCGACTCCATGGACTGCATCCTACCAGGCTCCTCTGTCCATGGGATTTTCCAGGCAAGAGGACTGGAGTGGGGTGCCGTTGCCTTTTTCAGGGGATCTTCCTGACCCAGGGATTGAAACCAGGTCTCCCACATTGCAGGAAGATGCTTTAACCAGGGAAGCCTCAAAGAGTCAGAAGAAACTGATAAAAATCATTGCCTCTGGGGCTACAGTCTGAGATGAGAGACTTCATTATTTACCCTTTCCTGCTTTAAAAAACAAAACATTTCTACTTACTTTTTCAAAGACAACACACACACATCCCAAACTCAGAAACCGAGAAGTTTTAATTCGAGCACCAACTCTCCAGGCATTCTGCCCACACCCAAGGTTTAGATTTCTGCGTATTTTCAAGAGTGTCTTTATTTTTTTCCCTTTAATTGCTTCTTAAATGGGAAACATACATAGATTATGCCTTCTCTTATAGTCAGTATGTAGGGGCTTATTTAGGAAAACCATTGGCATGAGTCTCTAGATAATAGGTAGGAGGAGAGACCTTCTGGCCAGTCAGTTGATAGCTTTAAAAAAGAGAAAGAGAGATTGTAAAGGGATTGTTCAACGGTCTATAGGGGCCACAGGCTAACCACACAACTGTTAAGGAGACCACATATTATTAGGCATCTCCCAGAGGGCTCTGTCTGGGTTTTGGGAAAACTCCTGGCCTGTAAGATCATGCCCTCCAGAGCTCCTGGTCCAATCTTAAGGACAAAGGAGAAGTCCAAAGCGAATCACAATCCAACAGACTCCCCTGTCCCTCCAGCTTGGAGCTTCCCAGGTGGCTCAGTGGGTAAAGAATACACCTGCAATGCAGGACATGCAGGAGACACAGGTTCAATCTCTGTGTCGGGAAGATTCCCTGGAGAAGAGAATGGCTACCCACTCCAGTATTCCTGCCTGGAGAAACCCATGGAGAGGGGAGTCTGGAGGGATACAGTCCATGGGATCGCAAAGTCAGACACAATTACACATGCATGCCCCTCAAACTTAGGCATCTGGTTCAAGTCTGAGCTGTTCTGAGTTACAGTGGAATAAACTGTTATAAAAATGTCTTCTGAAACAAGCACTAGCTAAAATAAGTACCAAACATTTAACTACCAGCAGTTTTGCTTTCTTAAGGGATTTGACGAATGAATGATTCTTTAAAATGCATTTCAAGAAATATAGATAATAGAAATCTTTTTGTTAACACAAATAGGAAAGAATTCTACTGAGCTTAGAATTGCTTCCAAATTAAATATAGCAGGTTCCCAATCCAGTTTTCTTATTGCAGCAAAGATGGTGTTTATTTTGTTGAAAAATAATGTTTAAATAAAGAGGTGTTGACCCAACATCATTTCTTTCATTTACCTCCTCATTATGTAACATGTAATTCATTAGTACCACACCAAATAGAGGCCACTAGAAATGAGGAGGTTGGGATGACTCAAACACTCATAATAATGAGTGTTGGGATGACTCAAACACTTCATATTTAGACATGCACACACACACATATGCACATACACATATATTGTACATATATACATATATTTTCACACATGTGAGAAATGGAGTATTTCCTGCCATGTCAGTAAACAAGGATGTCACAGTCCCTCCAGGGCACTCAGGAAGGAAAAGAATACCTGCTAAATCTGGCAGCCATGAGGCTGTAGCCACTCCCTATGGTGAGCACTGAGGAACTCAGGATGTGAAGAAAACACAGGATCCTGACCCAGGACAGCTGAGACGCATATGAAAGCAATTATTTCAGTGAGTCCAGACTCCTGCATCTTCTCGTACATAGAAAAACACTAAATTACTTAACTTGAAATATTTGGTTTCCTTTAATTAACAAAAATATCTTGGTTTTCCAGCTACCTGCCCTTTGTTGTGAAAATTCTATAAAGCCTGGTTTCTTCCCTTGCCTCCTTGAAGCAGTTCTCTCAGGATTATGTGAGAAGCTGCCTCCCAGGCTTAAGTCCTAAAAATTTCCACCAAATAAAACGTAACTGTCAACTTTAAGGTTGTGAATATTTCTTAAGCTAACATATATATTTTATATATTATAATATTTAATATATAAAACTGCTATACCATTTATTTCAATAAGTATTTATTGTGGGCTTAGTATGCATTCTATTTTAGGCACTAGATGAAGATACTCTAACAGAATTAGTCATAGATGATGTTCAAACTGTGAATTCTATTGGTTGCTTTTCTTTTTACCTGCTAATTGAGACTCTCTTAAACTAATAAATGCAAAAGGAATCAGGGTAACTGCAGTAAATAGGGTAAAAGGCAGGGACCATTTTCTACACAGAGAACAACTAAAAGTAGTGAAAGTGAAGTCGCTCAGTCGTGTCCGACTCTTTGCAACCCCATGGACTGTAGCCTACCAGGCTGCTCCCTCCATGGGATTCTTCAGGCAAGAGTACTGGAGTGGGTTGCCATATCCTTCTCCAGGGGATCTTCCCAACCCAGGGATTAAAGCCGGGTCTCCCGAATTCCAGGCAGACGCTTTAACCTCTGAGCCACCAGGGAAGCTTGAACTAAAAGTAAGTGCATGCTAAATGTTAAAGGCAGCTCACAGGCACTAAGGGCTACAGAAGCAGAGAAAGAAGTACCCCATGCAGATTGGAGCAGTCAGATAAACTGGAGGTATGGGTACCTGGGAGAAGATACTTCACTGAATGAAAGGAGGAACAAAGGTCTCCTAAATAGGGAGAGGACTGGAGGGAAAACAATGTGAGCAAAGGCATGGAGGCAGAAACGCAAGCGATGTGGCGGGTGATGGGAGATGGTGATAAGAGGGTGAGTGCCTTTCTGTGTGACGAGAAATGAAGAGATTTATTAGTTAGAAAGAGGCTCCTATAGCTAGGAAGCAAGCAAGACACACAAGAAATAATCCAACTGTGATGGGAGCTGGGATCCAAATTCAACCCTTCCCTTAGCTTTATCAAGTTTCAACACTAGACAGGGAGCCTGGCAGGGGAGTCAGGCTGGGAGAATGGCCTGCGTGCTGAGCAGGCAGGGAGGGACAGCTCACCCTCTGACCACCCTCTCTAACAGGGTGACCATGTGCTTTTGTGTCAATCGTACGTGCCACATTGCTTCTGCTCACGTCTTTTCATCATAATCCTAACAGTCACTGAAAACGTGGGGAGACTTTTGGAAAACATGACCAGGTCCTCAGCCCCTGCTATGCTCTTGACCGTGACTCAGTATGAAGCCACTATGGTTTAAGGGCCCATACAGTGTTCTGCCTTGACATCGGGGGGGAGTGAAGAGAGCCCCAGAGGGCCTAATGACAAGCTGCTCTTCCCACTCTGCTCCCTCAGATAAGGCCCCCTAGTCAAACAACCTTCTTCACCATAGGGACTCTTGCGGCCTATCCATGAATGGGTGGTTTTAGTTCCCAGTCACTGTGTGAAATTACTGAAACTAGCCCATCACAGTCTCCCAAGGAATCCTCTTGATCCTACAAAGTCTGGCTCCCACAGCTGCTGGTGGTTCACTCTGCCTCCAGCGCAACCTCTGTGTGGCCTCGTGTGGAATGCTATGTCCTCCTCCCGTATGGTGTACCTAACTGATAAACTGCTGTCAAGCTTATCTGTCAACTTTTGGCCATCCTCAACCATCCCTCACCAACAGGGTGAACAGAACATAACCAAAACACCTACCAAAGAGGATGTCATTTTCTGGGACCCTTATAAAAAGCTGGTGCACTGCTGATTTCTAATAGGATTGTTAGGTAGGTAGAATAGGGAAATGGAGTCCAAAATGGCGGTGACTTAAAAAAGCAACAAGGAAGGTCAAAGGAAGGTCCGAGGACCAAAGTGAAGACTTCAGGTAGAACAAACAGCCCTCCTGGCTAAGCCCGATTTGCATAGGGCAGGCCCAGGTAGAGGCAAAAACATAAAAGGAAGAGCCAAAGCACTCTCTCTCTCTTGCTCGCCCGCGTGCATGCGCTCTTTCTCTCTCTCTCTCTCCCCGCCGCCCCCATGCGCTCCTCCACTCTCTTCTCTTCAAGTCTTTGGGTTGGCATGCCCTCACGCTTCAAGGATGGATTCTCCTGCTATCTTCTAAATAAAACAGAGCTGTAACACTGATTTGCCTAAGAGCTGTAACACGGTTTGTCCAAGACCTGAGAGCTTTAATGTCCGTCGCTCCAAATCTTTGTTGTGACGAGACAAAGAACCAAGGAACATACACTCGTGTGACAGGATTATCTTCACATCATATTGAAGGGTATATGAACCTAGCTACATGAATTCCTAACTAAACTTTGCATTTACATCTACACAGACTCTGCCAGGATAAACACAATCAACTTCAAGTTAAAGGTATTATTTCTATTATTACAGATACAAGACATATTCCATGTCACACAAAATAAAGTGCTGTATTAAATACAGACCCCACCATAATAAAGTAGTGGGGGATTATAAGGAAATCAGCAGTTAAACCAAAATCTACTTACTGTTCAAGATCTTATTGTATTCAAGCCTACTTGAGTGTTTCCATTTTCTAACAGGAACCACAACCTGTAATTGGGATTTCCCACTGACATGGAGGAAAATGTAGGCTACTTGGTAGCCCGTAAGTAGCTCAAGAGGGGAAGGTTAAACTATCGCTTATGAATAAATCAGTCCACTTCCTTATTTAAAATAAGCATGAAAACCTGTATTTACCATTTCTCTTAGACTACTCTAGATCAACTATGAATTGTCAACAACCCCAAAGACCCATATGGGACCCATTTCTTCCTCATAGTAGACTGGATACAGGTTCATTTTTTTAAGACTGAGAGTCTGCAGATGGCCTCCGGAAAGTTTTGTCCTCCACAAAACAGTATCAGTGTATCTTTGCACTGGTTACATTATTGACCTGCTCCTCCTTTATCTCTGGCTCCCTTGACTGGGAAACAAACAAAATCACAACATTTTTTATCAAACTTGGGCAACATTTTCTAGAGTCAGAGAAAATGGAAGGGAAGTAAAAATAAACATGTATTCAAGAAGTAAGATAAACAGAAGCACTTTTGCAGGGTCACAAACATTTCACCATAGTTTCATAGTTTCTCAGAGTAGATGCTAGGAACACTCTGCCTTGGAGCAAAACTGCCTGTATGAGTCCTAACCTAACTCATTTACTAGATAAGTGAAACTGACTTAAC
Source organism: Neotragus pygmaeus (assembly GCA_006410875.1). NCBI lineage: Eukaryota > Metazoa > Chordata > Mammalia > Artiodactyla > Bovidae > Neotragus > Neotragus pygmaeus. The sequence continues at coordinate 150,805 of SJYV01051828.1, forward strand.
CTCATTATGTCTCATTTCCTCATCCATAAAATGGGAGTATCATAGTGTCTACCTGACAGGGTTTTATGAGAATTAAATGAATTAATATAAATAATGCTCTAACAATGTCTGAGACAGAAAGTTCACTTTCTTATGTGCACTTTCTCCTCATATACCTGTGTGTGTGTGTGTGTGTGTGTGTGAGATCATCTCTAGTATTTAAAAGGTTAGTACTCTAGACACTTAGAAGTCTAGACTTGTAGCAAAAAGGACTGCAAGAGAGAAGCTTCTTCATTGTCAGTCATGTGAAACAGCTCATCACCAGCACACACATCTGAGTAAAGAGCTGCAGTGAGATCATGTGAGCTGTGGTTTTGCAGGTCACTCCTGGGCTTGTTTTCCACGTTTAATTTCACTGCTTCTCTGTGGTATTTACTACTCGTACAGGAAGATTGAAAGCTCAGTTTCACAATACAGTCTGCTATTTCTAAAAGAATTTCAATCACCAACATAAATGACTTAAAGGTATCCTGCTGTGTCTCAAGATACTTTTTAAAGTAACTTTCGAAAAGCTAGCTTCATCCCTCTCTGGTACATAATGATCACAATGATAACAACTTCAAAGACCAATATAGGTAGAGATGGTCTATGAATGATATAGGAAGAATTGTCACTTGTGGAATGAAACTGCTGATTTCCTTGCCAATATGAACTTCACTTCGCAATGTAAAGCCAAATACTTGTACAGACTTTCATATGAGGTTAAATAGCATAAAGAGTCTAGTAGGCCTTCAAAACACCGATCCTCTGTTCTGAGCCACTAGCTAAAAGCGCAAAAAAAAAAAAAAAAGAAGAGGGAAGTAAAGAGAAATTAAGACACCAGGTAGACAAAGGGGCTTCCCAGGTACCTCAGTGGTAAAGAATCCGCCTGCCAAGAAGATGCAGGTTCGATCCCTGGGTCAGGAAGATCCCCTGGAGAAGGGAATGGCAACCCACTCAGTATTCCTGCCTAGAGAATTCCATGGACAGAGAAGTCTGGTGGGCTCTAGTCCATGGGGTCACAAAGAATCAGACATGATTTAATTAAAGACTAAAACAACAACAGAAAGATAAAGCATCCTCCACTCCTCTAGCTGTGGTATGTGTTAATTCTGGCCATTCACTGAGCTTCTGGAGTGTTAGTTTTCATGTCAGGCATTGACACACAAGAAGGAAGATGCTATTCCTGCCCAGGGGGAAATAGGGCTGACAGCTTCTGTCTTTCTCATCTACTTCCAAGATAACAATAGCCTCCTAGGGACAGAGACAAACTACCCCTAAACTTTCCATTCATTCTAAAACTTTCCATACTAAAAAGCAAAACATAAACAAACAAAATCCTTCAAAACCCTTATCTTTCAGCTGGAACAGAAGAGGGTAATGAGAGGGAAAGGGAGTATTTTACTTTTCACTATCTCTACATTTAATATTTTTTTAAAACAAGGATTCTATATAACATTTAGAATTAAAATATAATAATATGTAAAATTAGAATACTTTCTAACACCATATACAAAGATAAACTCAAAATGGATTAAAGACCTAAATGTAAGACCAGAAATTATTAAACTCTTCGAGGAAAGAGTAGCTACTTATCAAGTAGCTAGAACACTCGATGATATAAATCAAAGCAAGATCCTCTATGACCCACCTCCTAGAGTAATGGAAATAAAAACAGAAATAAACAAGTAGGACCTGATTAAACTTAAAAGCTTTTGCATAGCAAAGGAAACTATAAGCAAGGTGAAAAGATAACCCTCAGAATGAGAGAAAATAATAGCAAATGAAACAACTGACAAAGGATTAATTTCTAAAATAAACAACCAGCTCTACAAACAACAAATGCTGGAGAAGGTGTAGAGAAAAGGGAAAGCTCCTGCACTTTTGGTGGGAATGTAAACTGATACAGCCACTATGGAAGATGGTATGATGATTCCTTAAAAAACTAGGAATAAAACCTCCATATAACCCAGTAATCCCACTCCTAAGCACATACCCAGAGGAAACGAAAACTGAGAGAGACACATGTATACCACTGTTCACTGCAGCACTATTTACAATAGCTAGAACATGGAAGCAACCTAGATGTCCATTGACAGATGAATGGATAAAGAAGTTGTGGTACAAATACACAATGGAATATTCAGTTCAGTTCAGTTGCTCAGTCGTGTCCGACTCCTTGCAACCCCATGAGTCGCAGCACGCCAGGCCTCCCTGTCCATCACCATCTCCCAGAGGTCACTCAGATTCACGTCCATCGAGTCCGTGATGCCATCCAGCTATCTCATCCTCGGTCGTCTCCTTCTCCTCCTGCCCCCAATCCCTCCCAGCATCAGAGTCTTTTCCAGTGAGTCTACTCTTCACATGAGGTGGCCAAAGAACTGCAGTTTCAGCTTTAGCATCATTCCTTCCAAAGAAATCCCAGGGCTGATCTCCTTCAGAATGGACTAGTTGGATCTCCTTGCAGTCCAAGGGACTCTAAAGAGTCTTCTCCAACACCACAGTTCAAAAGCATCAATTCTTTGGCGCTCATCCTTCTTCACAGTTCAACTCTCACATACATACATGACCACAGGAAAAGCCATAGCCTTACTCAGCCATAAAAAGGAATGCATTTGGGTTAGTTCTAATGAGGTGGATAACCCCAGAGCCTATTATACAGTGTGAAGTAATTCAGAAAGAGAAAGGTAAATATTGTATACTAACACATACATATGGAATCTAGAAAGATGGTACCAATGAATTTATTCTGCAGTGGCAGCAATGGACTTCCCTGTAAGCGTCTGCCTACAATGCGGGAGACCTGGGTTCAGTCCCTGGGTCGGGAAGGGAGAAGGAAATGGCAACCGGCTCCAGTATTCTTGCCTGGAAAATCCCATGGGCAGAGGAACTAAGCAGGTCCCCAAGAGTCGGACACGACTGAGCGACTTCACTTCACAATGGAGAACAGACATAGAGAAGTCTTATGGACACAGGTGATGCTTCCTAAGGCCCACTTGACTTCACATTCCAGGATGTCTGGCTCTAGGTGAGTGATCACACCATTGTGATTATCTGGGTCCTGAAAATCTTTTTTGTACAGTTCTTCTGTGCATTCTTGCCACCTCTTCTTAATATCTTCTGCTTCTGTTGGGTCCATATCATTTCTGTCCTTTATTGAGCCAAACTTTGCATGAAATGTTCCCTTGGTATCTCTAATTTTCCTGAAGAGATCTCTAGTCTTTCCCATTCTGTTCTTTTCCTCTATTTCTTTGCACTGATCACTGAGGAAGGCTTTCTTATCTCTCCTTGCTATTCTTTGGAATTCTGCATTCAAATGGATATATCTTTCCATTTCTCCTTTGCTTTTTGCTTCTCTTCTTTTCACAGCTATTTGTAAGACCTCCTCAGACAGCCAAGAGAACACTTTAACCCTTCATATCTTTATTTTATAGTCATCACTAAAGCCTTCTGATTTTCATTTTAAGAGTTCCTTTTATACTTCCCTAAATATGGTGCTCAATACACAATATTATGTAAGTACCTGTTAACTGGAAACAACTTTTAACACACTGAAGAAAGAGGTAATCTACTAAATAGCTTTCACAGGTTATCTGTGCAAATCCATAAGATTATTTTACCTGTCTTCTTAACAGCTAGTACATGGGATTTTACCCAATACAGAATAAGAATACCAAAAGATAAAATAGAGAGTTTTTTTTAAGTAATATTTTTCTAAAAGATTGTATAGCTTTCTTAGATAAAACTTTTAACATCTTCCCCATATGGATAGCCAACTAGTCCATGCTAGGGTTCACAACACACTTTATTTAGAGACAATGGAGCAGAGTCTGAAATAATGCAGACAGATGTTCAAATCCTGAGATAATTTTATGAATAATTCACTCTAAAAGGGAAAACAGGTTTTCTGTAGTTAAAAACATCCTGAGCATTTCCCCATATACATAAAAGTTGCACAAGGCCCTTTACCAAGCTCTTGACTTTGGGATACCTTAGTAAATTTTTGCTAACTCCAAAGGTACCTACAAACTGCCCAGATAGTTTCACTTTCAGTTTTACATGTAAGACATGGGGACAGTTCTTTCCTTAAGAAGAGTTTTATAAAACTGTAATTTTTTCTAGTGATAGACAATTTTTAAAAATTGTTTCCTGAATAGCATATGAAGATTTTAAGATCTGCACTACTTATGAAATTGTTAAAAACTGTTCTGCAAGCTTGATAAAAGGACTAGTGGAATTAGAGAGATAGACTGTTTGGTGCGTCACTATTCCACCATGTGGAAGGGTGCTCACTACATAGCTAAAAGACAGACGCACTTAACTCAGCGTGTCTTCTAAAAGGGAGCTTTGTTTTACTGAACAGCAGTAATTCTCCAAATCGGTGTAACTGCTTTCCAAAATGATCAGGTGTTTCCTGTATATTCTGGAAGCCCGGTCACTGGGACACTGGTTTACTCAAAATGCAGCTGGACTCTGACCTCATGCAAGTAAAAGCAACGTGTAACCTGACAACTATTTACTCAGATCTGTTCATCTATTTCGTGCCAGGTATGTGCTGGGGTCAAGGTTACAAAGGTGCTTATAATCTCCTACACCATTTGCTCTTTTATTTCATCTACTACATGTCTTTTAGCGGGAACGGTAAGAAGAAGGATAACAAAACTCTGGTAGAAAAGTGAGTTAGTGTTGTGCAACAGTAGAATAAGGTGGGCCTTGCACTGCTTGGTATACAGTCAACACAACACATGTTGGCCATTACTTTTGTAATGCAACAAACAGCAAATGCCAAGCAACATGCTGCAGAAGGGAATGGTGACACAGTAGCCACAGACACACTTCCTTATTCAGTCTTTCAGTAAATATTTACTATGTCCCTACCATATGCCAGGCACTGTTCCAGGCGTGGGGGACAAAGCAATGTAATAAAATTAAGTGTTTCTCATGCGGAAAAAAAGGAACCCTCCCACACTGCTGGTGGGTATATGAACTGGTACAGCAACTATGGAGAACAGGACAGAGGATCCTTAAAGAACTAAAACTAGGGTCACCATATGATCTGGCAATTCCACTCCAGGGCATATCCTGGATAAAACCACAATTCGAAGAAATAAATGCACCCCTGTGTTCAAAGCAGCACTGTTTACAATAGCCAAGACATGGAAACAAGGAAATGTCCACCCACAGATAAACAGCTAAAGAAGATGTAGCACATATATACAATGGACTATTACTTGGCCACAGAAAAGAACAAAATATGCCACTTGAAGAAACACAGATGGACCCACAGATTATCATACTAGCTGAAGTAAGTCTGACATGTGTCTGAAAGACAAATGTCTTATGATATCACTTAAATGCAGAGGTTCACAGACATAGGAAACAAAGTTATTGTGGGTAGGGAGAGGTAATTAGAGGAGTTTGGGAATAATAGATACTACTATTTATAAAAGAGATAAACAAGGACCTACTATACAGTACAGGGAACTATATACAATATTTTATAATAACTGACAATAGAAAACAATCTGAAAAAAAAAAATGTGTGTTATTTAACTGAATCTCTTGCCTATAAACCAGAAACTAATATAATATCCTGGTATGTGAAGTCAAGTGGGCCTTAGGAAGCATCACTACAAACAAAGCTAGTGAAGATGGTGGAATTCCAGCTGAGCTATTTCAAATCCTAAAAGATGATGCTGTGAAAGTGCTGCACTCAATGTGCCAGCAAATTTGGAAAACTCAGCAGTGGCCACAGGACTGGAAAAAGTCAGTCTTTTCAGTCCCAATGAAAGGCAATGCCAAAGAATGTTCAAACTACCGCACAATTGCACTCATCTCACACGCTAGCAAAATAATGCTCAAAATTCTCCAAGTCAGGCTTCAACAGCACGTGAACCATGAACTTCCAGATGTTCAAGCTGGATTTAGAAAAGGCAGAGGAACCAGAGATATAATTGCCAACATCCTTTGGATCATCAAAAATGCAAGAGAATTCCAGAAAAACATCTACTTCTGCGTTCCTGACTATGCCAAAGCCATTGACTGTGTGGATCACAATAAACTGTGGAAAATTCTGAAAGAGATGGGAATACCAGACCATTGACCTGCCTCTTGAGAAACCTGTATGCAGGTCAGGAAGCAACAGTTAGAACTGGACATGGAACAACAGACTGGTTCCAAATAGGAAAANAAAAGAAGGTCCGAGGACCGGAGTGAGGACCTCAGGTAAAACAAACAACACTCCTGGCTGGCCCAGTTTCCACAGGACAGGCCCAGGGAGAGAGAAACATAGAAGAGGAGCCAGAGCCAGCTCGCTCTCCCGCGCACTGGGACACTCTTCTCCTCGTGTCTTTGGATTGACGTGCCCTCGCGCCTCGAAGATGGATTTTCCTGCTATCTTCTAAATAAAATTGAGCTGTAACACTGATTGGTCTAAGCTGTAACATGGTCCATTCGAGACCTGAGAGCTATAACACGGTTTGTCCAAGTCCTGAGAGCTATGACACGCCGAGGGGGCTTTAATGTCACTCCAAATCTTTGTTGTGACGAGACAAAGAACCGAGGAACATACTCGCGTGACAGTTTGAACACTCACCGCCCTGAAACCACCATTTAAAAAGTAGGAGTCATATAATCCTGTGCTTATATGCAGCTGTGTGGCAGCCCTCTTTCCTCAAACAGGGAACATTATCTATTTTAGCAGGAGAAATTAAGGCCAAGGTACAAGCATCCTGAAGCTTTCTACAACTATTTTTTAAAACTTTTGGTCTCTGTAATACTTCCACGATAGAGTTAGAAGTGGAGATGTGGTATTTTGAAGCACCAGGTTGGAGCCACAGTTTTGCAATGTCCGTCTCTCTCCTGTAGGGAAAGTCAACAAATCGTGCTGTGCTGGGTTTTATCAAGTGAAAGAGGAGGTTGGGCTGAATGTTTTTTAATGACTCCTTTAATTCAGAACTTTAATGATTCTAAAACTACATTTAAACTAAAACCATTAGAAAACACACTTCAATTTTCAAAGTTTTCAAACTACCCCAAAGGCCCCCATTTAAATGTCTGCATCCCAACTTTTGTTAACAAATAAATCAGACTGGACTGGTGAACGATCTCATTATTTATCCCTACTTGCTTCCAGGGCCCCGAGCCCTGCCCCCAGAGTCCCCCCCACAGCCTAAGTGGGGGTTACAGAGGAACTATGCTTTATTTTCCTCTTCCTCACAGTGAAGCTATTGAAAGAAAAATTAAATAGTGCAAAAACTACTCATTTAAATTGAAATCTGTTTACTTATGACTGTAGATACATCTAAAGACCAATAAGAAAGAGGAGGGGGGGAAGTTTCCAATTACTCAATTACTCCTTCTTTATTATATATGTTTTCCTGATGTGAAATTACACTTGTCATGCAATTCAAGTCAGAACTGCTTTTCAGATTAAGGGTGGGGAGGGGTGGAGTAGGGAAACACAAAACAAAAACCAAGCTATTCTAAGTTTGTTAGAAACCAAGTGTTTAAATGATAACAATATATGACAAAGTATATCAACTGTTACAAATATGTTACCAAGAAACTTACTTAAAAAAAAAAAGTGATTTAAGTAAAAGGTTTCAATGGAAGCCACAAGAGCTAAAAGGAACAAGCACTGATATCATTTCAAACAGAAAAAGTCTAAATGTGTTTGTTTTCCTTTAAATTTTTATCCAAACAGTCAGGGGAAACTGACTTGCTTTGTTCAGTGTTTATTATTTCACCTTTCCTGAAGCTGAAACTAAAATACTTTGATAAATGGGAGTCTGGTAAACAGACCATTCAGTGTTAGGGCTTAGAACCACTAATCCATTTGCATTTCCATCTTGGCCCATTTTTCCTGAAGTCACTATTACCATGATTGTTTCTTTACATATAAAAGGGTAATAATACCCATACAACCTTACTCCCATTCACACTTACATGCAACCAGAATGGATCTATAATACATGCAAACAAAAAGGGATAAGAAGTCTGAAAGAAAACTGCAGAAGAGAGCTATCCTTTCTGGAAATACTATCATAGTACTTAACTCCACTGATATCCTATTTAATCAATCGAATTTTTATAGCCCCAGTGATAAACTGTCTCTGCCTGATAACTAAACTACTCACAAATACTTTTTTTTTTTCCTCTAGATATCCACAAACACCAGACCCAAATTAAACCACCAAAGTTTACCATATTATCCAGAAGAAACGAGGCAGTTCCATTCTTGAACTTAACTCTTAAACTCAGTCTTTAAAAAAAGGTCGGCACTGTTTTGTAGGGTCCCACACCCAAAACTACTGTAACTCGAACTTCTCTTTGTACTTCATACAGTTTCAAGAAAGTGTTAAAATAAACAGGCTAATATAAACAGGTCTACTTTTTAAATAAAGGCTTTCCCTAAATACCAAGTTAATCTGTGCAACCCCAGGAAAAGATGATGCATTTAAAAGAAATGTCTGGGAGAACCCAGAAAACTTACCAAAGTAGCATACAAGTACAGGCATTTAGAGAATACCTGAAATGTGAATATACTCATCCCCTTTTGTTTGAACAGGGGCCTGCATGTGGAATTCCCCTGATCCACTTGGAGGACTGGGGGGCCAAAGGTCATCTTCTCTCCTCTTCATACTAGTCCTTCCTCCCTTATTATTTTCCTTATCAATACACTAACCATTCCCTCTTTGAATACATCAGCATGTAAAAGTCATAAACACTATTCATTTAATTTTATTGCTCTGTTTAATGCTATTGTCTCTGGCTCACTTCCCACTATTTTCCATTGCATTTTTCATATGCCAAAGATGCTCTTGTGATAAGGCTGGGAACCCAACTCCTGCTCATGGTTATTTCTAAGGCAACAATTCATTAGGTTGCAAACATCCTACTGTTAGGTTTAATCCATTCACAGACTGGTGGATTGTCTGATTATCTTTACCTATCAGGTCCTTACAGAAATTAAAAATGCTCAAGAAAAGAAGGAAGGCCCTTTTTGTTACCCTTCCCACATGTGCCCTTTCCCAAACAGAAACATTCCTGGGAAAATTTTTCCAGGAAAAAGATCAAAATTTCATTTTGCAAAGCAATTTCTACCTCATTGAAAAAATTCTTAATTTCAATTTTATGAAAAAAAAAATCACCTTGGCAAAATTCCAAAACTATATATTCAATTTTTACTATTGAACAATCATGGAAAAACCAGCCAATTATCTCAAAACAATGTCATCTTTTTTTCCCCAAATGTGCAAATATCAGCTATCTCAAAACAATGTATTTTTACCAAGGAAGACAGGATGCGCTTGCACACAAACCGGCACGTGTGTGTAAACATGATCACAATGTAGGATATTCCTTCTTCTATTTCTGGCTAAAAATACGCTCTCTAAAAGTATTAAGTGATATTCTGTCACATGAAAACATTATGTATTTGACAAAATATTAACTTATCTGTTTTGGCAAGAGTAAGACCAAAGGAATATAGTTGGACAAAAATACCACATTTTAATTCCTAGTACATATTTAAAAGGAAAAAAGGAAAGTTGCATAGCCAAGAAATAAAATCCAATGCTTCTAGCTGATGTTTCAAATGTAGGGTAAGTATGTAAACAAACAGATATGCCAAAACCGTGTGGCTATGGTTCCAACACAAGAAGCACAAAGTTAAAGAGCCATACCAATTTTTGATATTTCCTGAGCTGATGCTGAAAATAACTCACAGGAAAGAGCTGCTGTTGAGATGTACGAGTCCCAGCCCCCACCCTTTAACTGTGCTTAATCTTCCTGATGCTATGACAACCATGGACGGGCTCAGGAGGGCAACTAATTTATACTTTAATCATTATATTAAAATCCAACAAAACCACCAGATGGTAAACGCAACCCAGGAGAGACAGCTTCTAGGCTGGGTCTGAAGATTCACAACACAAATGCCATACTGGGACTTGAGATTGGAAATGCCATTCGGCTGCTCTTTAAGCCCAGTTTTATATTTAAATTAAGGAGAAAACAAAGAATGAAACCACTCTTATTGAGGTTAGAAAATGATCGAAATGCCAAATCCAATCATGTCCATTTTATAAGCCACAGGTCAAGTGTCACCATCTCTGTGAAGTCCAACACCGTACTTGGGATACAACTCAGACAAAGCTTGTCGTCCTATAACTCAGTCTCATTGGGCAGAAACTCCTAGGGAGTAGCAAACGCTTCCATCTCTGAATGCATACTGCTTGATACCGGTCAGCCTTGTGCAATAAATAAACTGAGGACTTGATAGGTTACCCAGGAAAACCAATTACCACACATTTTCTCTGAAGGACTTTTAATAAGAACAAACTAAAACAACAGAGGAAAAAACCTGGAATGTTTCCAGGGAAAACCGTTCTGGATTATAGAATCAGGAAATCTGCTACAACTTTAAGAGGAAAATTCCACTGTTTGGGCCCTACTATTTTGTGATCTGTCCCTAACTCTTTAACATCAGAGGCCCAAACTTTAGAAACTTCCTTATGGAAATCACACCTCTTAGTGAAGTGAATGAGCACTCGTCACTTGCATGCCAGAGAGAAAGGCCCACTGCCTGTTGTTTTAGATGTATCATGTCTGAAACACATCAAGGAAGAGGGTCACTGTACCTCCCAAGAGCACTGGAATACTCCAAAGGGGCTCACCATCTTACTTCCAACAAAATTACTTCTGAGAACCCAGAGTAATGACCCGGTGGTGACCTACCTGGCAATACCCAAAGCTATGTTTCTATGCTTCTATGTTTCTAAGCATCTAAAATACTCTGGCTGCTTGGAAGAAAAGCTATGACAAACCTAGACAGTGTATTAAAAAGCAGAGACATCAATTTGCCAACAAAGGTCCATCTAATCAAAGCTATGGTTTTTCCAGAAGTCAAGTACAGATTCGAGAGTTGGACCATAAAGAAAGTTGAGTGCCAAAGAATCGATGCTTTCGAACTGTGGTGTTGGAGAAGACTCTTGGGAGTTCCCTGGATAGCAAGGAGATCAAACCAGTCNGTCCATCTAATCAAAGCTATGGTTTTTCCAGAAGTCAAGTACAGATTCGAGAGTTGGACCATAAAGAAAGTTGAGTGCCAAAGAATCGATGCTTTCGAACTGTGGTGTTGGAGAAGACTCTTGGGAGTTCCCTGGATAGCAAGGAGATCAAACCAGTCAGTCCCAAAGGAAATCAACCCTGAATGTTCAGTGGAAATACTGAACCTGAAGCTCCAATACTTCGGCCACCTGATGTGAAGAGCCGACTCTTTGGAAAAGACCTCGATGTTGGGAAAGCTTGAGAGTAGGAGAAGGGGGCATCAGAGGATGAGATGGTTGGATGGCACCACTGACTCAATGGACATAAGTTTGAGCAAACTTATGGAAGATAGTGAAGGACGGGAAAGACTGGCATGCTGTAGTCCATGGGGTCACAAAGAGCTGGACACCACTGAGCGACTGGACATCAACAATAATGTTTCTATGACATCATCCACCTTGACCCTGAGATTTGGCTGCTCAACCACTCCTTACCATCCAGCCCCCTTAGTTCTTCCACTCACTCTTTTCTGAGGTCAGATACTAATTAGGTGAACCACACAAAGGAGTCTGAGGAGGGTCAAGGGGAGGCGTGGAAACAGTAAAGGAGAAAGGAGGAAAAGCAAATCCAGTGCATCCACCCGCCCAGCCCTTCCCTTCTTGTCACTGGCGGTGCCTTGTAGTCTTTCTCAGCCCAGCCCCCAGTTTCCTCATTCTTCCTTAGCTGCCTCACCCTTTCCACAAACCCTGCAGCCTCCGAACAGAAACTCTGCTCCCGCCCTGCAGGCACTCGGCTCCAGCCTGGCCAACTCTCCAGTGCATTAGCACAAAGCACTGAGGGTGAATCTACCTGGAGAGGGGCAAGGGGAGGCCAGGTCAGTGATGGCTAATGTAACCCGGAGACTAAACTGGGGCTTATATCACCATCCCACAACTGTGTCTTTGAGAAATACACTAAGTTTCAAATCATCATAAACTTTTAGAACACAATCCTCTTTGAAATTGGGGGCTGCCTGCAATTCTTTCCTGAAGAGTTACAAACATGTTGTTATGAATCTGGAAATGTTAAGTTGTTGGATTCATGAAACATCTATATTCTAAAGAGGGAGACCATACAGGCTACCCCAAGCTTGGCAAATGTCTGTTTACAAATCCAGAATCTGCTTGGTTATCTAAGTAGACTGTAAAACTAGTGAGTTTCTGTGAACCAGTCCCCTCTACAAGAGCCAGAACCTCTTCTCCAAGGCCTAAGACACTGTTAAAGACACTTTTTTGATTCACTTCAGCAGAAAAATTTTAAACAGTTCATTTGTGTTTTTTCTTATCATTTTAGAAGCACAGGGTGTTGAATTTTAATTACTCTAAAACACAGATCTGTATTTTCAACAGCCAGATTGTCAAACAGAATTTCCACTTGGATCCACTCAGCTCACCTGAAACAGATGCCCCACTTCTCATTTAGCTTATTTTGGGGGTAGCTAGGTATCCTCCTCGGGAGGCTTGAATTCTCCTTTCTCTTTCCACGCACAATGTTGTTTACACAAGGTACGACCTCCCAGGCAACACTGTTAGCCTGGCCCTGTGACTGAAGGCTTTTGATTCAGCTGGCACATTTTAGGACTCCCCAGCCTGCTCAGGCCTCCCTGCGCCAGGCCTAAACAAAAATCTCCATGGAAAGCGAAATTCAAAAGCAGAGCTCACCCACTCTTTACCAGGCTGCCCTACTTGACAGCTTCAACCTGTCCAAAGCCGCCCTTGGTTTCCTGTGGCCTTGAGGAAAAGCCCTTCTTATGAATGCCATCCGGCTGCACTGGCTGGATGTGTACATTAACCCCTGCCATCCTCGTTCGCCCCTGACCAGAGCAGCAGTGCCCTAAAGGCCTAAGAAGCAAACCAGATGAAGAACAAGTTCCAGGAGTTTACAGTTTGTATTAGAGATAATCACATACCCTTCAGATCGAGTCTGAGTGTCAACAGAAAACTTCCAGGGTCAAATCTCCAACTTCAAGGAAAAAAAACTTCATCTTATCTAAGGATAGGAGTATGTCACAAAGCCCTGATAGCTCAGATGGTAAAGAACCCACCTGCAATGCAAGAGACCCGGGTTCAGTCTCTGGGTCAGGAAGATCCCCTGGAGAAGGGAATGGGAACCCACTCCAGTATTCTTGCCAGGAGAATTCCACAGAGGAGCCTGGTGGGCTACAGTCCATGGGGTAACAAAGAGTCGGACATGCCTGAGTAACGCTTTCCCCTAGATGGTTATCTGGCACCTCAAATCCAACATATCCCAAAAGCAAACTCACTACCCTTATTCCAAACCTAATCCTATCTCAATTGTTGGCATCCACTCATTGCTCAAACGGAGAAGGCAATGGCACCCCACTCCAGTACTCTTGCCTGGAAAATCGCATGGACGGAGGAGCCTGGTGGGCTGTAGTCCACGGGGTCACACAGAGTTGGACACGACTGAAGCGACTTAGCAGCAGCAGCATGTCACAAAGAAGCCAAATTCGTCCCTTCAACATACACANGAATTCAGCTTCTGGGGATTCTGCAAGAGAAGCCATCCACAAGAGAGGGAAGCCATCCACAAGAAGTACTGCACCTCAGAAGCTGGTGTAAAGCCACCAAAGGAGATGCTGGGTAGAGACCCCTGCAGGAAGGTGCTGCGTTCTGTTGGCCACTGGACTCTGTAGGCTACATACACGCACGCTGCAGGAGCCCGGCCTGCCGAAGTTGGCCCAGGGAAGGAGGTGCTAGAAGGAGCACATGGGGGAAACACAAAGGACACTCTTCCTCCTGCCATGTCCCTCTANTGTTGGCCACTGGACTCTGTAGGCTACATACACGCACGCTGCAGGAGCCCGGCCTGCCGAAGTTGGCCCAGGGAAGGAGGTGCTAGAAGGAGCACATGGGGGAAACACAAAGGACACTCTTCCTCCTGCCATGTCCCTCTAGCGCCCTCTACTGACAAAGCTTAATAACCCATCAGCTGCAAAGGAGAGATGCTTATAAAACCCAGCTCCAGAACAGTGGATTTAGAGCTGAGCAAGCAAAAGGATAAATTTGGAGCGGACAGCAATATCTTGAGAATTGAAACATTGTCAAAACCATTCTCTTTATGTGTTTGTATTTGTATGTTCATCATGCAAAATGAATTTGTAAACCAACTTCCCAGGGATCTAAACCCTAAGGTTTCTCTAGACATCACCATCACTACCACCAAAATTCAGAGAATTTCAACTCAACGAAAAACATTTCCTGAGACTTGCTCTAGGACAGATGCTTGCACACATTATCTCCCTGATGCAGGATGACACAATCTTCATTGTTATATATGTGTGTGTGTGTGTATGTGTGAAGTCGCTCAGTCGTGTCCGACTCTTTGCGACCCTGTGGACTATAACCCATCAGGCTCTTTTGTCCATGGGATTCTCCAGGCAAGAATATTGGAGTGGGTTGCCATTTCCTTCTCCAGGGGATCTTCCCAACCCAGGTATCAAACCTGGGTCTCCTGCGTTGCAGGCAGACACTTTATCCTCTGAGCCACCAGGGAAGCCCTAACATATAAGCATTATGTAAGTACTTGCTTTGTTGTTAGTTGCTAAGTCGTGTCCAGTACTTTTGTGATCCCATGAACTGTAGCCCCCAGGCTCCTCTATCCATGGGATTTTCCTGGAAAGAATATTGGAATGGGTTGCCATTTCCTTCTCCAAGGGATCTTCTNAAGACAGTCTTCACGACAGACCAGACTGTGCTGGGCGGAGACACAGGGTGAGACAGTGAGGACAACGTTCACGCCCCTCCTGTGGGCCTGACGGAGCTCTGACCACCAAGCAGCTCGTTCTGTAGACAGAGCTACCAGAATTCCAGCCCTAGAAGGCTTCTGTGGGAAGGAAATCTCTCAAACACATACAGTTATTTTATAACAAGTTTGTTTCATCACTTGAGCTAGTCCACGCAAAGATATTTTATTAAAATGAATGCATACATTTCTAGAAATCATTATCAAAGATCTAAAAGAGCCATTACACCCATTTTTTCAATAGTGAGTAAGTGAAACTACAGTGAGATTGTCCAAACTCAGTGAAAACAAAATAGCATTGTTCATGCCCAGTCCCCTCACCGCCCTCGATTTCTATCTCCTCAGCCTTTCTCTTGAGCGGGTATATTTTGAGTGAACTGGTTGTTCAGGTGTTGAGGGTTTTGCTTCCATCCAGGGAAGTGAGTAAGGAGCCTTACATGTTACTTAAAAGCAAGAACAAAAGAAATTCCAAGAGCTGAACTATGTCAGGCTAGATGTACCCAGTATTCAGTTCTTACAAAGGCAGGTGTGTAAGAATTTTTTACTTGAAGCAGATCAGGGCCTGAGGCAGCCAGAACACGGCACTCTCTGTGCAGCCACTTCTTCCTGATGGTCTCAGGGGTGGGCAGGCCTGTACCTGATAGCACCAGAAACCGAGCCTGTCAGCTTGGCAAGCTCCTCACTCCTCACTGTGTTCTCAATAGGTGACCTGGCTTGGACCAGAGAGGGATCCGGCCCCAGGTAACAAAGGCCACCTGCTTTTATTGATGATCTGCCTTCTGAGGCATTATCCACTAGCTGGTCCCTGCCTGCAGTGTCCTCTCCTATACTGAAGAAGTAATGTAATCCAGGGTTTCCCTGATGGCTGCCAATGCAGGAAACACAAGAGATGCAGGTTCGATCCCTGGGTGGGGAAGATCCCCTGGAGAAGGGCATGGCAGCCCATTCCAGTGTTCTTGTCTGGAGAATCCCATGGACAGAGGAGCCTGGCAGGCTATAGTCCGTAGGGTCACAAGTGGTTGGACATGATTGAGCGACTGATGCATGCACACACAAAGTAATTCAACACAACACAGTTAGCCTAGTTTCAATCCAGGTCTCAACCCTCAGCTACCATATTCCCGGCTTGAGCACTGCTGTACCTGAAACATGTTTTCTTTTGTACAGGGTGTCCATCTACCAGAGTCTTTTGGATCTAACAATTACTTTTTAAAAAATACTTTAAGTTACTTTCAAGAGACAACTTTCTGGGTGCTGTTAATGCACTATTCATCTGGGCACCAGCTGTCAAAAAAGGTTCATTTGTGACTATTTGCGGAACTGCACACTTAAGATTTCCTATGATTTCTGGGTGTGTTTGTTACTGTGTGTACACTGTATTTCAATGAAAAAAAGCATTAAAGACTTTTGAACTTCTAGGCTATGAACAATAGATTCAAATAGGTTGTAATGAATCTCTTGGCTGCAGGAAATACGGTGCTATTATGAACCCCGTTTTCATTGGAAGGAAATTGACGACTCAGAAAATGGTCCGTTTATCTACCAGTTTTTCCCAGCAGTTTATTTATTAGCTTTTGAGTTAACCTGAGCAATATCCATGACCAAACCTTTAGTTAAATAAGCAAATTTTGGGATGAATAAGGATAATTGCTTTCAAATTCAAATAATAAATAATAATGTATATGATTCATACATTCACAGGATAACTGAAGCACTGAAGACTTGCTAAGCTTACAAGGGTTTGATGAATGTCCCTTTGTAGGTATACTTAAAGGACTTCTTGTTTAGTCACTAGGTCATGTCTGACTCTCTGTGACCCCATGGATTGTAGCCTGCCAGGCTCCTCTGTCCATGGGATTCTCAAGGCAATAATACTGGAGTGGAAGCCATTCTCTTTCTCCAGGGGCACTTGAAGGATTAGGGAAGGGGTAAAGGAAGTTACAACCAGGATCTAGTGTGATCAGCATGAGCACCGATGTGAAACTGGGGAGTGAGCAAATATTCATCCTAGAATCCAAATCCGCACCTAGGAAAGCTCAGCCTCAGTTCCAAAGCTGCTGCTATGTGTTTCCAGGTATATATGGAGGTCATGCCTTAGGCTCTCCACAGGCCAAATGAGGTAGAAGCCCTGCTTCTCCACTTTCAGGATATGAAATATTTGCCTAAAGGGACTTCCCTGGTGGTTCAGTGGTTAAGACTCCATGCTTCCAATGCTGGGGGTGCCGGTTTGATCCCTGATCGCAACACTAAGATCTCACACACCTCAGGCACAGCCTCTCCCCCACAAAAAAGTTTTTTTTAATTAGGAAAAATAATAAATAATTGTCTAAAAAAAGGCTTCTGCTTACATTCTTGGGTGGGTGGTGGGTCCAACCATCCCAAACTGTCCATTCAGAAAATGATTCATGGATTGGTGAGTGCGGGGTGGTGGTGGTGAGGAGTGTATGGAGTAGATAAACTGTTTTGCCTCTTAATTATAGCATAATGTAAAATTTAAAAATATTCCTTATACCAAGGCAACACTTGAACCCGACACTTGTACACGGGCAGCACTTACTTCTGGCTTTTGGCTATCTTTCCTGACGCCTCCATCTCGTACATGGTCTGCAGCCGGCACTTCACCAGCTCCGTGGGGCAGAGGACCAGAGCAGCAAAGGCAGAGGCGAAGGAGCCGGCAGCTGCGTTCTGCAGATCACTGGAAGGATGCGAGCACAGGCGGCCCATTACTCATTCACTCGGCACTGGGCATGCTCCAACATGGATGGTAAAGCGGGGCGAGCACAGGTGGAGAGGAACGGTCCTTCAGCGCCCACCAGGCTTCCTCTGAGACCCCACCCCGTGGGGGTGATAGCAGCACCCTGACTCCCAGGGAGAATGATGCTTAAGAGATGATGCCAATGTGCTCAGTCACGCAGCTGCTAAGTGGCAATGCTGGGCTTCAAACCTAGGTCTCTCTGATGGCAAACGCATGCTTCTTTTATTAGTCATAAAGCTATGACCTGGACCCCAACCCCAGATTCCAATGTTGAAGCCTTCACCCTCCATGTGATAATACCTGGAGGAGAGTCTTTGGGGGGGTAATTAGTTTGAGATGGGGTCTTGATGTGATAAGTGGAAGAGACTGGAGAGCAGGCTGGTATTCTCTCCACCATGTAATAGGATAGGCAGGTGTCCCTCTGCAAACCAGGAGACGGCCCTCACTGGACACCAAATGAGCCAGCACCTATCTCATTCCTAGACTTCCTAGCCTCCAGAACTGTGAGATACAAATGTTTATTTTTAAACCACCCAGTCCAGGATATTTTGTTCTAGCACTCAGAACTAAGACAAAAAGTGACACAGAGAAACCAAATATGGAAGAAAAAATTCCCCAAGGTCCCACCACTCCAAACACATACTCATTAATACTTCACTGTGTTTGCTGCTGAGCTTTAAATAAAACTAGTTTTCAAGGCCATCCCTATATGCCCTGCATCCAGCCCAGAGCAACAACAAGTGTAATGTAACTACTACAGATGAAACTAAGATCACAGCATCTGGTCCCATCACTTCATGGCAAATAGATGGGGAAACAGTGGAAACAGTGTCNTTTTTTTTTTGAGGCTCTACTATGTGCCACACGTGTTAATATTTCTACAGAAGTCCTATTTTAAGACCTAAGCACTCAAAGGCTTGAAGTTAGTCACCTAAGAATGAATATAAAGACTTCCAAAACAGTCTGTGTGCTTTGTGTTAAACACAAGACACTTCCAACACAATGCCAAGGCTCCCTTTGTGACTAGGAAGAGAGAAGGAAGCTGCTCCCCTTTGCCCTTCTCTCGCTCATTCTTCCATTTAGTCAACCAAATCTACCGATCCCTACTAAGACCCTTGCTTGGCCTCATGAAGGACAAAAAGATATGACCAGAACTCTTCATGAAGCCTGAAACCAAACACCAATCAGGCATGGCAATAAACAATTCTACCATAAAGAAGACTGAGATAAAGCACACCACAGCATCAAAGCATAACTGGGAGATCAGAATAGGGGGTAAACACGTCGTACTAGTTCACTGTGGAAGCTTCAGAAAGCAAAGGATTGCTGAGCTGGACCAACAAGGACAAACAAGGTTTCAAAAAAGACAGATGAAGTAGGCACACCAGGGGTAGAAGTATGTATACAAAAGTGAGAAAGGCAGGAGTTACGTTTCTCCTGCATTTCTTCTATCTCCATCTGAAGTTAGTAATTAGCCTTCAACAAGTAAAATAAATAATCCTCAAAGAGTAGTGAATTTTGCAAATTTAGAAGTTTTATCTGACAAGGGCACCAAAGTTGAAGGGCACACATAGATTTCAAAAACTTCACAGATTTCTTATACCTAGCAAATAAACCTCATTGATGTGGACAACTCCGTCCTCTAGGGTCTTGCTCTGTATTCCAAGTTGGTACTTTCAGGTCAACGACTTAAAGGTTACATTGCAAATACCCATCCCGACTACATGATAAAGAGAGACTGCACTTTGGAAATAACAATATATGCTTAACTAAACCACTCTCTCAAACTGGGTCATTTGTAGAGACGTGATGAACCTAGAGAGAATTATACAAAATGAAGTAAGTCAGAAAGAGAAAAACAAATATTGGGGAATCTAGAAAAATGGTATAGATGATCTTATTTGCAGAGCAGAAACAGAGACGCAATTGTAGAGAACAACTATATGGATATCAAGGGGGAAAACAGGGACTGGAGGAATTGGAAGACTGGGATTGACACATGTATACTATTGATATGATGTATAAAATAGATAACTAATGAGAATACAGTGTATAGCACCAGAAATTCCACTCAGTGCACTGTGGTGACCTGAATGGGAAGGAAGTCCAAAATGGAGGGGAATATAATGTATGAAAGTGGAAGTGAAGTCGCTCAGTCGTGTCTGACTCTTTGTGACCCCGTGGACTGTAGCCTACCAGGCTCCTCCATCCATGGGATTCTCCAGGCAAGAATACTGGAGTGGGCTGCCATTTCCTTCTCCAGAGGATCTTCCCAACCCAGTGATCGAACCCGGGTCTCTCGCATTGCAGGCAGACACTTTAACCTCTAAGCCACCAGGGAAGCCTGATATGTATATGTATGGCTTATTCATTCTGCTGTATAGTAGAAACTAATGTAACATTGTAAAGCAACTATACGCCAATAAAAATTAATTAAAAAATAAAATCAAATAAACCACTCTCTTGCCAAGTTACCTGTCCCCACCTATGAGATCTTAACCTATCTCACAGGGTTGCTGAGGGTTAATTTCAGTGATACACGAGTCTGTCTGACACCTAAGTGTTACCTGGAATGCTGGTGTCTGGGTCCAAGTTGGAGCTGGCCGTCTGGAGCTTCATATGGCTCCTCTACCTCGTACACATTTGCATCAGTGTCCGCCACACTGCTGGAATTCTGCTGTTCCAACTCGGGAGTTTTCCCCATAGCCATAACAAATGGCAAGTTCTCATACTCTGGTATTTCCTCATAATGGCGTATATTTTCATACTCCGGTGCACAGTCGCTGGTGACAGATTTGCAAGGTGCCTGCAAGGACGACTCCCTGGAGAGCATTTGGTCATCCAGAGACTCGGCTCTCGGTCCATTAGCTGCACTGGTATGGCCCCGCAACTTCTTCCTCTTCTTCTGGGACTCCAGACTATAGTTATCTGCCGAATATGCCTTGGTGGGTTTACTTCTGTTCTCTACCAACAAGCCATGCCAATCACTCTCACTCTCTTTCTGCTCCCCACCTGCCAGGCTGCCTGGGGTTGTGTCTCCAAGTTGGCTATTCTTGGACCAAAATTTCTGGAAGTCACTCTTCATGAAACAGATGGACAGCTTCATATTGAGCAACTTCTTTAAAGAGTTCTTCTTGTGAGAGTCTTTGCAAGGCTTAGTGCACCTTTCCACATCCATAGCAGATAATGATTTTGCTCTAGGCTTGGTCAGGGCACTGGGAGTCTCACTGTTTGAGGATATGGTGATGGATTTTAAGGATTCTGGGGTCCCTGAAAAGGGGATTATGGGATGAGGTAATTTCCACACTGGCTTCTCTGAAGCCCGTTTAAGCATATCAAAGGAGGATGACATACCATTGTTTGGGGCACATAAATGCTGCACATGACCTCTTTCTAGACCCTTCTCTGAATCCTTTTCTTCATTTGAAGGGTAAGAACTTTTCTCCACAAGCTCCTCAGAGGCAGCCTTTTTAAGCACTCCGGCAGCAGGCAAACTGTGTCTTTGAGGTTTTTTGGGGACAACTTTTGAGGAACTTTCACCTTTTATCATAGATTCCTTTTGCATTTGAGGGGCAGACACTCCCGGGTTAGAGGCAGCAGGCAAATGTTCACTGCAGGATAATTTGAGCTGCTTGGGCAGGCTCGTAGATAGAGTACTGCATCTTATAAAACTGGTTCCTTTGTCCTCGGCAAGTGACATACCAGAACTATCTCCTGACTTGCCATCAGAACTCAAGTTAGAGTCTGTTTCTAAAGGAGGTGCCATTTTTTCAGAGGAAAACGTTTCAGGACACATGGCTTTCTGTGAATAGACCGAGTTTTGTCTGTCACCAGTGAGGTCCACATTCAATTCACCTTTATTTTCTGGCTTCACTTTGTCCACCTGTTCCTGGTTACACAAAGCAGTCTGATGAAAGACACTGATTTTATTGTTTTTCAAACTATCTTCGAAAAGATGAGGCAAGCTGTCTACATTCTCTGGTTCTTCAGTACTTTCACTAGGAGTATCTATATGTCTCTGGCGTAAGAGGCGTGCGACACGTGTTTTTCTGGGCTTGGGAGTTGGAAATTTGGGAGTACATGGCACTAAGTGGATTTCCAAGGGACCAAGGCCTTTGGCTTCTGATTTCTTACTATCTCCATCTGAAGATAAGAAAGGACTCCTTTTTCCATTTTCTAGAGCTTCTTGTTCAGATGAATGATAGCAAGTGTTGCTTTTTTCACTGTCATTCTGATTAGTTTCAAAATTTTGAAATTCAGTGCTAGGAAGTTGTAGATGGCAAGGGTGATGATTAGAAACGTTTTCAAAGCTGGACAGGGAAGGTGACAAATCTGCAAACTCAATGCTGAACTGTCTGTGGGAATTACAGCCATCACTCATTTCTGGACTGTCTGTGGATCTGTGCTTCTGGGGGAAAAGAAAGGGTGATGTTCGTTGTGTTAAAACATCTTTGAGCTTCTCTTCGAGGATGCTTGCCTTTAAAACTACTTTACTCTGGCTCTTGACCCTTTCACCAACAGAATCACATTTATGCTGATTTTTTACAGCTGAAGGGGACTCACCAATTTTGTTATTTTCTAAATTCTCATGCATTTCCAGGGGCCCTAAGACAAGCTGCTTGACACACAAATTCTCTCTGTTCTCAAGCTTATGGTCACATCCAGGATGGCAGGAACACACTGGTAAAATATAATCACTGCTCGGATGCCCTCTGTTTTTGCAGTTCGAGTTGTCAGTACTTTCAGGGAATTCCTGTGTATGTTCTTCCAGGTTCACAACGATTTTCCTCGATGTTGACTGTGTGATGTCCTGGACAGGTGAGGCCTTCAGAACTTTTGGTTTTGGAGCTATGGATGGTTTGGTTTTCTTTGTTGACTGTGGAACACTAGAAACCAAGATCTCGGGTTTAGGTGCGACAGGAGGTGGAGCTGGCTTATTAGTTGCCAGAACAAACTTTGGTTTGGGGGCCACTGGTGGCTTCTTAATCTCTAGAAAGGGGGAAAAAAAGTCTGATGACCAAAAATCCAAAGCAGAAGATAAATGATTAAGT
This sequence comes from Neotragus pygmaeus, assembly GCA_006410875.1. Classification (NCBI taxonomy): domain Eukaryota; kingdom Metazoa; phylum Chordata; class Mammalia; order Artiodactyla; family Bovidae; genus Neotragus; species Neotragus pygmaeus. The sequence continues at coordinate 173,485 of SJYV01051828.1, forward strand.
TGAGAACATTTTTACTTTTGACAATGCATTTTGCTAGGTAGATTATCATACTACATTATGCAGAGTCAGTATTACTTTTGAAAATTCTGTAAATTGCTCTTCAATTCCAATACATACAGCTTTTGGTATAGTGTACACTGCTTAGTAAATCCAATACAGTTTTTCTTCTAATGGAACAGATCACCATATCTTTAGTCAACACTAAATAAAACAACTGGCTTTTGCTTAGATCTGTATAGTAGGAGAGAATACTGTGGTTCATTTACTGAGTCCAAGAGCTGAATTTGCCTAAGGTTTACACAGGATACGACCCAAACATCTCATGTGAATAGCAGTATTCTTCTATCTCAAGGATATACAGTGGAGTTGTATAAAATGCCCTTTATCAATGACCTATCTCACTTGAACCCCAAAATAACCTAAAAAAGAATACAGAAACTAGAAATTTCCCAAACTTAAACACTGAAAATTATCGATACTGTAGTATTTGAGGCTCTTAATAAAGCAGTATTTTTCCTGTGCAGGGGTTGTCAAATGGGAATTTTCATAATTCTTCACTGAGCTTTATTTTTAGAAAGTCACATGTCTACACTCTACCCCAAGTGATTACAATGTGTACCCCTCATTTATAACCACAGTTGTAGTGCATTTAAAAGATGACCATAATTCTTATGGTAACAATTCTTTCTTGACATTATATTAAAAGGACTTAATAAGCACCTTATAAGCATTGTGTTAGATTTAGACAGATCTGCTCTACCTACAGGAACCTTCACACAAAAGGCCTATAAAATGAAGTTACACAGTCTGCACATCCACATTTTTTAAAGTTCTTTTATGTTTTTCTATCTATACTACCATTTTTCACCCTGTCATATTTCTTAAAAGACTTGTGGTAAAAAATATTTTGGAACCTTTCAAAATATCCTCTGCTGGACACTGTTTAAGTGCTTGGATACACAGAGGCTTTGATTCTTCACTTGGTGGTGAGTTTCTTTTCAACAAAGGAAATTAGTCACAGCACTCCAATTCGGGAAGATATTACAGGGACACAAGTAAGGAGAAAAAAAAAAGTAGGGTGCTCTACTTCCTTTTTACCAATTAAGAAAGAATTTCTCAAACCTCTTCAACTAAGGTCACCTGATAACAGATGCCTTTTCATTTAATTCTTCAGTATAATGTTATAATAAGAAAAAGATATGAGGTAGTTCCAAAATGCCTTAATATAAATTCCCAAAGCCATGCAATTTCAGTTAAATATTCAACAAGCACGTTATTATTTAGCTTGTTGTTTTCAGGTATAAAAAATTTTAAAACCATTCAAACCCTAATGATAAAGCTTTGTGTCACGGTCTATTAAATTAAACCCTTGACCTATTAAGTAAAGTCTTAAGAAAAAGTATGACTGCCCGAGGCTTCTTCCTAACCTCCCATCTTATTCAAGATAAAGAAGACTGACAGACTGTCACATTGATCTCATTTCTGTAACCATTCTGAAAACATCCTACCTCTGGGCATTTTGAAGGAATAAAAAATAAAGTTTTGCAACGTGGAAAGAGTTCTGGAGACTGGCTGCAGAGCAGTATGAATGCACTTACCACTACTGCTTTGTACACTTAGAAATAGTATTAGATGCTAAATTTATGTTAGGTTATTTTACCACAGCTAAAAAACCAAAAAACAAAAACTAAAAAACCTCTTATCTCATTAACCTTTTACTGAATCTTAGAGCCTGTTCAGAAATTTCAGGGTCATTCACTCAATCAATTTTTGCTATTTCAGTTCAATCTTTTTTTTTTTTTTTGATCTTTGGTATCAACTTTACTCTTTTCTTTAAATATGTTTTGTACAGTGTCTGCTTCCAAGAATCATAAATCTCTTACTGTTCCAGAAACTCACTTAACTACATGAACTATGGTGATTACCAACAAATACAGCACAGCATTATGTACCTGACTTCCTCAACACATACTCAATGAATTAAATAAAGAACTGTGAACTTTGGCTTAGTTAACGCTGTTTTGGAGGAAACCAATAACTGGGAGAGCTGACTAACCTAAACTGTGTGTTTTTATGTAGAATTGGTTGCCTCAGTTTCCTTACTTGTAAATGAGGGATTTGGACAGATTACTCTAGAGTCTAAATGATTTTGAGGTGATACATCTGAGATACCTGCTTCAGGAGAACCCTTAGATTCCAGAGCCCTTTGCCCTGTGTGATTTTTCTTCAGTGTACCTCCCTCTGTCTCCCCTACAAGACAAGCTCCAGGAGGGCAGGCACTTTGGCTCTTTGCTGTATCCCCAATGCTGAACACTGCGCCTGGGAACAGACAGAGTTGCCACATACACATAGTCTTTACTATGTCTCAGTAACAAGATATTTCTTTAAAAAAAGAAAAATCAATATCCATTTAAACATAGAATAATAATGTTTGTAGGAATCAACTTCAACAGGATTACTGAGTAAGTTCTTAATTATTAGTAGGAACAAGTGTTCAACTAAGTCAGTATAGCACAGCAATATTTGAAATTCATCACTATTTTCAGTGGCTCTATTTTGAAAGAAACACAAATCAAAAAATAACAAGCCATTATATGACAGTCTGCTCCAATGTCAAACTTGCAATAAATCCAGCACCTTTGGATGTTAATACTGTATCAACAGTCAGACTTGAAATTGTTTAAAGCATAGCAGCAAATCTTTTATTTACACAGCTGTTTGGCTCCAGGGAAAAATAAGGTAAGGGTGTAAAGCACTAGTACCACTATTCTAACAATTATAAACACACTCGTCATCTATTACACACAGATGGCTGCGGTCCACGTGCAACACTTTGAGCTACTAGACCAGCCAAAAGGCAAAGCACAGCACATGTACACTGAGACCTGTACATGTTCAAAAAGGTATAAAATACATGCCTTTAATTAGCTCTCTTTTTCTCATATACCGATTTTAAAAATTCTAAAATCTCTATGTGGGCCTACTCTTTCACAGATGCAGAAAAACAAAGCAAGCTCTTCTTTAGAATACATATAATGTAGATATTCTACATTTTTCTTATGTCCTTAAATTAAGCCAACCAGCCCAAACAATACCACAGATTAGGTTCGGTGTAAACAAACATCTCCCCCAGTTGCAAATAATAAGTTTTAATGAATTTAAATTTTGTTCCAAAGAGCATCATAAACAGCTTGTAAGAACGATGAACACATAATTTTGTTAGAAGATGGAAATAAAACCCCAGTTCTTTTCTATATTCTCCATTTAGACATGAGAAATAATTATAATAAATCTTAACAGATGGGCAAACAAAAAAGTCGTTAATGCTTCTCAGCCAGCTATGCTAAAAACCAACTAACTCACCTAAACACAGGAAGTGTCCCTCTTTTAAACACCACAAAAATGTCTGTGGATTTAATTGTAAAGTTGATAAATATAAAAATAGCCTGCAATATTTGAGGGTCATTCAAACGAAATAATACAATTCCAAACTGAGACCTAGATAAGGTTCACATATTTAAATGTCAATTAAATGCTTCTGTATCTGTTCATTTATAAACTGTTAGGACTGGAACTGAAAGTTGACACATCCAAGGTAAGAATTTTAAACGCGTTTGACAAAGGAAAGAAGAGTTAAAAGGGGCTGGGTGGATTTTTAAATCTCCAATAATTTTAAACTTAAATTTAAAATTTGTCTTGTTCATTACACTGAGGCACAGAAATTTAGGATGAAAATACTTCACCTCAAGTAAGTAGAAAGCCTTCCTTTAGTAAGGAAAGAAGAGTTTATAAATAACGTAATTCTCACTATATGATGACAACCTCTACACACACATATAACATCAAAAGGGAAGATCCACATCTTCTCCAGAGATACTACTACAGGAACACTGCACTCCTTGCTTTCTTACTCCTATTGGCTAACTTCTCAGCTCCTTAATTTGTAATCAGATTACACCTAGCAGTACAACCTCTAGGATATCTAGTCTTCAGAAAGAACACAAATCAGAACATTTAGGGTGCTGTTTGACAGTTTCAAGTTACAGGAATTTAAAACAAATGCCAAGAAAAGCTAAGAAAATTTAATCTGATACTTAACTGCTGATTCTAGAAGTAACTTTGGAGTCTTACGCTGTTTTACTATTAAGTGTATAATGAAGGTTTATTTCTTTCAATGTGGGCGAAATTGTCATTTTAAAAAACTTTAAAAAATCTTAATACTGAATATATTATTAAGTTCTAACTTAAAAGTTAACCTATGTTCTTATAAGTGAATATAATACCACTTTAGTAATTACTTCGGAAAATAGGAACTGTTCCTTCTGAACGTTGCCCATAAAATTCTTCAGAGTGGACACAAAGGTAATACAACAGGCTTTGCCATATGGATGAAGGGAAAGGACCAAGGGAGGTAGACAGAAAATAAGGCTTTGTGTACACTAACTAGGTAGACATAGGGGGGAAAAAAGTCCACAAAAAAACCGGGTGAAGATGAACCAAAACCTTGGCATCGGCAGTTCTACTCCTCTGATTCTCAGATAACAGAGGGAAACCCAGCAGTAACAATGTCTGCGTCAGGGTTTCCCGTCCTCACTGAGGTTAAAGCCACACAGCCTAGTGGCTAAGTTCAACACTCCGGGAACGCTGCCCTTTCCTATAATAACTGATTTCTTAACATGGGAATCTAAACTATTTTCATACGCAAAGGCAAAGTCGCTCAAATTTTAGAAAAGAAAAATAAATGCCCTCTTTACATTTCCCGTTTCTCCTGGAGCTAAGAGACCCCAACAAGGTCTTCCTTTAAAGGGAGGTCCCAAGAGACACATGATTTCCTAAGAGCCCCTCAAGGCACTAAGGGACGAGAAAATCCGGCAGCAAACACCGTCTGCTCCGTACTTGCCGCAATCCGGGAAAAAGGCACAGGGAACACTACTAACCTATCCCGGGGGAGAAAGCAGTTCCGAACCCAAAATCTGCAGGGCTCGCTACAAACTTTCCAGCGCAGCTCGAGCGCCGTCACTTACCGGCAGCAGAAGTCATGATTCCCCAGTGAAGCTCGCTTCCCAACTCGCCCCCCCTTAATCCCCGCGCCCCTTACAGTCCATTGTTTTAAGAATTTGGGCAGAAGAGAAAAACCCTCGCAGAGCCCACATTCCGTCCCGAGGGACCGAAGCGCAACGTGAGCGCCGCACAAAGGAAGCTGCCGGCTCCGAGGACCTGGCGGCGCTCCCCGGCGCGAGCGCCGGCGACGGGCAGGCGGGCACGAGCACCGAGCAGCGGCGCTCCCGGCGGACGTCCACGCGCGCGCACGAGCAGTGCTTAACGCTGCTTCGCCAGTGCGCGGCCTTCTCTAGCTCCAAAAAAAAAAAAAAAATCAGAGCTCCAGGCGCCCCCTGCTAGTCGCGGCCGTAAAAGGCGGACAAAAGCCCCAGCCTCCTCCAATCAGAGGGCCCAAGTTTCACCCCGTTCCCGCCCCTCCCGCCCACATGCTCAAGCTCAGCTCCAATGAGTGGGCTTGAAAAGGGGGCGTGAGCTACACGGCATGATGGGAATTGCAGTTTTCGGCACACACGGACTGGCAGAGGCAGACGCTTGGGTGCAGCCTGTTCTCCCGCCTTCATTTCCCATCGTGCTGAGGCGGGTGGCATGGCGGAGAAGGATGACACCGGATTTTGACGAAGAGGTGGTTTTTGAGGTAAGGGGAAAATGGCGGTGCGTGTGAGTTGCCTTTGTTTGAGAAGGACGAGGGAGAAGGCGAGAGGCCGATCGAGGGAATGAGGGAGCGGGTGACGCTCCTGCTGGTCTTGGTCACCGAATCTCGTCGATTTCCGGGCCTAGTGTTGGCCGCTGCCTGACAGGTGTAGCCCGAGGCGCCCTTGCCTCGCCCAGTCTCTGCCTCGGGCCCTCCCAGAATTCCCAGCCTGGCCGGTGGACGCGGGCCCTGCGTGTTCCTTCCCGGGTGATGGAGACGCCTTGGCGCGGTGTGGGGGTGGGGTAACTGCTCCTGCTTGGGGCGGGGCGCAGTCGTGGATTTTGGATACTCACCCGCACGATTTAGCCTCCTCCTTTTTCGTCCTTGATTTTTTTGGGTTAGTATCAAGAAGTGCCCGAGGTCACCGTTCACTGTCGAGGCGTGGCTCTTCGAATGGAGGCAGCAGGTGCTAGTTTGCTAACGTGGTTTAAGATCTGTGTGTGGGACCTCCTGTGGGTGATTAGGGCCGGGGCGTCTCAGCATCTAATTCTTTTGTCCTTCGCTGTTGCTCTAGATGTAGCTATTTCTTGTGTTTCGAGGCTTTGATGAGAGTGCTTTTGTGTGGTGGGGACTATTTTAAGACGTTCTCTGCCATCTTGAATGAAAAAAAAAATTCTAGCGTTTCTGTTGCCATTTATCTATCAGACAGAGGCGCACACACACACACCTCTGTTTAAGGCATGTGTATGAATGCTTTACCAAAGTCCATCCAACTTGATTTTAAGAAATTTAAGAAAAGAAACAGCTCCTCTTTACGAAAAGAGAGCTAGACAACAAATAGTGCAGAATGGTATATGTTGAAATATATGCAAACTGTCATTGGAGGATTGGTTTGGAAACTGCCGTCTGTTTTCGGAGACGCTACACCCAATAAATGGATATTGGAGGTGGCTCTTGAACTGTGAGTCTGTGTAGAGAGATGGAAGGGAGAAAATGCGTTCTGAAGAACGAGAACAAAGTATGCCAAGCTTGGGAGGTGTGACGGTATCTGGTGCAGATTTTTCTAGGACTTGAGTGTGAACTCTCCCTATGTGAAGCGGTCTGATAAGGCTAGAATGGAGAAGTAGTGAAAGATAGGCTCTTTTACCAAAAGGAAGTGTCTTGATTTGAGGAGGTCAGTAGGGAATACAAGTGCCTGAGTTTCAGATATGAGAGAAGACTGAATTGAATAATGGCTTGGACAGATACTGCCAAGGTAAAATTGAGGAAACAAGTTACAAGATTGCATGTGGGACATGAAAGAGAGACAAAAATCTATGTTACCTAGATTGCTAGAGAAAAGGGACTGAGTGTATTTTTTTTTACCCTGTTATGTGGTTAGATATTTGAATATAATAATAATGCATGCTCATTTCTATAGCATTTCATTGTAGAAAACAAGCCACAAAATTAAAATCACTCGTTATCCTTTCACCCACAGATGCCCACTATTAAATTACAGTGTGTATTCTTGCCAACTTTTTCTATGCACATGTATGTTTGATTTTTTTAACACAAAAAAGTATACCACATAGAATTGTATATGTATTTTTCACTGTTTTCTTATCATTACTCTTTGAAAACAACATAATATCCAATATGTATATGTATCATAATCATTTTCCCTTTCTTGGATAGTTATATTGTTTCACAATATCGTTATAATCAACACTGGCATAAGTCCATTTTTAATTGCATCTCTGATTTTTCCTTAGAATAATTTCTAGAAAGGAAACTAGTGGGTCAAAAGATACACACATTTTTCAAGACTTTTATGTGGAAAGTTGTACTATTTCAAGTTTCCATTAGGAATAAGAGTATTATTTTCACCAAATCCTGAGCAGCAACCTTATTAATTTCCTTTAGTCTTTACTAATTTGATAGGGAATAGAGCATTCTGCTGTTCTAATTTACATTTTTTTAATTTTCTAGAAACATTTTTCTTTCTTTCTTGAGCATTTCTTTTTGTATTTTTTCCCCCATTTTCCTGTTGGATTTAGATTCTCAAAAACTGATTTGCCTACATTTTTCATAAGTTACTTAAACCTATTTTACTTGTAGAAATTTATTTATTTATTTTGTGGCAGAACCAGGGGGTCTTGTGGGATCTTAGTTCCCTGACCAGGGATTAAACCCTGCAGTGGAAGCATAGGATCTTAACCACTGGACTTTTGGGAAGTCCCTAGAAATGTTTTTTGTTGTTTAATTTATTTGCTTTTTGTCATATAGATTAATTTTTGTTGCAGCATAATATTCATATGAAAAGTGCACAAATCATAAATGTGCAGACTGATCAATTTTCACATGCTGAATACACCCATGTAACCAGGACCTGTGTTAAACTGAACATCATCAGCACACCAGAAGCTCCCTCTTACTCTCTTCCAGTCACTTCTCTCCACCTCCAAAATAACCACTCTTCAGACTTAAAATAATTAATTTAGATCCCTTTTGATGTTTTTTATAGTGTACACACTATGCAGTTCCATTGTATATGCTCTTTTTTGTCTGACTTTGCTCTCTGATTTTTGTCTGTTATATTCATCCATATGGTCATGTACGGATTTTTTATTTCTCCATAGTATTGCATGTGAATGTATAACTAGTTTTTAATCTATTATTAATGGTCTTTGGGTGATTTCTAGTTTGAAACTACTATGAATAGTGCTAATGTGAACATTTCAGTATATATATCTTACTGAATATATTTCTGTTGGGTATATACTTAGAAGAGGAATTACTGAGTCATAGGAAATACATACGTTCACCTTGTGTGGATGTTGCCGAATATTATTCCAATGTGGTGGTACCAATTTGTACTCTTAACCAGCAGTGTAGGAGAGGTCCAGTGGCTCCCCTTAACCTCACTGACACTTGCTGCTGCTGCTACTGCTGCTAAGTCACTTCAGTTGTGTCCGACTCTGTGAGACCCCACAGATGGCAGCCCACCAGGCTGCCCCGTCCCTGGGATTCTCCAGGCAAGAACACTGGAGTGGGTTGCCATTTCCTTCTCCAATGCATGAAAGGGAAAAGTGAAAGTGAAGTCGCTCAGTAAGTGTCCGACTCTTCGTGACCCCATGGACTGCAGCCCACCAGGCTCCTCCGTCTATGGGATTTTCCAGGCAAGAGTACTGGAGTGGGGTGCCATTGCCTTCTCCCTGACACTTGCTAATTTCCATCTTTTTACAATTCTAGTGTGTATACTGGTATCTCCTCTTGCCTTTAATTTGCATTTCCCTGATAAGGAAAGGGAGAGGGATTTTTTTATGTTTAAGGACCACTTGTATATTCCCTTTGTGAAGCCAATTCAAATTTGCTGCATATTTTTATTTTGGGTAATCTCTTGATACCAATTTGAAGGATTTTTTCTACATATACTGAATGTAAGTCCTTTGGTGGATATATGTACCTCAACTATCTCAGGTCTGTGGAACTCTCTTAATAGTGTCTTTCAATGAACAAAAGCTCTTAATTTTATTATAATTGAAGTAAATCTTTTTTCTTCTATGGTTAGTGTCTTTAAAGAAATATTTGCCTGCTCTAAGGTCACAGAGCTTTATTTTAACCTTGTGCTTCTAGATCTGCCATCCATATGGAACTGATTTTTGTGTGATATCAAGTAAAGGTCAACATATGTTTTTTTCCCACATGGATGTCTATTTAACCTGGCATTTTCTGAACAGACCATTGTTTCTTTGATGAACTACAATGTTGCCCATGTCATAAATCAGGATACCTTGTTTGTGTGGCTTTGTTTTTGGATGTTCCCTTTTCCACTAGTTAATTTGATCGTTCTTGTGCCTATACTACATTATTGTAATTACTATAACTTTTATAATAGTTCTTAGTATCTGGTAGAATAATACCCATCAGTTTTATTTTCCTTCAAGATTGCTTTGTCTATTCTTAGCTCTTTGTCTTTCTGAATGAATTTTAGAGTCAGCTTGTCATTTTCACTTTAGAAAAAGGAAACTGCAAAGATTGATTGAAATTGCTTTGAATCTCTGGATTAATTTGGGGAGCTCTGACATCTTTACAGTTTTGAATCTTCCAATCCACAAGCATTTTTATTGCTTGCCTTCTAAATGACTCAAGCAACTTCCCATCACTTTGTGCTCTAGGACAGATTTACAAACTGGGACAACAGGGGAGGACAAATAATTTTCCCTCTACCCTTTGAGTTCTTGGGTGAGACTCCTGTAATAACAGATAGATTAACTAGAGAAAAAAAAATGTTAACATTGTTATGAAGCGAAATTCATCTAGAGTAAATTTCAAAGATCTTACAGACTTTGTTCACCAATTTATGTGTTGGGCAGCATCCCATCTAGCAGACAGAAAGGAGTTCCCGAATCTATTTTAAAAAAAAAGAGAGAGAGAGACTTTTATAGGCAGAGAAAGTGGGTCAGGGAAGTTAGGCTAGTAAAGAGGAGATTGGTTGTATCAAGGTCACATTCTTTTAGGGGGTGGCAGGGGTCTGTCAGGCAGATTACCTCACTGATGCTGATTGACTGGCTTAAGATTATATTTCTTTTACTGAACAAACAAGTTCCTATGCCCAACTTGGACTTAATTAGTCCAAACACCAAAACATTGAAGTCTAGGGCAGAGAAAGATTTATTGCAGGGTCATGCAGGGAGAATGGGTGACTCGTGCCCCCAAAATCCTAACTCCTGGAAGGGTTTCACAAAGCATCTTTAAAAGCCAGATGAGGGGAGGAGCATCCCAAGGTGTGTGATCTGGTCACTCAGAATTCTCTGATTGATTGTAAGGTAATAGGGCCATTAACATTATCAGTTCTTAGGTATCAGTAGGTCTGGGGGCTACAGACTCATGATCATCAGGTAGTTAATTTCTTCCATTTGGTGGTGGTTTTTTAGCATCTAAAAAACTCAGGAAATATGCAGGGTATACTTGCTATTTCTGATAGGAGGGCTCTGTCCCAAGAAGGCCCCATAGGGTCCTCTTCGGTTACATTTCTGGAAGAGGCCAAAAACGTAAGTCTTGGTTTGGAAAATGGATCTTAGCATAAGTGACTCCATTTGGGGCATGTTGTCTTGTTCTTAACAACATGCATACACACATATATACATGGGAGATAGTGTGTTTTTGTTTTTGTTTTTTTAAAACGGAACTAGATGATAGTTAAAGCAGTAAATGCATATTCTATTCAGGACTACTGCAATAGGGGGAAGAGACCTCAGTATAGAACTGGATTCTACTGCAAATACATGAATAAGTGGAAATTTAATTACTAAGAGGAAGTCTTGGATTTAGAGGGGTTTTGGCTAAACCAATATACCAGGATTCTTGCTGAATACAAGCCAGGGTGGTCTCTTCCTTTGTTACTGCAAGCCAAATGCTGAGAAACTGAAATTTGCCATAGAAGAGAGTTTACTCGCAAAGCAGCCAAGGAAAACAAGCAGAAAATCCACCCTCCCGAAGATGGGATATTTATGGAGTAAAGAAGCAGGGTGGTCTTAGTTGCAAGGAAAGGTGATTGGAGGTACCGGAGAAGTGAGGTAACTAGTGTTCTTTGTAGTCATATCTAGGTTACATGCTTCTTCCAAGGATGCATGTTAAAAGATGGAGGCACTTAGCATGATTCTGGAGGTGGAGGTTTTGGCCCTCTGATGTCAAAAGGACGTTCATCCAACACCTGCGTGGGTCCAGTCTTACGGCCTGTGATCTCAACCAGTCTTAGCCAGCTCTGACTGAACAAAAGCTGACTCTTAAGTTCCTAAAAATCAGCTTAAGCCCCTGCCTCCAGTAGTATAGCAAGCCATATATCAGAGGTATTTTCTGTGGGGTGGTTAAGGAATCTTGTGGTATGTTACCTAGGCTCTATGAAGCTTGGGGTGCATGCAGTTAAAGAGAGGGGAAAAAACTAAAGCAAGTTCATCAGTGAAAGCAATCTATAAGCAGAAGAGTTTTAACAAGCTGTTCCTTTATCTGTTTCTTAAGACAAGCTCAAGAATTTCTATTAGTCACCAGCTTCTGTTAACCCTGTGGGGCTTGATTTCACCTGGAGGGATGGTAGAAGGTGAGGAACCCATGAGGAAGATTGAGGGTGATCTGTTGTGGAGAATGAGACACTCTTGCTAAAGTGACATAGCAGGGTTTTGTTAAAACCAGACTTTGCAGAGAAGTGTGTGGAAGAATTTTCAGGAGCCTGACTAAAGTTGGGTTAAGAAAAGAATCTTTGTCAGGGCAAGGTTGTAACACTCCAAGATGTCTTAGATGATTCAGGCTCATGTACCATCTATGTGGGGCCAGGGAAAGGATGTAGGCCTCTTGTGTGAGTGTGCTAAGTCTCTTTAGTCATGTCTGACTCTTTGCAACCCCAAGTACTGTAGCCCACCAGGCTCCTCTGTCCATGGGATTCTCCAAGAATACTGGAGTGGGGTACCACTCCCTCTTCCAGGAGATCTTCCCAACCCAAGGACCAAACCCGTGTCTCTACGTCTCCTGCATTGGCAGGTGGGTTCTTTAGCCACCTGGGAAGCTCCATGTATACCTCTTAGGGGAGGGTAAATATTTACTTTGCAAAGATAATTGGGTCCTTAGAAGAGCAGATGGGAGATATGGCAAAGTTTGACTGGGTGTATCCTCCTTTCCTCTGATGAGTCAATCTTCCTGGTTGATGAAACTCCCAAGTAGGAGATTTATGAGAATTGAGTTTCTTTTGAAAGGTGTGCCTTTAGATCTGAACTAAGGGGAGAGTTCAGAGAAAGCATTTCTCATTTGCTCTTTTTCAGGTGCATACAGCTCAAGATAACCAGTATGCCCCAGTGACATAATTTTGAGGTGGCATATTTTGCTACCTTTCAGGAAGGATCTATTCCTCGAGGCCATAGCTAAATTGACCCTTAAACTGTCTAGACCTTTGCTGAGGGTGCCCAGAACAGATGTAGTTTAGTGGTTCCTTTTCTTTTATGGTTAATGCTCAATTCCAGTTTTCTGTTTCAGGGGCTATTTCGATAGTCTTTTTTATTCTGAAAGGGAGTGTAATACAGTTGTCAAAGGAATAGAATCTTGAGTTGGACAACCTAGGAAATCTTATCTCCAAGATATATTAATTAATGTGACTGAGCAGTTTACTCCTCTTTGTGTCAGTTTTCTCGATATTAAGTAGAAATAACAGTATCAATCTCCTAGAGCAGTTGTGAGTCATTAAATAACTTAATGTAAGTGAAGTACTTAGATGAGTACCTGGCACATTATAAGCATTCTGTAAACGTTAGCTTCCTTGATAGCTCAGTTGGTTAAGAATCCACCTGCAATGCAGGAGACCCCAGTTCGATTCCTGGGTCGGGAAGATCCTCTGGAGAAGGGATGGGCTACCCACTCCAGTATTCCTGGGCTTCCCTTGTGGCTCAGCTGGGTAAAGAATCCTCCTGTGTAGTCCATGGGGTCACAGAGTCAGACACGACTGCGTGACTTTCACTTTCAAACTTTAGCTACTATTAAATTTTTCCTGAAAAAAATTCATATTGGTTTTCAGAATTACTGGTATCGTGTTTTTCTTGAGTTAAAGACTTGAATACTAAAAAATAACTTGTAACGTTATAAATGTCCCTGGGTGCTGTACTGGCTGTATTTCATGAGTTTTAAATGTAGTTTGTCTCATGGTTTTGTAATTTCCTTTGTAATTTGTTCTTAAACCCCGACTTAACACCTAGGTGTATGGGTGAGGGATTGATGGTGGTGGTGATGACTTTTCTCCATTCAGCTGGTGAGAATTCTGTGTAGCTAGTTCCATTTAGACTCAGCCAATCTAATTAATTGAGGCTGCTGTAACACTCAGATTGGGTAGCCTATAAACAACAGAAATTTACTTCTCATAGCTCTAGAGGCTGGGAAATCTAAGATTAGGGTACCAGTGTGGTTGAGTAATGAGAACCCACTTCCTTGGTTCATAAATGGTTCACAGGTCTTTTCCCCTGTGGGCAGCAGAAGGGGTGAGGGAACTCTCTGGGATCTCTCTTATAAGGACACTATTCTTGAGCGCTCTAACCACATGACTTAAGCACCTCTCAAAACCCTCACTTCCAAATACTGTTACATTGGAGATTAGGTTTCAACATTTGAATTTTGGGAGAACACAAACATTCAGACATAGCAAGAGGATAGAAGACAGAGCACTGGAGAGATACTATATTTCTAGTTCCCTCCTAGCAGGGCTGCCATTTGGTAGTGATTGTGTTCCTGTACTTAAAGCCACAAGTCTTTTGGGGGACTTCTTTAACCTCATCTCTTTCAGGCTTCAGTGACACTGTTGCTTTCCTTTGACCTTTAGGCCCAAGGAGGTTAATAACTTACTGCTGTTGCCAGTCCGTGGATGCTTTACTGTCCCCTCTTGGCTATCTCAGCCCTTCTTAAGGCTATGTAAATAGCGGTCATTTCATTACTCTTTTCACTTATCCCTTTTGAGTGTGCCATCCCTTTGTAAAATCGTCCTGCAAGAAGACTTTCTTGGTTAACCTACTTTGTAGCCCTTGTTCTGTTCTCTAGGATTAACTCTTATCCATTGTCATCCACAGCCTTTGGTTTTGCCTTCCGAGAACTTATACCTTATCTCTTAGCACTCCTTAGCCTCATAGGAAATGGGTATTAAAGTATGCTTTACTTGGAGGCTACATACCTTTCACAGCCTGATTCCTGATATGGATTTAAGAGTTGCTGTAGAGGTTGAATAAATATGAGGTTGCAGGATTTTGGTTTCCCTAGCAGAATAGTTCCTTGAAATGTGATAGATTCTCAGATTGTTAGCTTCTAGACAGTTTTATACATAAGTAACCACAGTTAGAGAGCTCATTTGGGCCTAACTCTTAAATCTGAAATCTATAGAGGGTTTACTGGTTCTGTTTTGGATCTTTTCTCCTCATTCAACTTCATGGCATTATCTAAAGGTTGAAAACGTGTCACCTTTAATTAGATCGTAGCAGCTGGGCTGGTTCCCACTAATAGCTTATGGTGAACAATGTCAGATTTGTGATCTCCAAAGAAGATTTAGCGGTGGGATCAGGGATCAGGCTTGATCACTGAGAGCTTTTGTGTGGCAGAAGTTTTATTACAATAAGAAAGGACAGAGAAAGCTTCTGACACAGACATCAGAAGGGGGTGGAGAGCGCCCCCTCACTAGTCTTATCAAGGCCTTATATACTTTTACCAGACCCACACTCACTACCTATCTTAATATAACAAGATTAGTCAGAAGATTCTTGTTAAGGAGAAACATGTTCCTTGAGCAAGATACATTGTTGTTATATAATTATTAGTACAGAGCTTAAGGAAAAAGATACCCTTGAGCAAGATGAGAAGCTCTATACAGTCAGCAAAAACAAGACCTGGAGCTGACTGTGGCTCAGATCATGAACTCCTTATTGCCAAATTCAGACTTAATGTGAAGAAAGTGGGGAATACCACTAGACCATACAGGTATGACCTAAATCAAATTCCTAACTATTATACAGTAGAAATGAGAAATAGATTTAAGAGACTAGATATGATAGACAGAGTGCCTGATGAACTATGGTCAGAGGTTCGTGACATTGTATGGGAGACAGGGAGCAAAACAGGGAGCAAGAAAAAGAAATGCAAAAAAGCAAAATGGCTGTCTGGGGAGGCCTTACAAACAGCTGTGAAAAGAAGAGAGGTGAAAAGCAAAGGAGAAAAGGAAAGATATACCCATTTAAATGCAGAGTTCCAGAGA
>SJYV01051828.1:191397-207838 GCA_006410875.1 Neotragus pygmaeus
CTGCTTATTTAACTTATATGCAGAGTACATCAATAGAAACGCTGGGCTGGATTCCAGCAGAAGCTGGAATCAAGATTGCTGGGAGAAATATCAATAACCTCAGATATGCAAATGACACCACCTTTATGGCAGAAAGCAAAGAACTAAAGAGCCTCTTGATGAAAGTGAAAGAGGAGAGTGAACAAGTTGGCTTAAAGCTTAACATTCAGAAAACAAAGATCATGGCATCCGGTCCCATCACTTGAAGGTAAATAGACTGGGAAACAGTGGCAGACTTTATATTTTGGGACTCCAAAATCACTGCAGAGGGTGACTGCAGCCATGAAATTAAAAGACAGTTACTCCTTGGAAGAAAAGTTATGACCAACTCAGACAGCATATTAAAAAGCAGAGACATTACTTTGCCAACAAAGTTCTGTCTAGTCAAGGCTGTTTTTTCCAGTAGTCATGAATAGTTGTGAGAGTTGGACTCTAAAGAAAGCTGAGTGCTGAAGAATTGATCCTTTTGAACTGTGATGTTGGAGAAGACTCTTGAGAGTCCTTTGGACTGCAAGGAGATCCAACCAGTCCATCCTAAAGGAGATCAGTCCTGAATAGTCACTGGAAGGACTGATGTTGAAGCTGAAACTCCAATACTTTGCCCACCTGATGTGAAGAGTTGATTCATTTGAAAAGACCCTGATGCTGGGAATGGTTGAAGGCATGAGGAGAAGGGGATGACGGAGCATGAGATGATTGGATGACATCACCGACTCAATGGGCATGAGTTTGGGTGGACTCTGGGAATTGGTGATGGACAGGAAGGCCTGGGGTGCTGCAGTCCATGGGGTCACAAAGAGACAGACACGACTGAGTGACTGAACTGAACTGATGTGCATCTAGAGCTCTAGCTGCAAGATAATTTGGAAAATATTACATTCAGCTCTTTCTTGTCTTTAATACAAGAGTTGCACTAGGCAGGAATGTAATTTAGAGGTCGGAAAAAACAGCCTACCACATCCATCATAGGACCTAACCTCTCTTCTAAGAAAATTTAATGGTTTTTTTTTAGTATATCTGATGTAATACTGTTATTATTTATAATGATTTTCAGAATCAAAAATCAGGCTTATTTATGTCCTAATACTAACTCAAGGGAGTCATGTGCCCCATTAAAATTAAAATTTTGAATTTTAAATCAAGCACATATTTGGAAAGTATTCTAATCATGTCTTTTCTCTATTTCAAAATGATTTTGTTTAATACCAGTTTCCTTGGTTATTAGTCAATTGCATTATGTTTTGTTGTAGTTTTGGTCTTTTGTATTATCCCTCCAGAAGCCACCTTTGAGCCCTCCTAGACTGGACAATGATGTACAGGATGAATTAAGAAATGGAAGGAAGAGTGAGGTTTCCAGACCCAGTTCCTGGTCCTTACCCTAGACCTGACTGTTTTCCTTTCATCAGGGCTAGATTCCATATATATGAATATCTTGAAAGTTAGTTCCTTTATCTTGGAGCCCGACTACCCCCTGGAGGCTGAAGTGGGAAAGACATCACCTCACACTTGGACTTCCGACTGAGCAGCAAAGGGACAACGTTTAGAAAATGATGGACTCCATATCTAACATGGGTATTAAAATAAATACTGAGATACCAATATTGTTATTTTGGTCTGTTATTGGAATCTCTTAAGATGTTTTGAGGGTAAGAATTCTCTAGTCACCTTAGATGACTAGTCTGATTGCTCATTCATAGCTGTTGGATTTATTTGAGGGACTAATATTTTTACCTCTTTGCCTTATTTATAGTGCAGCTAAGCCTTTTTTTTTTTTTTTGGTAAATTTCTTAGAGGGACAGCAGCATCCTCAAGGGACCTTTTTACTCTATAAACTCTGTCCATGATAACCTTTTTTGTCGTTGAACTCCTTCTGGTATTTGTTGAAATTCATTCTTTTTTCCTTTGTTTATGATTGGGGAACCTAACTGCTTAGAACTGGAAAAGCCCCTCTTGTCTTGACGTCTCTCCCTCCTTCATCAGTAAATAATTCAATGTTAACCCTTTGTTGGCAAAGTGTTCAGATTTAGCTTTCTCTGACCCCCAGCACTAAGACAGTCAAATGAACATGAGATGGCACTTACACAATCTCCCATGTCTATAAGAAAGGTACAGAAAATCCTCTCTTGCTTGAGAGAGATTCTCATTTTGTTATATTTTAAAGGTTATTATACATCTTTGAAGAACAGTAAGGCATTTTTTATAAGTAACATTTGTAGGTTCTTTCCTATGTGTTTTATTGATTTGACTAATGGAAGGAAATTTTTTCTGTGTATGTTGATAGTATTTGCTGTTTTGATAATGGAGCTTTCTCTCTGAAAAAAATTATACTTATAAAATATTAGGTATTATGGTATCATATTATTATTCCTTAAAATGCATTTACAGTTACCTGTAGTACATAAAGCTTTACAATTATATAATTTACTTCTGACTAGTAGCTGAGATCAGAAGCATGACAAAATTCATGTTTTTATCACTTATCTATAGTAGAAAGGATATTGATTAATGGAGTTATTAAATCAGAACCGTATTGACATATAAGATTGACCACTAAGACCAGAGCTAATTTATTACCATATATACAATAATAAATTTATTTAACATGAATTGTAAAATTTTTTCCTGAGGGACAAGTCTTCGCTTTTTTCCTATCTGTCATATTGTTTCTACTGTTTGGCTTCATCACATATCCTCAGAGCTCCAATATAGATGTTAACATTTAAAAAAATATGTTGACAGTGCAAAAGATAGTAAGTATCTGTTTATTGCATTTATTAAAATGCAAGTTCCTTTGTCTGATATACAATTCTTAAGTTACTTTTACTGGTTATCTTGGTAGCTTATGTAGTTATATTAATGACTTTCATACTTTGAAAACATTGTGGAAAGGGGACTAATCTAATAGTCAAGAGATTAACATGAATTAACAATGATATCTTAAATGAATCACTTAATTTCTCTAAAGCTTACTTGCCATCTGTTACAGAGTAGTTATACCAGATCATCCTTGAGTATTAAATTTTTCTTGAATCTGGTAGGTTGGTTGAGTTAATGAGAGTAAGCCCCTAAAGGCTTCCGTTAATTAGAAAATACAGGAAGAGATTCTGCTCATTTCCCGTCTATTTTTAGATCAATAACCGTGGCTCAATTTTTATTTTCCTGATTCCACTCCAGGTGTTTTCTGAGTTCCCAGAAGCAAATCATGCTTAAGGATTTAGGAGAAAAGGCCGAAGCTCAATATACTCCACAGGGGTATAGTATTAGTGTACTGACTTCATTGCCTCTGGCTTTTTAGAATATTGCTTACATGCTTATTACCGTTATTCCCACTGCAGAAGATCAAAATGCCCATTTGTCTTTATCTGAAATATTTGATGATTTAATTTTTAATCCACATTGGAATTTATTTTGCTGACAGAATCTGGCCAACTATATCCTGTTGGGAGATTTTTGCTGATAAATCCACAGTCATTAAC
Source organism: Neotragus pygmaeus (assembly GCA_006410875.1). Lineage (NCBI taxonomy): Eukaryota > Metazoa > Chordata > Mammalia > Artiodactyla > Bovidae > Neotragus > Neotragus pygmaeus. The sequence continues at coordinate 194,913 of SJYV01051828.1, forward strand.
CTCATATCTCTTTTTAACACTTTTATTAAAGTAGATTTTCTATTTTAGTATATATTCTTTTCATTTTACTTTTCCTTACAAAATCTCCCTGATGATAGAGTATAATGAATTATTTGAGAGAAAGATATCCCCTCTATCTCTTAACAGAATCACACATTCTGCCTTCACATTTACTATTATTATTTAGGATAAGGAAGAAAGAAAATAAGGTTTGATGGGATCAATAGGGCTTCCCAAACCTCACTTTGATGTTTGTTGTACGCTCTTCTCACACCCAATATTTTGCCAATGTATTCAACATGGCTCCAATTTTTTTTCAAAAGCAGTTGAAAATGATAGTTTTCCTTGCTCACATAGCTTCTGCTCTATATTCAGTAAGTGCCCAGTATATGCCAGTTGATAAACAAGATATTGAGTAACATTAAAGGTAGCATCAGAACTGCAGAAGGGTCAATCAGGATTACTGTCTTCTCTTTCCTTAGTTAAGACCAAGTCACTGTTGCTCTTTGCTCTTAATCAGTTGAGCCTGAAAGCTGTGTGAGTGCTTTCCCTTTACATCTCTTCATCTTTCTTTTGATGGGTATGTTTTGTTTTGGATTAGATACTGTTGTACTTAAGTAATTTGTACTATTATACAGGAAAAAATGTAAAGTTAATCTCTCTAAAGCTTTTTGTTGTTTATAATATTTCATGAAAAATTAACTGGATGGGATGAATTTCTGCTGGAAAACACAAGCCTGCAACCAGGAGAATTTATGAATAGATGTCTTATTTGCTGCTGGTTAAAAAAAAAAAACTAACATAAATATTAAGTAATAATCTCTAATGGCATTTTTTAAAACACCACAGTCCTTATTACTGCTTCTGCAGTTACAGAGTAATATTGAGTGGCACTGAAGAAATTATGTTCAGGTTTTTTCAAAGAGCTGCTTCTGATAGCAAAATGCTTAGTAATGATGAGGACACGCCCTCCACTTCAGTGGCCATTTTGTACTGTAGTTCTGGAGAAACAAGTGGGAACCATCAAAGAAAGAAGTGTACGGATCAAAAGAATATGGTCAAGAGGCAATAAATTTTTCCTCTGGCTCAATTGGAGGGTTTAGAACTATGCTGTCTGTGAGTACTTTAATTAGTTGGACCCTAATTAAACCCATTTATGAACCTTTTTAGCTTAATCTTTTTTAATTCTATGATTAGATTTTTGCTTTGTTGATAATGAAGAACAATTAACACATGAATTTGGGACTTTTGGAATAGTAATTTAGAAGTTATGCTGAAATGTATATACTCCAAAAGTATTTCCTGTTATTTTATAATATCTTTAATTTTGCAATATGCTTTTTCTATATTATTATTCAAGATTGAAGGTGGGGGCAATAAATAGTTATTTTAAAATTATGCTTTATGATTGTGTGCTGATTAGAGATAAATGAAAGGTCTATAGAAATTCCATATATTAGCAATATAGTTAATAGTAGTGGGAAATGTATTTTCCTTTGTAAGGTTTATTAATTGTGACTATTTTAGCTGTTGATATACCAAAAGTTTCTTCATTAAAAATAGAGAAAATAGTTACCTTGTGTAATTTGGTAATGACAGTCTTCCTCGTCAGCTTATTTTGTGGAGTTCTTTAGTTAACTGTGAAAAAATAAGAAAATTGAAGCAACTGACAATAGTTCATCCTTTTTCAATCACATTCTTCAAAAACAATGCTGTTCTATATGTGATAATCACATTAAGACCTACAACTTTAAACTACATTCAAAAATAAAAGATTTTTAAAACATTTATAACGGTTAATAAATTGTTTCAAGGCAAATATTCTCCATCAAATTCTTCTAATTACAGATATCTTTCTCCTTAAAGATTTTGTTTTGAATGAAAGATCTTTTAGAGGTTCTGTTGGTATGGTAAGAAAGGTTTAAAACTATGTAACTTAAATAAATGCAGTACTTTTCTTAGACTTTTAAAGAAAAGTTACCTGTAAGTAATTTGATAAATTCTGTTCACAAGGGGGTGGAATTCAAAGGCTTCTGAGAACAGATTTGTACAGGTGTAAAGTCTTCATTAACAGTTACTTCTGCCTCACACAGTTTCAGGTTTCTGTGCCAGTGCCTCCTCCTACTTTCTGTTGGTAGTTAACTATTTTCCTATTGCTTTTTGTGTTTAATAAAAACTTGCAGAGATCATATTGCATCTAACATTTGACAGTAGTTCGCATTTTGCTTCGATATGGTATGATGCTTTAAATAAAAGAAGTGTGTAACAGTCAAGTAGACCATTAATTTTTATATAGAAAGGTGCTCAGGATCATCCCATTCATTTGCTAAATTAAGAATTCAACCTTTCATATTGGGCACCTTTTCCCACACAAATAACACATAAATATATTTTCATTGTAATAATACTCTACTCTTGCAAACGACTTTGAAATCTGGCTCAAACAATATTCTTTGTAGCCAGCTTGTAGGCTTGTGTAAAGTAAAGTAAATGTTGCTCAGTCGTGTCCGACTCTTTGTGACCCCATGGACTATAGCCTACAGGTTCCTCCGTCCATGGGATTTTCCAGGCAAGAATATTGGAGTGGGTTGCCTTAGGCTTGTGTAATCTGAGGCAAATTCATGTGAATTATGGCTCATCTGAAAGAGAAATGATGGGTGATAAATGTAGATATTACTGGGAGACTTATGCTGATCTGTTTTGAGTTCTTTAACTTAATCTGTTAAGTAATTTAAAACTCACAAGTTCAGCTTCTGGTTAAAAAAATACACAAGCTGTACAAAATACTATATAAAACAAAGTTAGTGAACTTCTTTACTTATTTGCAATGCAGTGGAGTAAATAACAGCTTTGACTCTGTCAGGCTGCCTAGATTCATATCCTGACTCTTAGCATTTACTATCTCTGTGCCTCTGTGCCTTAGTTCCTCTTCCCTTAAATGAGCTCTGCCATAAACGGTTATTGTAAAGTTGAGAACTGTTGTATAAAAAAATGCTGAGAACAATGCCTGGCAGTGTGGTTACTTGGTAAATGTTTGGCGCTGCTTTGTTTGGAGAGGAATTAGTAGGGAGGGCATCAACAAACAGATGAGCGTCTACACGGGTCGTCTTCTTATGAGAAATAAGTGCATCTGGTAGCACCAAACAGAATTAGCAGCTTCCCCGGAAGCAAGTGCTGTTGTAACATGCAAAATGGGCAGAGGGAGCAGGTCAAGGACCATTTTGAGATATCCACTGCCTGTGGGCCCTGTAGCCTCTGGGAAGCTGCAGCACTGGAATGAGTGAAAAGGAAAATCAAAGAGCCAGTAGGTCATAAGAGCAGTAGTCCTATGAAGATCTAGAGGAGCTGCCATTTTCAAAATATATTCACAGGGGAAAAACATCCCATTTGAGAGATTGTCGTTCTGTGAAACTTAAAGCTAGCAGTGAAAGGGAATAACTTGAGATGAGGACAGCCTGAAGAAAAGGGGAAAATATATAATTGAGTTAAAAATAGTACCGTGCAGGGCCTGCATTTTAAACCTTACAGAATATGAAATCTGACATATAAGTTTATTAGCCATTGTTTTACTTTCGCTATTCTGATGCATTTAACAACTTGGAGCCTTGCTGACCCTGTAGGGATTGCTCCTCCTTCCAGGTTACAAAAAAATGGCTCACCTGGCTACTGTCTGTCTGCCCAGTCACCCTGGGGTCACTACCAGGCCCTACTCGGGACAGACCCTGTGCTCTAGAGCCTGCTGAAATCATCCATTTCGCCAGTCTGAAGCCTGCTTACTTTGCTGCCTTCCTTCCCACAGAAACCACAGTGAAGGCTCTCTCCCATAATTCCTTCCTCTCCCTTCCAACTGACACTGGTGCCGCCCATGTCCCCTCTCCTCCCCTGTGGCACAGGCTGCTCCCATCTCGAGATCTGCGAAAAGCATGTATACTGTCATGTAAGAAACGAGGTGCCGATCTATGTTCGATGCAGGATGCAGGATACTTGGGGCTGGTGCATGGGGATGATCCAGAGAGACGTTGTGGGGTGAGAGGTGGGAGGGGGATTCAGGATTGGGAGCTCGTGTACATATGTGGTGGATTCATGTCAATGTATGGCAAAGCCAATAGAGTATTGTAAAGTATATTTTTATAAAAAAGAAAGAAAAAAAAAACCTCTTTAGAAGTTTGTTGTTAGGAATAAATTAGGTGTGGTAAAACATGCTTAACTTATGCTTAATATATATTCAACTCAAGAAATCTTAACAGTTTTTACTGTTACTCTTACTATTTTCCAGCTTTGACTTTACTCTTTTCTAAAATATTGATCTCTCTTAGGACCCTCTTGTCTTCTCACACTATGTGTTATCTCAGGCTGATCTCGTTTACTCCATCTGTTTTTCACACCTGTATGACATCTAGAGCCTGCCAGCGTTAGGTTTGCCAGCATACCTAGTTCGCTAAAAACTCAAATCTACACATTCAGATTAGGCCACTCTCTTGATCTCCAAATATCTTAGGTCCAAGTTACTTACATTTGAATGTCTCATAGGTGCCTCTAACTCGTTACCTCTCTCTTCAGACTTGTTCCTCTGTTGCTATTTTATATTTTGGTAAATAGCACCTCCTAATTGTTCAAACCAAAAATCTCAGAGTCATTTTAGCCATCTCCATTGCCAGCCACTTTCAATCATAAATGGAGTTCACAAACTAAAGAATGTTTATTACATTTTGGGAGAGGATGTAGGAGTAGGATCAGGGGCAGGGGGAAAAAAGTTTTTATTGCATTTTATATCTTTTGGTATTGTTTTAATTTTTAATTTAAAAAGTGAAAAAAAAATCCATGACATTGAGCATTTGAACTTAGTTTCCTTTTATAGGTAAAGCAAAGTTAACTTTTTCTTGAATATCCTCAGAAGAAGTTAATGGCAGAAAATTACTATAACTCTAGCTACTATAGTAGGTGCTCTATAAATATTTGGTTAGTGGTAGATAAGCAAATGACGATTGCCATTTAAGTTTCCCTTTTGCTAAATTTTCCTGGCGGAATGCTGTTAGCACTCAGTCATGTGCATCTAGAAGACAAAGCAGATAGCTGATGAGGAACCAGAATCAGAATTTGGCCAGTAGTAGTTGCAGACTAGAGATTGCTTTCCTAAAAGGGTAACTGAGCACTCCTGGGAAAGAGGCGAGTATCCAGAAGGTGCATCAGGACTGGTTTGGAAAGAGCATCGTAGGATTCTGCCGGCGTTTTCCAGCCTGATGCAGGTGCGTGCTTGTTGACCTGTAGCATTGACAGAGGTATGCCAGTAACCAAAGGAAGCCTCTTCTTAGTAAGATGCCATCTGCGGAAGAAACTGAGTTTACTTAGATATCCAAGTTTCCTAGTTGCACATGTGACCTCATTAGTCAGATATATTTTTTTCTTTTCTTATGTTGAGACCCCAACAGAAATTTTTTAACGAAATTACTTTATTGGAAAATTAAAGTTCAGGTAGATGAATAAGAAGTTCATTTAGAAATAGTCTCCAAATGTACCCAAGTGCTGTGATTATTTTGGTTTTTCACGGTATTAGTGACTGGTTGAAATTTTAACGTGTTAACTCTGCTGCAGTTATTTCGAAGGTAACTCATTTCACTATTACGGAGCCTGCTGGGTTTTTAGATGTCAAGTCATGGAAAAGTAATTTTCCATTTTGGCTTTGGAATCTATCATGCTCCCAAAGTAAAAGGTAAATAATGAAAGCAGCTGCTGGGCTATATATTTGGGGGGAATTTTTTCAAACTGTGATTCCTTATACTGTAAAACAGGGTTTCTCAGCCTTAGCACTGTTGACAGTTTGAGCTGGATAACTTGTGGGGGTCATCCTATGCGTTGTCAGATGTTGAGTATAGCCTTGATCTCTCTCCATTAGATGTCAGTAAAGCTCATCCCTTCAGTTATAACAACCAGAATTATCTTCAGACATTGCGAAATATCAGAGTTGGGGAATGGGGCCAAAATCTACTTACTTGCTCCATAGGAATATACTGAGTTTTTGTATTTGTTTTAACTGTCTAAACATGGCTTCAGAAATCACATAGCTGAAAATTGCTTATCCCACAAACTTCACATTAGTTTTTGAAAAGTAAATATGAATAATTGACATGTAGTTAGCCATTTATTTGTACCTCTACTAAGACTGGTAACTTGAAATCTTGTTGCTAGAGAGTACTTTGTTATATTCTCTTTCAGTAGATACTAAAAATACCAGTACTATTATATGGAAGTTTGTAAAGACTTGAGAGTTCTTTTCTAAAATTTAATAAACTTATCTTTTTCTAGATTAAAATAATAACTTGAATTTTTTCAATTTTTCTGCCATTTTCTTAAATCTTTTTTACCAGACTCTGGAAAAACCTAGCATCTGACTTTTAAAAACTTTTATAATGAACTTTTAAAATTATACATAAGAAGAGTAATACAGTGAAAGTTCTGTGTGCCCATAACCCAACTTCAGCTTGAGCATCTGTTAACATTTTGCCAAACTGTCTCATCTGTTCCCCTCCTACCCTCATCTTTCTTGGAGTATTTTAAAGCAAATCCCAGACATTACTTAATTTCACCCATAAATGCTTCAGTATACATCTATAACAGATAAGCATTCTCTCTGTTTTTTAATGCTAACTCTGATGCAATTATCTAAAAAATTAATAATTCCCTAGTATCATCTAATACCTATGTTTGGATTGCCTCAGGTATCTCAGAAATGTCTTCTTACAATCAAACCAGGATCCTAATATCCATCCATCACATTTGGGTGATATGTCCCTTTAGTCTTTAGCAGTTTTCTTTACCTCCTCTACCTTTATTGTATCATTTTTTTGTTGCTGAAGAAACTGGGTGATTTAATCTGTAGAATTTCCATACTGTAGATTTGACTCATTACATAGGATAAAGTGGCATTTGAGTTAACACAAAATTCTACATTTTAGTGTACCACTTTTTGTCTTGTTTCCCAAAGAATGTCATGAATTTTGTTCTACCACCTGAACAAGTTTACGAACCTCATGGCATTCTTTGTACTTCAAGAAACTGAGACCAAAAGAGGGTTTTCCTGAAACCATCAACTTAGTTGGAAAGTATCAAGTGTACCATCGTTTTATCAAACTGTCATAGAATGAAACTTGTTTTAGCAAAGACCTCAACCTGTTTTATTTTCTCACCTGTGCCTACATATTACCTGCCACACGTGGGATTTTTAGTTAGTATTTATTATGAGTTGTCTAATTCTGCTGGATTTGGCCTCTTCTTCCCTTTCTGGGCTAGAACATGAAAGATTACAACTTGCTCTACCTGTAAGGGTTTAATTTACACATCACCTTCATTTCTGCACAGTTAATCTTTTAAAATGCAAATCAGCAGTAATAGTAGTGCATTCTGTGGAATGCACCATAAATCATGGAGAAAATAAACAACAAAATGAGTTGTTCAAACTTTATATATCCATTGGCATGGGATCTCCTGTCTTGGGGAGAGCATGAAATGCAGGTAATCTGGGACTTAAAGAATCATTTTATTGCGGTGCTAGCAAATATATTGGGATTTCCTGTCTTATTTTATGTTTACTTTCTTACAAAAGTATATTTTAGCCATCAGAACAATCTTAGCACAACCAAAGACTTCTGGCATTTTTGAATTTAGCAAAATTCTTTCTGGTGCTATGATGTGTGTTTTCTGTCAGCTAAAATTTACAGGAATAGTGAACCACAAGGATTTCCTGAGGAGAAGCTCCCACATACTGTGTCTGGGATTTCTCATATTTCTTTTGGCAGCAGTAACATTCTCCAGTACTACAAAACTGTAGTTTGAATCCAGTGCTAATAATTTCTCTTCAAGAAAACAGCTGAAACATTTTGATTCTGTTCCCTTGAACCAAGGGGAAAAGTTATAACAAAGAAAATTATTTATCACCACCTACTTTGCCTTACCCTCCACACACATACAAAAAGTCCCTTTCTAAAGCTGAATCAACCTATAATAATACTCATTATATGAATCACAGAAATTTCTGTGTATTTGTTTTTAAGCCTGATAGTCCCAGACCTCCAAATATAGTGATTAAGGATGTTGCAGTATGGAGCTTCACCTTGCTGTAAAAGTAATTTATTTTATATTGGGTGATCAAGTTTTATACTAAGACATTATTTGCTTCTACTACTCTCATTCTTTCTTGCATGTACAAAATATGAAAAGCTCGCCAATATGGTTTCATATTTCATGTTAAACCTTTTCAAAATTATCACTTGTAGACTTTGATATGGCTGTTTTTTGATAATACAGTTATCAGAGAAGACTTGAAATACTCCTCCCTTTCCAACTGCATATCTGTTTACGGTCTGATTATCCTTATATACTTCATCCAAAATTAAAACTTGCCACTGATTCAGCACAGAAACAGATATAAGAATCCAGCCACTTCCTCATTATGCCAGACTTTAATGAGAGATTTGCAAAAATAGAAAACAATCCACTTTTCTCAATACATTTATATTGTGAAAAAATTTTCATTAAAATCATGTTAAAAATTTTTAAGTTGTTTCATGACTATTGTAATAGGTTTATTGTTATTTTAAGTATGTTGATAAATATTTTAATTTTTTAGTTTAAAATTTCTAATATGATAAATACTGTTAGGCATCCAGATAAACAAAAGCTCTTTGGGACCTTTAATAATTTTTAAGACTAGAAAGGAGTCCTGAGACCAAAAATTTTTGAAAATCACTGGTCTTGATTTGGCTATCTGAGATCTTTCAGTTAGTGCATAGATGATTTGGTAGTTTCAGAGAGAAAGGTAATTTTATCTGCCAAACATTTTTTAAATTAATATAAAATAATTACTAAAAATCCCTTTGCATTCTTAAAATTTGTCTTACAAGGTCTATCTTGGTCAGTTCATCTTGGCTGATGTTCAGTTTGTTAGCCAAAGGATGTTTGTTTTTCATTTGTGTGTTATCATTGGTTAAATTTTAAATTTTCTTTTGGCTCAAAGGTTATTGAGTCATAAAAGTGCAAATAAAACAGTAAAATAAATGCTACAGTGCAGAATGCTATCATAAATATAGTCAATAAAGCTTTAGTGTTCATATAGTCTGTTTATATGTGTTAGAAAGTGATATGATTTGCATTAACAGCCAAAAAGAAGTACAAACATGAAATATGACAGTGACTGGAATTAACATTTTACTAAACCTGCTTTACCTTCATCCCCTGTCTCCAGAGGTAACAGGTCTTCAGAGGTCTCTGAAATTTTGCCAAAAGCTTAGTTACATAAAGCCATGAAACAAAGCAGTGATGGGCTTGGCAAGCCAGGATTTACTAAACAATTAATAGTTGCTGTTTTGTGAAATATGAAATAGTGGTTCAGACTGTGGTTATCCAAACTGAGGGTGTATGCTCTTAGTTAATGTGCAAACAAAAAGGGAGAACAGAGTATTTATTGTATCTCTTCTGTGTAATCACTTTTTAAAAATCTGTTACAGATACTCCATTTGGTTATTTTGTGAGCTTGACATAAGCTGAAAAAGGAAGGGACATTGTAGTCAGTGTTGGACATAGCATCAGCTAGTTTACTGTAAGATAGGGCCTTACAGTTTGAATAAAAAGAAATTTGGCCTGGTCCCCACCCACTAAGCCCCTTCCCGGAGAACAGTTAGCGGTCAACAGTGTGCCTCACGATCTTGATTGAGTAGGGAGTCAATAAACTCTGGGCCAATTTGTACTCCTTCGATGCCTATTTTTATATGGCTGGTGAAGAAAGAGTGGTTTTTACATTTTTAATGGTTGGGGAAAATATCAAAAGAATGTTATTTTGTGACACATGCAAACTATAAGAAGTTCGCTATTTCCATAAATAAGGTTTTATCGGAACATAAGCACACTCATCAGTCTGTGTATTGTCTGGCTGCTTTCACACTACAGCAGCATACTTGATTAGTTGCGACAGAGACCATATGGCCTGCAGAGCCTAAAATGTTTACTATCTGGCCTTTACAAAAGAAGTTTGATGACCCTTGAATTAGAGTAACTCCACTTTGATCCATTTTATTTATTGTTCTTCCCAATGGGAATTCGTTTGAAGAAAGGATTCTACTGTCTTAAAAACAAGTTTGGGTTTTGTTTTTTTTTAAGTAAGTAAACTTTTCTAAAGGTCAGCCCAAAAAAACTAGTATTCTTGTTCTTTTGCCATTCTAGGAGCAGAGCAAGATGGGATTCACAGTTAAGTTTGAAAATACAGATTGAGTAACTCAAGGCAATATTGGAAAATACATTATGGGTAATACAAAGATTAACCATTTCTGCCACTAGAGATTTTAAGTCTGATTTAGGGATGAGACTATAAGTTCTTTCTCCTTATTTATAAATGCTTTGCCTATTTTTCTCAAAGAAGAGATTAAACATAGCTTCAAAGGAAGGCACTCATCTTCCTATTCTCTCAAATTAATAGCCAGTGAATTGCTACCAGTCTAGCAAATTCCCACTCTTCCTCATTTTTCCAAGTTCAAAGATATATTCCCTTGAAGTATTGGTCTCATTTAGTGCCTCTCCTCTGTTTCCTTATCAACCAGTACGTTCTTGTAATTATTCATTTGCTTCATGTCTGTACTAAACTGTACATAAGCTTATTTGGTCTCTTCTTTTCTAAACACAGGAGGCTGTTTGTAACTTTAGGTAATATAGCACAATATTTCAGAGCATTAGCTTTGGAGTGAGACCTATTCTGCTTTCTCTAGGTGAGTGAATCTTTCCTCATCTATGAAACGGGAATAACAGTAGTAATGATGATGGTAAAGCATTTATCTAGAATTGCCCCATGGGTTTTCATTCGATAGCGATGAGGATGTTTCTGTTTGTTCTATTCCATAACCTGCATTTGGCACATAGCTTATATAAAGTTGAGGTGTAAATTGAACAATTACTGTGTGCTAGGGACTACTCCATATGCTTTATATTTATTTAGTCCTAGAACCCTATGGTTTAGGTATTAATATTATACCTATTTTTAGATTAGACAGCCCAAGCATAGAAAGATTATAAATCGCCATGGGTTATGAAGCTGGTAGGAGGCAGTGTTGGGATCTAAATCCAGCCTGGCTCCAAAGTTTTTGTTTTTAACCTACACTGCCTCTTATTTGCCATATGCTTGTATGTAAGCTTATGTAACTTTCTTGGTGTTTTAAGTTTGTTTTCAGTGCTGACAAATGATACATAATACTCATCTGTGTCTGACTGATTTAATCAGTATGATTATTTGATAAATTTATAATTGATACAGTATAATCATTGCTTCTTGGCTTCAAGTAATAACTATTTTTCACTGTGAGTCCTTTTTGACACTATATTTAGCCAGGATTAGCTATTTTGAAGTGATTTATTCTAATACTACAAAAATTTGGACAAAGAAATTGCTTAAGTCTATTTATATTTCTAAATTCATTTTTTCTTGCTGGCACTCAGAGAATGTCTATTTTATTTAGTTTTTCCTTTTTTGAGTTAACCCTACTGAATTTTTTTTTTCTTTTGGTGTTAAGTGGCATTGTGTAAATAATTCAGTTTGGGCATACTTGTCATCATGTTGAATTTGGTCTCTAAAACTTTTGAAGTAGTTGACCTTTGAAATATAGGGGGGTTAGAGGCACCCACCCGCATATAACTGCTCCCTGCGCTCAGTTCCTCTTGCTGGGCTTCAGCCACCCCTACATATGTGGTGCTGTAGTGTGTACTTATTTTTTAAAATCATCAAAGTGGAGCCCTGTCGTTCAAACCCATGTTGTTAAAAGGTCAACTATAATAATTATCTTGAAATTTATTTTATATCTCTTTCAGAATTCTCCACTCTACCAGTACTTACAGGATCTGGGACACACAGACTTTGAAGTATGTTCTTCTCTGTCACCAAAAGCAGAAAAAAGCACAGAGACAGAGGGACAGCAAAAGCCTCCTGCAAGAGCCCTGCCAAAAGTAAGGAGGGCTTCATTCTCCATGACTCAATCTTTTGTCTTTTACTGATTATTCAAATTGCCTTTATGCTTATCCTTACAAAAAAACACCTTATTGGCACCTCCATGTTCTTCCCCTGCACTGGTTAAGACTTTAATTTTTATTTCATCAGTGGTATATATCTGTTTAGATAAACATGAATCCTTGGTATTTTGGACTATGTCATGGGTAATTTGTATAATGAATTGAAATTAATATGATTGAGGATCAAAATATATTGCTTATTTAAATACTGAAGTTACGTAGAGTGAACCAGGAAAAAAATGAAATCAATACCTTAATGGGAGCCCAACTACAGGACGCCTACAATAACTAGAATTTTTTTATTTAGATTTTTTTAAAGAGAAAGCAAATTATATTTAATAAATTATTTCAAAGATATATAATGGAGTAAGTATATTTACCTCAATTTCTGCTGCCCTTTATATCTGCAGTATCATATATTTTTTATATAGTAACTATTTCGTAGTTGATATACAGCATTCGGAGATTGAGGTGCTGGAAGAAGCCACCAATAATTAGGCTCACTAACTTGATTTGTGCTCTGTTAGTGCTCTGTTACTGTATTTACTAAAATAAGAACATATTCCAGTACATTTCAGTTTGAACAAAAAGAATTCTAACAGAAAAAAATATAACCAGATTACCTCATTTCTTGAGCATTCTAGTTTAATCAGTGTTTTAATATAGGAGTCAGTTACTTTTGAGAGGAAGATTTTAAAGTTTTCAGTTAATCATTTACTCTGTAAGATAGAAAGGGAAGGATCTTTCCTTTTGTTCTTCTTAGGAAAAAACTCTAAAATGTGAAGTAAGCAAGCTGGACCCAAATGCAACAGCAGAGTAAACACCAGGGAAACGGTGTTTTGTTTTTTTTTTTAGCTAACTCTCACAAGGAAGGAGTTAAGGGA
>SJYV01051828.1:220686-265395 GCA_006410875.1 Neotragus pygmaeus
CAACAGTAGTATAAAGCAAGTCGTGCTGTTCTCTGTTTATGAAAGTGGGATGGAATGTCAAAAAATCGAGTAGTTTCTAATGTTAGGATTGTAAAAGAGAGGAAGCAGTAGTTCAAACATGAGCCATAAAAGTGCTGCAGAGGTACGTCCAGGGTATATCAGTAGATCGGGCTAAACAGAAGATCAGCATTGCACTGAGATTCTTTTTTATTATTATTATTGATAAGAAATATATCCAAATAGGCTTCATATTAAAAAATACTCTTCTCTAAAAGTGATGTGTACAACCCATGATCAAGAGGCTATGTACTTGTAGTATGTGGATCACTGCCTTCTTGCTTAAGTCCTCATGATGAGCTCGGGCTACAATTTTAGTGTGGGAATGATTAACTAAGAAGAGGAAACCCTAGACCTAACTGATTTTACTTTGATTGCTAAAGACCTTGTCCATTGAAAGTTCTCTTTTATTTTTTATCATACAACAGGATGATTCTATTCTTGAATCAAATGCAAAATAAAAATTTAAATTTTCTGATAGAGAAGACTATATTCAGGAAAGCAGAATCAACTAACTACCAAAGACATATGATTTAAAATCAGAATTCTGAAAAGTTACTTAGTTTCTTTGAGCTTCATTTTTTCCTCTGTAGAATGGACAGAAAATGATAATGAACATGACAGGGTTACTGTGAGAACTGCTCTAACATTGCTATTTCATCTCTCATCTCTCCTCCAGGTATACTCTGCTCAAAACTAATATTGGTCACTTATAGGTCCCCAAACTAGAAGAGGCTTGCTTTCATTCTGTCTCATCCCATTCTTCCAACTCTTTCATCTGGTCAGTTCTTGTGTATCCTTTAAAACTAAGCTTAGGCTCTTTTACTTTCTCTTTGTTGCCGGTTTATTCCCTCAGTGCCGTTTTCATAATAACCTAGTTATACTTCATCACACTTGTCTATACTTTATATTGTAACTGCTTACCTTTCAGCCTTCTCCTTTAAACTCTGAACTCTCTGAGAGTAAAGACTTGTATGTCTTGGTTTTTTGTGTGTGTGTTTTTGGTGTCAAACATGTTGCCTGGTATGTTATGAGATATTCCTTGATAGATGGATAAAAGGGAAAGTGAGGAAAAAATGAGCTGGTATATGTGAAAGCATTTTGTAAACTATAAAATGCTATGCACGCATTAGGGCCATTTTGTATTATATTCCTTAATGATATTTTTTTAATATTCAAATGTTTCATTTTTAGAAAGCCTTGATCCTGCTGATGTTATTCTTAGATGTTGGCTATATTGTTAGAGTATCTAGGGACAGCATATTTGTTAGAGGATTATATTTTCCATGTTGTTTTGCATCCATTTAATTAATTAGGCTTAACAGGTTTATTAATCTGTAAAAAATACATATTTCACTCAAAATGTGGCTCAATTATGTCTACCTCTGTTTTTTTTTTTGGTTTCATAAATTTACTGTGAAAATATAACCCTGTACATCATACTGAAAATTGATTGACTACTGTTTCTTCTTCTTGGAGTCTATACTGAAAATAAACACCTCTAATTCTATTAGCATGGTAGGAGCTTAATATTTAATACAAAATTATGTGTGTATTAATACCTCTCTTCCGGTCTTTCAATGACAAGGATATTGGATTTCGACTCGATTCACTTCATACTATCCTGCAACAGGAAGTCCTGTTACAAGAGGATGTGGAGCTGATTGAGCTGCTTGATCCCAGTATCCTGTCTGCAGGGCAACCTCAACAACAGGAAAATGGACACCTTCCAACACTTTGCTCCCTGGCAACCCCTAATATTTGGTACTGTCCAGAAAACTTCTATCCTTTGTTTACATTTAGAGTATTAGCAGAGGAAATCCGTCATCATCCTCTCCATTATAAAGGCATTATAAACATTTTAGCATTGTAATTAATATAATGATATGCCAGAGGTTTTTTTTTTTTTAAAAAAGGATACCTTCTAACTAAATGCTATTTAAAATGAAAGTGGGAAAAAACATCCAGTTTGACTATTATGTACTTATAACTCAGTGTAATTAGTTCTCTGTATAACAGCCCAACAAGCAGGATTATCATATGCCAAAAAAGTCTCTCTTATATACATGTTTGCATGAAGTCCTATCCAGTTCTTCATGTTTCTTTACCCTTAATAGATTATGTAATAATTACATTGTAGAGACCCAGGAGAGTATGAGACATGGAGCTAAACAGTCTATTCCTCCTTTGTTAGGTGAGATGAGATCATAGAGAACATAGACAATTCAAATTGTCTTAAAACTTGTCAACCACTTGAAGTATTTGTGTTTAATGCACAAGTCCTGGGCCATCATCTATTAAAAAAGAAATATATATGTATAGTAATAAGGAATTGTACATTCAGAGCTGTTAATATCCTCTTTCTATTCAAGTATGAGTTTATTAAATGAACTAATTATTGCTCAAACTGTTCAAGTTATATGTGTAGTTACATTCATTGGTCTCAGTGTTCTGAATTTGTCTGTCTTTCCTGTCATGTTGACAAATGCTTCATTTTGTAACAGGTAGTCTATGGGGTTGCAGAGAGTCAGACACGACTGAAGCGACTTAGCAGCAGCAGCAGCCATGTATAGTGTTTTCCAAATGTGTAGTTACTCAGATACTGTCATGATGAAGTGTACAGCATCTTAACCATTTAAAAATTTAAGAACTTAAGGAGCTGCTAAAAGGAATCATAGGTTTTCAGAATTTTACAACTTTGTATTCCTTTGACCACAAAGGTGATTAAGCAAGTCTGAGGCCTATAAATCCTTTATAGGTTTGCTGTAAGTATATAAAAGTATACGATGAGATTTTGCTATGATATTACCAATATTGCCTAACAGTAAAGAATTCCAAGGGAAATTTTGGCAGGCAAATATTTATTAAATATTCTTATATGTTATTTTCTTTATAATTTGACTGTAACTATCTTCAAGTATTAATGATGATGTTTCTTGGATATCCTTAGATATAACCCCCCTGTATGTGCCTTCTTATACGTAAACTTTTTCATCAGAGCCTTCACTGCTTGAAAGAAGTTTGTAATTGGCCTAAATTTAAAAATATCATAAGTATTTTTATTTCACTTAAAGCAGTATAAAAGTACAAAGCTTGTCCATATTATGGTCTTCAGTAAATATGTATATTCCAGAATTGTAATGATAACAACTTAAAATTAGATGACTTTATTCAAAGGAATTACTCACAAAGTATATATTATTTCTAATTGGAAAAATGCTTATAGTTTGTTGAGATATTATATGTTTTTGCACAAATAATTAGAATCTGATTTTAGGAAAAAGACCTCATAATATCTCCAAATATGAAACATTTTTAATTATTTTTTAAACTCCTTATTTTGTATTAGAGTATAGATTATAAGGTTTTTAGTATTAAAAACTAGTGACAATTAAAGCTTTTTACTTTTATATTTATAAAATCAGATTTTAAAATCTGTAATTGTTTTTAGGTTAAAGCGTACGTATCTTAAAAAAAAGTTTATTGAGAAGACACCTATTTATATCTATCACCTAAACTTATTAGCTTTAGACAGTGGTATCTAGCAACTAGATAGTGATACTAGATATTTTTTAACTGTTTCATGTTATTTTTTAATGTCATATTTTATAAAGTCATAGTTTATAGAGAAGCTAGCATTTTATCTATTTTGCTGCTGCTGCTGCTGCTAAGTCGCTTCAGTCGTGTCCGACTCTGTGTGACCCCATGGACTGCAGCCTACCAGGCTCCTCCCTCCATGGGACCTTCCAGACAAGAGTACTGGAGTGGGTGCCATTGCCTTCTCCGTTTATCTATTTTAGAAAACCTAAATTACTGACAAGAGAAACTCATCTTTCTCTGGACTGATGGATATCTTTTTCTTCGTTTCTCTGTTCCAGGGATGTCTCAGTGGTATTTGCCTTCGTTAGTTTGCTTGTTATGCTTCCCACTTGGTGGATTTTATCTTCCTGGCTGGTATGGGGAGTGATTCTGTTTGTTTATCTGATCATAAGAGCTTTGCGATTATGGAGGACAGCAAAACTACAAGTAACTCTAAAAAAATACAGTGTCTATTTGGAAGATATAGCAACAGATAGCCGAGGTTTTACTAACCTTGTGAGAAAAGCTTTACGTCTCATTCAAGAAACTGAAGTCATTTCCAGAGGATTTACACTGTGAGTTCATTTTTCATTTTATTTTTTAAATAACTATTTTCTACTACCTAGTTAAATTAGAATATTTATTACCTATTTTCATTTCTGTGTTGTATTTACAGAAAAAACTAGGTTTCTCTTTAGTATTTATTAAAGTCTATTAACTACTAAGTGAAGAAATAAATATATGCTAGATTAATAAGTAGCGTGAGTCTGTTTATTTACTTTGAGAAACCAAAATGTTTTGAGAATCATGATTATTTCTCTGTGTTACCATGTGGTTATATGAGATAATATAGAGACCTTAATATTTTATATATATATTATATATTTCATAAATATATAAAACCCTTGCATGCAATAGTTACCCAATAAATATTTGTTCCCTTTACTCACCCCCAGATGCTCTCTTTACTCAGTTTACATGATAGATGATTTCACATAAATTCATTCTGAAAAATCTTGTCATGTATTAATAATATTCTGTAGGTTAATATTAGGAGATATTGTGGCACTGACACTCTCATATGCTCTCACTGATATTTAATACAGGAAATTAAATATTCACTAATCTAGGTGTAAGTGTACTAAGGTACCGGATAGACAGCCTATTTATTGTGTTATTAAAGGGAAAGCACCAGTTATGTTCCATATACTGTGCTAGACAATTTTGTATACAACTAAAGGCATACAGTTATAAATGGTTGAGCAAATGTTCAAGTTCATTCCATCTGACTCTAAAATTTGGTTTCCTGTACACTGCCACCTAAGTACCCACACATGACAGTTGTACTGTAGTGTATTTAATACTTTATATAACCTTTGTAGCCCATAGGTGGGAAGAAATACATATACGGTAAAGAACAATTATTGCTCTTAATTAGTTGCACCTGGAAAATCATGAAAAGAGGTGGGCAGAAGAACTTTGGGTGGTCATTACTTCCTTCACTCTGCTGTACCCTGGAAAAGAACCTAAATAATCTTGAATAAAAGCTGTATTTGGAACATCAGGAAATAGGAAAGTAGAAGAGTCTCCAGTAGTCGTCTCATTCTTCACTCTTTTGTGTTTTGGAATAGTGTTTAAAACTTCTGAGACATGAAAGAGGTTTTATAACTTCTCTTTCTGCTCAGTTCAAAATGTAACAGCCCTCAGTGTCTGTTAATTTTGGTCCTTCCATTGTAAAGTCCAGTTATTGACAGAGCATAACAAATATTCATTGTCAAATTTTAAAAGTTAAAAATTATGCTAAGTAAAAGTAATAGCTCCTTTTCATTCTTGACTTGTACAACATTTTATTAGGAGGACTGATTGGTTAAGCAGAGTGGCTATGTATCCAGTTAATGCTTAGCCTTGTGTTGATGGTTCTGTGCCTTTTGTCTTTGTTCCATTTTTACCCATATGTGTACAGTTAGAATGAATAGCTCAAATGGGCCAGGTAGGCATGATTTCCCTCTGGATTATGACATATATCTACTCAAATGCAGACAGAAAAAAATTGTGGAAAAATTGTACTTGTGTCCATCTAAATGTAAATGGATTGGAAAAAATTATGAGGAATAATAAATTTTGAATCATAATTTTTTAGAAATATTTTTGTTTTTAAGACTGAGTAAAATGGAACACAAACAATAGTGTCCATATGTTGAAAATATTACTGCTATTTTATTCCGCCTCAATTTTTCCTCTCTAGCAAATAATTGAACCTTTCTTTGCCTCTATCAGTCATTGTCCTGTTTTTTATAGATTTTTAATGCCTGAATGTGTTTTAATTTGGTTTAACTTTTTTAAGTTTTGAGTTAGATGCCTTATTTTACAAATTTGTGGTTATAGTGTAATAAATTTATACATTTCAATATTTTGTCTTACTATTAGGAGTGGTTACTAGTTAGGTGAAAGCCTTTTGTCTGGAAACCTGTAATATGAAATCATAATTTCACTTATAAAAGCATAATACATTATATGGCATTGTTGCAAATAGGTAGTCCTCCATTTACCTTTGGAAAAGTGCTTATGACATGTGCTTCCTCTTGAACAGTTTTGAGAGTAGCTATACTCCTACCTAGTAACCCTTACTTTGCCTTCTACCTGCATTCCCCTGTTGGCCACTGGTTCTGTTATCTTTCTGCGTCTTTCTGTTGTCTTTCTACTTCATTTTGGGTAGGTAAGTGCCAGTGGCTGCAGGTGGGTAAGTAATTTTACCCTACTTTTATGAATGTACAGAATTTTTCTCTATACAGTATTTGAATGTTCTGTACAAATGACCAAAAATATGATTGATAAACATATGTAAATGCATATTAAGAACATGAAAGTTTATAATTAGGCTATCCTACTTACTGTAGATGCCAGGTTTTTGAAAACTAAATGTAAAGTAGTACCACTTCGGTATATTCTAGCAGATAGAGTATCTATATTTAAAAGTTAGTATCTTAAATAAATATCCCTACGTTTCTACTATTATTTCAATTAAAATTAATTGTTCTCCTCATATCAGAGAAAGTATTCTTTTTTCAATTGTCTTTTTTCTGGTGGCTATATATGTGTCAGGGAAATATCTGTTAATGAGACCTGAGTTGGAATATTTATAACCATTTTCTAATGAAAAAAGAATTTTTTCCTAAGTTT
This sequence comes from Neotragus pygmaeus, assembly GCA_006410875.1. NCBI lineage: Eukaryota > Metazoa > Chordata > Mammalia > Artiodactyla > Bovidae > Neotragus > Neotragus pygmaeus. The sequence goes on from SJYV01051828.1 coordinate 227,503, forward strand.
AATAAAATTGTGGATTTAGAAAACACAAACTTTAGGACACCTGTACAGTTGTATCACATTTTACTTTTCAAGTTTGCTTGACAGGGTCAGTGCTGCTTGCCCATTTAATAAAGCTGGACAGCATCCCAGTCAGCATCTCATCGGTCTTCGGAAAGCTGTCTACAGAACTGTCAGAGCCAACTTTCAAGCAGCAAGGCTAGCTACCCTATATATGCTGAAAAAATATCCTTTTTCTGTCTGTATGTAAGAATAAACAATGTTTCCAGAGTCCTGAATATAGATATTATAGCTGCATCCTGTAAAACTTAACTGTAAACTGAAATCGCCTATTTTGAAGCTGATTTCCATCATCACTTCTATTTTAAAACTGGAAATGCATTCCAGGGGGAATGACGATAATAGACAGGAAGAAAGTTCTGCTTGCATGTGGCTCATTTTTAACAAGGAAAAAACTTGATGCCCTTCCTTTACTGATCCAAATAATAAAGTCAAAAGAACCTAGCTTCTCCAGGTCACAGTTTTTCCAATTACTGAACGTGGCAAATTTGCGTCGTAATATGGAAATAAGCTGGCAGCAGAAAATCCTCCCCTTTCAATAAAACAGAGGCTCCAGAGTCAGATTGACTCTCTGAGTTTTGGCTGTGTCACTCACTGTGTCAGGACCACAAGCAAGGCTCTCAACTCTCTGTACCTTGCTTTATTTATTTGTAGAATGCCAAAAATAACAATCCTCCTCACTGTTTTTGTTAGATCAAATGAATTATTGTATATAAAGTACTTAGGCAGTGTCTGGTATATAATAAGCACTTAAAGACTGCGTGACAATAAGTCTGCCTCTTAAATTTACTAAATAGGAAATGAGTTCTAGTAGTCAGAAAATAGAAGTGTGTAAGATCTTTATTTTAGTTAAAATTCATAGATTAAATAATGAGTAAATGGGATGCAAAAACTACTTTGTACATTCAATATGTTGGATACTGTGACATTGATGAATATAATGCTTAAAAGTTTATCATTATATCCTTATACAAACCTTTCCAGCTAGATTTTCTTATCCCCACTTAATGAGAAAATGAAATAAAATCACTACTTTATATGAGATTTACCCAGTGTCACACAATTAATAAGAGATAAAATTGAGTCTTCATTTTAGGACTTTAAGCATTTTCTATATGTGTATAGATATACTATATCTAGATTTATACACACACATGCTGTACTATGCTACCACTTTGAATATTGAGAGAAAGTACTTTGATTTTAGTCAGGAACTTGTGTATTCAGTTCCCTCACTGCCTAAATACTTGCTTGCATTGTGCTAGGAAGACAGAGCAAAAAACTGTACTGCCTATTTCTAAAAACTTCTGAGTGTAGTCAGTAGATACTCATAATACAGTAGAGTGCCTGGGGTGCCTTCCAGCATAGCAGGATAATGTACTTGGCCTGTGAAGTCACAGAATGCTTTCAGGGAAGCAACACCTGAGCTGACCCTCAAGGAACGAGTTGGAGTTGACCCTGGGAGAAAAAGTCTGCATTTCCAGTAGAAGGAAGCAAGATGTAGAAGGAAATGGAGATATGACAGTGTGGCATGTTAACTGCCAGTAGTTATTCATTTAGTGAATATTATGCCAAGCAATATGCTAGTCACTAGATATGCAGTGATCAACACAGCAAACGTGGCTCCTGCCTCAGGGAGCCTGTAATTTCTTAGAAGTGGGTTAGGGGCAGGTGAGGGGCCTAATAAAGACTGTAGATTGTTGAGTTCCCGGTGCCAGTCACTTTTCTAGGTATGAGGGACCTAGCAGTGAACAAGATAAACAAGATCCTCGTTTTTAGGGAGTTTGCGTTCTAGTGAATGATGAATAAAAAGTGAACATGAAAATTTCAGATGTTTGCTATAAAGAAAAAAAAACCCAGGGGAATAGGATGGAAAGTGCTTGGTAGGTTGCTGTTTTGATTGGATAATAGGGGAAGGCCTTCAGTTTAAATGGAGACCTGAGATGGAGTTCCAGTCAGATGCACCAGCAAGTATAAAGAACTTGTGTCAGGAATGAATTTAGCATGATCAAAGTATAGAAAAAGATCATACTCCAAGACAGGAGCATAGCAAGTTGGGAGTTGGAGTATGAGATAAGATCCAGAATTAGGCAGGGGCCAGATCATAGTCTTCATAAGGGAAACCTTAAGAAATTAAAAAGTATTATCTACCAAGTATTTCTTTGAAAAGACTTAGTACATTATATAAACCCTAGCATCCCTGTTCAAAGTAAAAAGAATAAAAATATACAAGATTAGTAACGAGAATAGAGCAAGAAGCTGAAATTATTATATAAGGGAATAGTGACTGGGCACACATGTAACTTTCTGGGCACAGCTTTGAAACTGTAGGGGAAATGGATCATTTCAAATGAAAATACAAACTCAAAAACTGACCTAGGAAGAACTGAAAAACTGAAGATTTAGACGTATCATAAAAAGGATTCCATTAAAATGGAAAACACACTTGGTTATATATATAAACAGTGGGAAAATATGCAGCTATAAAAAGTTCTTGGTATACTGTTGTGGAATGTTGTTAAATAAACAAAATGCACACAGTGGTATTTATATTACACTTCCATTTTTGCATAGAAGGGAGCGTAATATGTGTGTTCAGTTCAGTTCAGTCCAACTCTTTGCGACCCCATGAATCGCAGCATGCCAGGCCTCCCTGTCCATCACCAACTCTCGGAGTTCACTCAGACTCACGTCCATCGAGTCCGTGATGCCATCCAGCCATCTCATCCTCTGTCGTCCCCTTCTCCTGCCCCCAATCCCTCCCAGCATCAGAGTCTTTTCCAATGAGTCAACTCTTCGCATGAGGTGGCCAAAGAACTGGAGTTTCAGCTTTAGCATCATATGTGTGTATTAGGGGATAAAGAAGTGTGTGTGCACATGTGTATATATTCATATGTATACCCACATACATATATATTTGTGTTTAGATTTCCTTTTATGTATGTCCATAATCATAAAATATCTTAAAGTATACACAGATACTGGTAACAGTGATTGTCTTTGCTTTTGGATAGAGGAACTAGGTGGCTAAGAGATAGAGGTAGCAAGCAGTTTTTACAATACCTTGTAAAATTTTAATCCCATAAATACCTTACTTATTCAAAAACTAAGTGAATGAAAAAAATGTTTAACTCCCTGGTCCAGATGGTTTTATAATTTAACAAAAACCTATTTTAGACCATAGAAAAGGTTAGATAGAAAGCTACTCTATATCATTTTATTTATGCAAATACTATAATCTCACTTCTAAAACATGATGTAGTTAATACACAGAATAAAAACTACAGACCAGTCTTGCCAACGGAGACACAAAATATTTAAATAGAATATTTATAAATTTGCCCTAGTACTATATCAAAAGATTATTATAATATGACCAAATAGGAATATGCTATAAATGCATGAATAGTTCAAATATTAATATCAAGAATTGTATGGATATAATTCTTTACAAATACAATTGAAGAGGAGGAAATCACATAGTAAAGTTGGTAGCTGCCATGAGGAAGAGGGAGACAGAAGGAACAGCAGTCTGTGTCAGACAACCTGGATGCAACGGGCTTCGTGTTATATCAGTAGTTGTATGTTTTCAGGTCTTCGTTGCCAGGTAATGATGTCCTACAGTATGCAATGGGGGAGATAAAGAGAAGTATTTACTATAGGGTGGTAAGGGCCTGAGCCATGCAGTCAAGCACATAATACAGTTTCAAAAGGCACATGTCAAAAATAACTAAATTAGCACTTGAGCACTTGGAAAGAGTTGAACTTTTAACTGTCTAGTTATATTTTATTCTCACATTTCCTATAAGATTTGAGGTATATTAATCTATTAGATTTTAAGATTAATTTCTTTTTAAAGATTAATTTCTTTTTAAACTGATATAAATCTCCAAGGTCAGATACCTTTACTTACTTTTTCCTGAACTTTGAGAAGAATTACCTCACTTTTTAAAAAGAAACTAATCTTAAAATCTAATAGCCCTAGCACTGTTTATAATAGCCAGGACATGGAAACAACCTAGATGTCCATCAACAGATGAATGGATAAGCAAGCTGTGGCATATATACACAATGGAGTATTACTCTGCCATTAAAAAGAATAAATTTGAATCAGTTCTAATGAGATGGATGAAACTGGAGCCTATTATACAGAGTGAAGTAAGCCAGAAAGAAAAACACCAATACAGCATACTGACACATATATATGGAATTTAGAAAGATAGTAATGATGACCCTGTATGTGAGACAACAAAAGGACACAGACATAGACAATGGACTTTTGGCCTCAGAGGGAGTAGGAGAGGGCGGGATGATCTGCGAGAATGGCGTTGAAGAATATATACTATTATGTAAGAAACGAATCACCAGTCTATGTTTGATACAGAATGCAGGACGCTTGGGGCTGGTGTACGGGGATGATCTAGAGAGACGTTGTGGGGTGGGAGGTGGGAGGGGGACTCGGGATTGGGAGCTTGTGTGCACCTGTGGTGGATTCGTGTCGATGTATGGCAAACCCAATAGAGTATTGTAAAGTTAAATTTAAAAATAAATAAATTTATAAAAAAATAAAAAAAAATAAAATAAAATAAAAAAAATCTAATAGCCAACTAATTGGAAAAGACCCTGATGGTGGGGAAAATTGAGGACAAGAGGAAGAGGGGGCGACAGAGGATGAGATGGTTGGATAGCATCACTGACTCAATGAACATAAGTTTGAGCAAACTCGGGGAGATAGTGAAGAACAGGGAAGCCTGGCATCCTGCAGTTCATGGGGTCACAAAGAGTTGAACACGATTTAGCGACTGAAAAATTGTACCCTTTATACTTTAATTAAAAGGCTTTGTTGATTGCCTTAACCTAATTTAACCTACCCCCTGAACTCTGAGAGTGACAATGTAACCAACTACATCTGTGTGGTGCCTTTTAAGGAGCTGGGCCTTGGACTTAGTGAAGAGCAGATTTCAGAAGAGGAAGCACATAACCTTACAGATGGCTTCAGCCTGCCTGCGTTGAAGGTAATCCATTCGTGGACGTGAAGGGCTAAAGAAAAGATAGATGCCTTTGGGTTGTGTTTGTGCTTTCTGAATGTACATGGTACACCTGTCCCCCCCGCCCCTTTTGTTGTTTGCTGGATACCATTACCATAATAGCCTTACTGGTATTTTTGAAGCTGCCTTTAAAAATGGAGTATCATAAAGATTGGATGAGGAAATCCTTATAGTCCGATGTTAAAATACTTAAAATTCTTAATATATATATTTCTTGAATTAGAATTTGAAGATAAATGAGTTTAAAAGGAACCCAATGTGTGATTTTATTTACTAGCCATTTGTTTCAACAAACATGGATAAAGAACTTACAAGATCTACCCCTTGGAAAATCTTCCAAATCCTTGTTTATAACAAGAATTTTTTCATATGTTAAAGTCTCTTAAAAGGATATATTTGATTACATAAACTTCTAAACTTTAAATGCTGTATCCTTTAAATGTGAATAAGCCCTGGGGGAGGGGCAATGCAATGATTTATAAGCAAAGGGCTTGAATTATTTCTATATAAAGAACACTAAGATATGTAAAACCTATTGAAGATAGGTCAGGTGCATGAATTGCCAGTTAATAAAAGAAGAAATAGAAATGGCCAATAAATATGATAAAAAAAGTTCAATATTATTACCAATGTAAGTAACAAAGAAAAATAAGTAAATATTTTGCCAAGGATTCTGAAAGTTGATAACAGTCATCGTCAGTGAAGACTTTGAGAGAACTCACACCAGTGGTGAAAGTTTCAACTGCATCACTTTAGCAGTGAATACCGGTTTTTACAAATGTACCCTTTACTCTATCAACTTTAGCTTATAGATTCATCTCAGAAAGTAATCGAAGATATATTCAAAGTATATTCATAATATTACTACAGCAGCAAATATTGGAAAGAAAGGAAAAGTTCAGTGATATGAGATTGGTAATGATTTATGGTGTATTCATTTACTGAACTGTTTTGGAGTTAGTAGTAGAAAAAAATAACATGAAAAAACATAAGTTAAAGAATGTTACAAAACAGTATATATTGTAAGATTCCAGCAATATTTTTTGCAAGTCAATCCAAATGTCTCGAAGTTCATTTTCAGTATTTAGCAAACTCCACTTCAATATTTCTTTATTCCTAGTCTTTAAACTTCACTTGATACTGTGGAAATCAGTACATATCAGCATATTTTTCAACATCCATTTTGTTTTGAGACTGTGTGAACTTACACATCTTTGAAATTTTCAGATCCTCATAAAAGTTCTAGTTCTCCTGTTTTTCTTTCCAGTTACTTGAAATTCACCTTGACTAATTTTTAATGTCATTCTAACCCATCTTAATAAATATCACCATACAACTTATTAAGCTAGATACCTGTTTACTGTCATCCTTATCCCTCTTTTTACCCCTCACTATAAGCTATCAGTAGATTTTTGTGCCACCTTTAAACTACATTTTAAACTGTTTCCCTTTTTTTCATGTCATTTCCCACCATTCTAGCCATAGCTGCCATCATTTTTATCAAGCCTACTACAATAATTTTCTTTTTGGTTTACCATAGTTCCTTAAAATTTGTTTCAGAATGCCCTTTGACATTTACAGTGCCTTAAAAATGATAGTAATTCCACTTATGCAAATCTTTCCTGAGGAAATTGTTTCAAGTATCTTAAAGCTTTATGAACCAAGTTGCTTATTAGCTCTGTTCATAATAGTTAGAAATGGAACACTGCCTAAATGTGCAGCAGTAGAGGAACAGTTGCATGGATTATGTTGGATCCAATAGGGACCATTGAATAATAGCTACAACTTGTTTATAAAGATTTTGTAAAAATTTGGAGAAACCAGTGCAACAATCAGAATAGATAAATATATATTTAGTATGACCACAACTCTGTTTTTAAAAAAGACCATGAGAAAATACTAATATACAATTAACTATCCTTATGGTGGTTGCACTGTAGGTAATTCCATTTACTTCTAAATTCAATACCATGACCATGCTGTATTCTGTGAATGGAAATAGTAATTTTCAAAAGACAGTTTGGGAGATTCTTAATGATGAAAAACCAGGGACTTTGGAATTAAGCAGATGTGGGTTTACATTTTAGCCCTGACATTGATTAGTTGTTTGACTTGAATGAGTTATTCTTTGAATTTACCAAGCTGTAAAAAGGGATTACCATACCTGCCCTACATGATTTTAGATTAAATGAGAAAACATACAAAATACCTACAACAAAGCTTGGTTAACCCAAAATGGTAATAGCTGTTACTCTTTAAGAAGGATTTGGAGAGAGAATTAGGGTCATAGTTCTTTCTTTTTTAAATATTTTTTTCTTTACTCATCAAGATGTCTCAGTTATTTCCCTATTTTTCTATGCTTTTTAAAAAGCTTGTTAAATCCTGGATTATATTTTGTCCAAGTACAGGCAGCAAAGAGAAAAAGTGGGTCTCTTGGAGTCAGACTTCTAGGTTTGACTCTTGCCACCTGACTATTGATATGGTCTTGAACAAGTTGGCGTTCCTGTGTTCGTAAAAATGAGATAATGCTTATCACTAAAGGATTAAATATTTGTCAGTCCAGTACCTGAGACTGAGTAAGTGATTAATAAATGTTAGCTGATTTTTTTAATTCCATCCGACATGACCTGTGCTAAAATGTGGGATGCATTCACTTATCTCCTCCACATACTATGATGAAGGATGTAGCTGGATCCTCTTTGCTCACCCATATTATTTTACAAATGAAACTTTTTTATTTTGACATATAACTAATATATAACTAACTTGGTGATTGTGTTCCNAAAATGTGGGATGCATTCACTTATCTCCTCCACATACTATGATGAAGGATGTAGCTGGATCCTCTTTGCTCACCCATATTATTTTACAAATGAAACTTTTTTATTTTGACATATAACTAATATATAACTAACTTGGTGATTGTGTTCCATTGTTACCAGCAACATCAGACTCCAAAAGTGGCCTGTCTTGAGATTTATTTTTATAAACTGCTAAAAATTCCTGTAATGTTCAAAAACTGTGTAGGGCCACCTTGTTCAGTTGTCATTATATCCAGATAAAGAATTTCAAAGTGAATTTTATAAGCTAAATTTTAAAAGAAAATTATTTCTCAAAACAGCAACACTAATTAAAGCTTTAAAAAAAATGTAGTGAAAGATGGTTTACAAACAAATCAGATCCTTTTGTTTTCCTTTGTAATCTTCATTATGTCTTTTAAAGAATATGTTTTGTTTTTTCAATTGCTTTCATATCTTCTCTCAGGAGAGCTTCAGTTCAGTTCAGTCACTCAATCGTGTCCAATTCTCTGTGACCCCATGGACTGTAGCACGCCGGGCTTCCCTGTCAATTATCAACTCCTGGAGTTTGCTCAAATTCACATCCATCCAGTTGGTGATGCCATCCAACCATTTCATCCTCTTTTGTCCCCTTCTCTCACCTTAAATCTTTCCCAGTATCAGGATCTTTTCTAATGAGTCAGTTCTTCGCATCAGGTGGCCAAAGTATTGGAGCTTTAGCTTCAGCATCAGTCCTTCTACCAAATATTCAGGACTGATTTCCTTTGACTGGTTTGATCTCATTGCAGTCCAAGGGACTCTCAAGAGTTTTCTCCAACACCACAGTTCAGAAGCATCAATTCTTCGGCACCCAGCCTTCTTTATGGTCCAACGCTCTCATCCATGCATGACTACTAGAAAAACCATAGCTTTGACTATGTGGACCTTTATTGGCAAAGTAATGTCTCTGCTTTTTAATAGGGTGTCTAGGTTTGTCACAGCTTTTCTTCCAAGGCGCTTGCTTCCATAAAAGCAAGTATCTTTTAATTTCAAGGCTGCAGTCACCAACTACAGTGATTTTGGAGCCCACAAAAATAAAGTTTGTCCCATTGGTTTCTCATCTGTTTACCATGAAGTGGTGGGACCATATGCCATGATCTTAGCTTTTGAATGTTGAGTTTTAAGCCAACTTTTTCACTCTCGTCTTTCATTTTCATCAAGAGGCTCTTGAGTTTCTCTTCACTTTCTGCCATAAGTGTGGTGTCATCTGCATATGAGATTATTGATCTTTCTCCCAGCAATCTTGATTCAAACTTGTGCTTCATCCAGTCTGGCATTCCCATGATGAACTCTGCATAAAAGTTAAATAAGCAGGGTGACAGTATATAAAGCCTTGACATACTCCTTTCCCAATTTGGAACCAGGCCATTGTTTCATGTCTGATTCTAACTGTTGATTCTTGATCTGCATATAGATTTCTCAAGAGGCAAGTAAGGTAGTCTCGTGTTCAGGAGTGCTTAGCAATAGCAAATGCTGCATCTTTAGAAAGGAAAGAAACTTCCTAACTGTATCCTAAAGAGAGACATATGTGAAATATCTAGTACAGAGTCCTTACCCCTCTTTTTTCCTTAGTTCAAAATTTTAATTAGTTTTTTGTAAAATTATTATAAAGAGTATCTTTCTTGCTTTAAAAAGCAAATCTACATTTTGTGAAAATGCTTTTTTTTTGTCTNTGTCTCTTATACACATCTCCTCTTTTTTCCTTAGTTCAAAATTTTAATTAGTTTTTTGTAAAATTATTATAAAGAGTATCTTTCTTGCTTTAAAAAGCAAATCTACATTTTGTGAAAATGCTTTTTTTTTGTCTTGCTCCCTGGCTTGCAAGATCTTGGTTCACTGACCAAGGATTGAACCAGGGCCACAGCAGTGAAAATGCCAAGTCCTAACTGAATGACCGCAGGGGACTCCCTGAAAATGCTTTAAAACAGCATTTTCTAATTACCCATAAACTATGGTTATCCCCTCATCCAGAGCGGCTTCCCTTATTCAAAGAACAAATAAGAAAAAATGTGTATTTCTGAGTTTGGTTTAATTGGATAACATGGCAATGATTAGATAATAGTCTTTTTTTTTTTTTCTTTTAGGGCAATAAGCTATGCCAACTTGATTTTTAGTTGTCTGAAACAACTAGAATTTGAAACCCTAAAATCATCCTTGTTAACACTTCTACTCGTAAACCATCTGTCAAGAGATTCTGTCCATTCTGTATGTATCCAGAGTTTGCCCTCTGCTTACCTCTTACTGAAGTTGAATGGTTCTATGAAGACTTACAAAATCTTCTAGAACTAACATCCAAAAAAGATGTCCTTTTCATTATAGGGGACTGGAATGCAAAAGTAGGAAGTCAATAAATATCTGGAGTAACANTATGACCTTCCTAGACAGCATATTAAAAAGCAGAGACATTACTTTGTCAACAAAGGTCTGTCTAGTAAAGGCTATGGTTTTTCCAGTGGTTATGTATGGCTGTGAGAGTTGGACTATAAAGAAAGCTGAGCACCAAAGAATTGATGCTTTTGAACTGTGGTTTTGGAAAAGACTTGAGAGTCCCTTGGATGGCAAGGAGATCAAACCAGTCCATCCTAAAGGAAATCAGTCATGAGTGTTCACTGGAAGGACTGATGTTGAAGCTGAAACTCCAATACTTTGGCTAGAAGAGCTGACTCATTTGGAATGATCCTGATGCTGGGAAAGATTGAGGGCGGGAGGAGAAGGAGGTGACAGAGGATGAGATGGTTGGATGGCATCACCAACACAATGGGCATGAGTTTGGGTGAACTCCGGGAGTTGGTGATGGACAAGGGAGGCTTGGTGTGCTGTGGTTCATGGGGTCGCAAAGAGTCGGACACGACTGAGCGACTGAACTGAACTGAACTGATAAACACATTTTCAGTATAGTGGGATCACAAAAAGAAGAGATGGTTTTTGCTTTTGAGCACTTCATGATGTGGTAAGCATTAGCAATAGCTCTTTAAATAGGGTATAGTTAACCTAAGTTTTTGGAATAATTGTTTTTTCAGCCATCTGCACATATATTCTAACACAGACAAAAATTAATGTGATTATCTTTTTTAAAAAGTAAACCCAATTCTAAAATACGTCAAAGTTGTTTTTATTTTAGCTTTCTACTTCTTGGTCTCAAATGTTGATTTATCACCTCCCTCTCCTGCTATAAATTGTCAATTTACCTCTCCCCAACCCTTCACAATGTACCCCTCAGTTATGGAATTATTATACAGCAATTATATATTGCTGTGCAAAAAACCAATTTTGTAAATTTTTTAAAGATAATTATTTGAAAACAGGTTTGTTTTAATGTGAAAGAGCATGATGCTGTAATTTGTAGTTTACTTAGATTAGAAACTTGGCTTAGTGCAGTGGCGTTTAATTTGCCCACATTTTTTAAAATCAAAAAGACAACATTATTATTGATTTCTTACAGTTTTAAAAATTCATCAAGCCTGTGATACTCTTACATTCATTTGCAGCAAGGCTCATATAACCAAATAATCTTTATTCACCTTGTGTTTGTTATGTTAAAGTGAATTTCGCATCTCCTGTTACTATTGAAACTTCCTTGTTCTTCCAAGTTTTCCCAGTCCCTCTAGGATGTTAGAGCTGCAGGAGGCCTTAACATCCTGTCCTTCTCATCTGCCCCTTCAACAGAGGAGAACATTGAGGCCCAGGGAGGTCAAGGGACATGCCTGGGGCCGCAGTGGATGTGGGGCTGAGTCCTGGTACAGAGAGCTCCCTCCACATGGAGCCCCTTTTCCTAGCTGGGAATATTCCCTTTCCTTTGACCCGCTCCCCACTTTCTAAGCTGTCACCACATCTTGTTACCATTTCCTTGAAATGCCTCTTGCTTTCCACCCTTCCCATTTCTTCCTGTCTCATCCAGTCCCTCAGCTCCATGCAGTGGGAAAGGTGAGTGCTTTGTCTTTGGGGCCTCCATTATACAAGGTTGAGTTTTCTCTAAATACCACTGTCAGCCTGTCCCTCCTCTGCTGTGGTCTGCCAAGAGCTTCCTGCTTCCTGTAGCAGCAAATGCCATCGCTTCTCTTCCACCAGCTCCTGCTTTCACTGTGTCTGCTCAGCTTGATTCCTTTCTCCCCACGCACCCTAAGGACCCTGGGTCTTTTCTGGGTTTGTCCCATGCATCAGCCATGTTTCCTTCATGATTCTAGTATGTCCTGCCCCCCCAGCTCCCAGTGTCCCCCTGCCTTGCCTTTCCAAATCCTCCCTTTCCAGCTGAATCCATATCCCACCACCTTGTCATTTTTTTCCCTGCTGCTCCACTGAGAGCCCAGTGCTCCCTGCCCCCACATCATTCCCCAGTTTTTTCTTGTTAGGCACTAATAGTTGTATTGGGCATCATAGCCTGTCTTACATGGCTCTCTGATTTTTTCTTATACTTGTATTGCCTTCTCAGTTTTGTTTAATGCTCTTTGAAGGCAGGGCTTATATTTGTTTTTTCTCATCAGTTCGGTTCAGTCTCTCAGTTGTGTCTGACTCTTTGCGACCCCATGGACTGCAGCACCCCAGGCTTCCCTGTCCATCACCAACTCCTGGAGCTTACTCAAACTCATGTCCATCGAGTCGGTGATGCCATCTAACCATCTCATTCTCTGTCACCCGCTTCGCCTGCCTTCCCAGCATCAGGGTCTTTTCCAATGAGTCAGTTCTTCACATCAGGTGGCCAAAGTATTGGAGCTGAAGTGAAGTCCTTCCAATGAATATTCAGGACTGATTTCCTTTAAGATTGACTGGTTGGATCTCCTTGCAGTCCAAGGGACTCTCAAGAGTCTTATCCAACACCACAGTTCAAAAGCACCAATTCTTTGGCGATCATCTTTCTTTATAGTTCAACTCTCACATCCACACATGACTGCTGGAAAAACCATAGCTTTGACTAGATGGACTTTGTTGGCAAAGTCATGTCTCCGCTTTTTAATATGCTATCCATGTTGTCATAGCTTTTCTCAGTTCCATTCAGTCTCTCAGTCATGTCCTACTCTTTGCGACTCCATGGACTATAGCCCACCAGGCTCCTCTGTCTGTGGGATTTCCCAGGCAAGGATATTGGAACGGGTTGCCATTTCCTTCTCTAATTCCATATTTCACATTGCCTAAACAAGTGGTCAGTAAATACTCCTTGCTTATTAGGGACTCTGAGCTTTTAAAAAGTGTTGGCCAGAGCTACAGGCACTTGAGATGTTTTACGGTGTTCACTGCCTGGATCCGGATCCGTTGTTAATAGTGCAGAGCAGCCCTCTCCTCCCTGCCAAGTGTGATGGAAGTCAGCGCTGCTGTGTTGCTGGTCTTCTGAGGGGCCTCGCTGTATAGGTGTGGGGCTCACACTGAGAGTTGCTGATGTGGTGGTGGGTTAGTGGCAGAGAGGTGAGGGCTTGCACCTCTGGTTCTTGGGTCTTACAGTAGGGAAGAGTTCCTCAAGCACGGGGAGGAAGCACAGTATCCTGTGAGCTCTGGCAGACTCTCTGCACCCCGGCGTGAAATGTGAACTGGCCTGGCCCTCCTCCCACTGTGTGTCTTTGAGCCAGTAATGACCTTGGTGCTCTCTTTTCGATGACACTGGCAGAGTGTCCTAAGATTGAATCTGATCTTTTGCTCAACAACTTTCTCACTACCCAGAGAACACGCTTCCCCAAAAGGTAAGCGTGCTGTAGTTAGCTCCTGGCATTGGAAAAGAGAATGTGTCTTATTTAAGGAAGGCTGTGTCTGCTTTCTGGATTTCGATGTCCCTTTTCTATGCCTTCCTGCCTCTCCTGGTAGTCATTTCCAGACGGAGCGACCGCAGATATTACCGCACCTTGGACTACGCTCTCCCACGGCATAACCCCTACAAAAATGTCCTCCACTGAGGCTCATAAACTTGGAATTGCTTTTTCTGTAGTGTCAGCAAGACTCACTCCACCCTTACAAGCACAGATTGGCCTCTTTCCTCTTTAAGAGACTTGGCAGAGACTCATAAAGGTGAAGTCAACAAACTCTGGCACATAGGGAGTTTAGCGCCTCTGGGCTGGGCAACCCCTTGTTCTTCTCGTGTTCTGAGTCCTTGTTCCATCCAGAAGCTTCTCTCTTCCTGTTTATGACGATAAAGATGGTTCAGATCCCGCCCCCTTTGTTAATGGCCCTGCCACTGATAGTAAGACACCACATCTCTTCATTTATAGAAAGATACCAAACTGGATTCACTTTAAGTTTTTTTTTTGTTTTTGTTTTTTTTTTGCTCTCTCTTAATCCCTCTAGGTGGATGGAAGTCTGCTTAGTTGAAGAATTGCCACCAACTACTGAACTGGAAGAAGGGCTCCGGAACGGAGTTTATCTTGCAAAGTTAGCCAGATTCTTTGCCCCCAAAATGGTATCGGAGAAAAAGATCTATGATGTGGAGCAAACACGCTATAAGGTAACTGAGATCTAATTGGTCTGGGCCTCTGGCTCAAAGTGAAAGTTGGGTCTTTGCCTTCCTTCCCTTTCTTTAGTGTTTCTGTCAGGATTTTGTGGGAGGTAGGGGTATGGGGAAGGGGAATGTCCTTGGTCTTTGAAGCCTGTTAATAATCATTCCTGAGGCGGCAGCAGTTTTGGAAGCAAAGCCCTTTTCTGTTTCTGGGCTGAGGCTGAGAGACCTCTGATGTGTGGGGCTGCCAACTCCCAACCCCCATTATTCCCCTTCATGGAGGTCATGTCATTAGTACCAGTAAATATGAAAGTGGGGGCCCTCTACCCCTCCTCTCTTCACCACCAACACGGCTTATTACTCCCCTTATTCTCATCAAGAAGTAAAGTACCCAGCGGAGACTTGAACTTGTAGCCCCAAACAGTTAGAGCCGAGGTGATTAAAAAAGAAAAAAGCGCTAATGTTGACAAGTCAGAAACTCCTTTCCATTTGATGTTTAAAACAAAATGAGACCAACCTTTTTGTATGCAGCTAGTATTTCATAGCTAATTTGAGAAGGAATATAGGGAGGAAAACCAAACCAATATAAACACCAATCTTAAATAAATACAATCAAAATAAACAACCAATCAATATAAACACTGTATTATTATTTTTTAATGTGTGTGTTTTATGGATATGATGTTTAAATATTTTCAGGTAAGGTAAATAACATCTATGATTTGCTTCAAAATAATTGGGAAGAGGGTTAACATGATTCAAGACCAGCTATGAGTTTGTATTTGTTGCAATTAGATGATGGGTGCAAATGAGTTCTTTATACTATTCTATCTACTTTTTTATGTTTGAAAACTTCCATTAAAAAGTAAAGAAGGAAAAAGTAAGCACCAACCTAAAAGAAACCTTGATTATATGTGTCTTCAAAAAGCAATTTTTAAAAGTGTGCTGTTCTCTTCTGGAATGTGAGATCTCTTCTCCACTTTGGGTCAGGGTTTCTAAAGCTTCTTTGAAACTTGATTTTTTTTTTTTTTTCTCAATATCCTGTGTTTGGTTTTGTTATATGAGTATTTTTTATCTGCAGATTTTCAAGTGTTTTTAAAAGTTATTTCTCTTAAAATTTCAAGGATAACATTAAGTATAAGTGAAAATAGAATAATTTTCCACTTAATGCATGAGTCACACTACCCTTCAGTTGTTATTGAGACAAAATTTATCTTTAAAATATGTATATTGAATTCAGAGCAAATGTCTGAGTAATGATTTAGGCTAACAGACAAGATGAATTGACATCTTTTTTGACAAACTCTTTTCATCATCTAATCTAAAAGGGAATGGAGCAAAAGTCTCTGCCTTGAATAATGTTATGAAAAAATATGTTTGTATATGTTAAAATAAGTTTATTAAGTCACGTGTTTATTAACTCTAGATGTTTCTCCCTAGAGTGAGTTTCCAGCCTTTGGAAGACTTAAGCAAAACAAATGATTTAGCTAGCCACAATTAAAGTTTCTTTTTTTAATTTTAAGGAATATTTTCAAAGTTCAGAAAAAAATTATTTGTATCCCTGTGTCACAAAATAAATTAACATTTGTCCACATTTTAGAACATGATCTTTCTTTTATTTTCATTGCTTCTGTGATTGTTGTTATCAAGACCTAGACCTATTATAATGGCCACGTAGATTTGATTATAAAGTATCATGGGCTCCAACCTTCCCTGGAAAGGGTTTGTGGGTGTGGATTGAGAGAATAAGGCCGGAAAGACAGACCTTTAGTGAAAGCGAGCCTCAGAGCTGCAGGTGGGCTAATTCCCCTCCTGGCATATTATACGCCTTGAATATAGGTGTCTCTTGCCAGTTCAGCTTGGATCCCTCATGGCAATTTAAACAATTACCATTGCCTCCTGGCATCAGAGGTCCTATTATTTGAATCCATAGCAACTTCTCTTTGGGAAGGGGATGGGGGAAATATTTCCAATCTCTTGTTACAAAATAAAATTCCTGGGGCACCTGGACACGTGCTGACATCCCTGAGCAAGCCATCATGATGGAAGGAAGTGGTCTGTGTTACTCTCCCCCATCCCATCAGGCCCCAAGTGGGATGCACAGAAGAAAGGATGTTAGGAGAGGCGTGGAAAGATGGGAGGTGGCAGATGGAGGGGAGTCGACACCAGCTGTGACGTGGGAGAATCATGGAACAAAGGGAAACTACCCCTCTGTTAATTCACTGGAGAAAAGAGGCTTTTCTTTTTTCTCCTTGTATTAAATCCCTGAACGTGTCCTTGAATGGGAATTGTTAGTGATTTGCTGTGTCATCATAAATTTTTATTTTAAGGCTATTTTGTTTCTTCTGCAAAAATGAAAGGAGACAGATATTAGCGGGCAGGAGACAGCTTCCTGTTCATGTGTTTTTCAGATCTAAAGCTTGTCACATGGTCCTCTTCAAGGAGCCCTAAATCACAGGACTGCGGCAAAGAGGCTGAAACACAGGGGAACACTCGCTAACCTAGGCCTGTCTCTGGATGGGCCATCTGGAAACCATGAGTTCAGCGAACCTGAATGCTCTGCAGGGTCTGCTGGGCTGTGGCCATAAAAAATGACCCACCTGTTGGGCCGGGTGTCCCTGAGCAAAAGCTCTGCCCCAAATCCCAGGGCCTCGGCTGGGGCGCTCATGGCTTTGAGCAAAGCAGCGGGCGCTTTCACGCAGCTCTGTCCTTGTTGTTGCCAGCTCATTGTCTACAGCCTCGGCCCCTCATTAATGTAGGGTTAGGAAGTTATGCTAGGTATTGAGCTAAACCTTCCAGTGAAGAGTGTCCTTTCCCTGACCGTCTCTGCCTCCCCCTCCAGGGCTGAGTTGCGTGCTCATGCCATGCACACATTGACACACCACGCTGTGCTGTAGTAACTATTTTGTCCTGAATGCAGGAGCTGTGTGTGTCTCTTCCACTGTGTCCTCGGTGAATAGTTCAGGTTGCGGCCCAAATAGCTGTTGGGTAAAGGAATGAATGAGAATTTTTTAGTTTTTAGAGATTTTTTATTTTTTTTAATGTGGGTCATTTTTAAAGTCTTTTATTGAATTTGTTAAAATATTGCTTCTGTTTTATGTTTTGGTTTTTTGGCCATGAGGTATGTGGGATCTCACCTCCCCAGCCAGGGGTTGAATCCTCACCCCCTGCATTGGAAGGCCAAGTCTTAACCACTGGAGTGCTAGGGAAGTCCCAACTAGTACTTTCTAGTAAGCCAAAAGACTCCATTTCTTGTCTTCTATGCTTTATTCAGTCCTTTATTCAATACTTGCTGAAACTCCTCCTCTAAGTGTGATGCTCAGACTTCCTGTGGTCCCCCATGATGGGTGTGTGAAAATGTGAACTTTGGGCCCTCCCCCAGAATCTTAGCCAGGGCCCCAGGAAGCTCCATTCTTAATTATCACCTCAGGTGATTCTTTTCTTACCTACTACTAAGGTTTGAGAATCACTGCTCTAATAGGCAGATGCATTAATATAATAAGATTTAACAAAGTTATATGGAAAGAAGATAGAGCTGTACAAAGATAGAAATACATAAAGGGTAGAACTCATTTATCCATGCAGTCCTCATCCATACCTACCAGATACCAGCCACTGATCTGGGCACCAAAGACAGTGGAGAGCCAAGCAGACATGGTTTTCATGCTGATCACAGTTGGAGATACAGTCTGTGAGGAAAAGAGACAGTCATGAATTGTGATCAGTGTATGAAGGAAGAGATTAAAGCCAGAGTTGTTGACAGACAGCCATGCGCTTTGCTGAGGAAATGTTCTTACGCAGAGGCTGGAAGAAGGAGAGGAAACTCATCCATGAAAGCTAAGGGTAGGGAGTGGGGAGGGTGGTCCAGACAAGAGGGGCTCAAGGACGAAAGGCGCTTGGCCAGACTGAGTGGCTGGAAGGCTAGGTGAGGGACAGAGGCGAGAAATAAGGCCAGGAGAGAAGCAGAGAGATCGCTCAGTCCCACCTGGAGGACTTCGTACGGGGCGCCTCCATCGTAAGTACGGGGGGAGCTGTTTCAGTGTTGACAGGGGCACCGTGGGACAGTCTGTGCTTCACAAAGACTGCTTGGCCCAAAGGCACGGTGCAATGAGAGGACTCCTCAGCCCAGGTGACCGATGACCGTTGCCTGCAGAGACAAGAAGTAAGAGGATTCGAGAGGGGAAATGAAGGGTGAGTCCTGAAGAAGGACTGAAATGGGCAGAGAGACCAAAGAGAAGACAGCTAGGTGGATGGTGGGCGGTAACTAAGCGGAGTGTGGTCAGTTCTAAAGGGGGTTGGACTGACACAGAGGCCAGAAAGGTTTCCGTGGTGGGGCTTGACGGCTGAAGGTTCCCAAGCCACCTAGGGTGACCAAGAGAAAGAGGAGTGGAAGAAGGGGGCATTCCTTGGAGAGAGTTCAGTCTGATAAGCCTCACAGCAGTATCCTTCTGGACAGTGCATTGATAGCTGTAGCTTTATAACAAATGCTCGTTGAACATTTAGGTGGGCCTTAGACAGGGAAAGCATGCACAGTGGTCAGGAGTATGAGCTGCAGAACCGAAACACTTCAGAATCTGGCTTCACCGCTGACTTTGACTCGGTGAGCTTGTTTCCTGAGATGAAGGTGGGAAAATACTAACAGCATCAACCTTGTAGAGAAATTGGGAGGAACAAATGTGATCATCTATGCCAGGTGCTCGGCCCAGTGCCCGCCTGATAGAGATGAGCATCCTGTAACTGTTACAGACGGTGTTTGTTTGTTTGTTCTGAGGCTCCATAAGCAGTAAATTGACCAGAATATTTGGACTAGGAGTCATGGAATTCTGCAACTAGATCTTGACCCTGAGCTCAACAAGTTAGGTCAACTCGAATGTCTTAAATACTTGGGCCCTCAGTTTCTTCCTGTATAAAATGAGCAAATTAGAATAATTACTGGTTTCAAACTACCTCATAGTTCTAAATTGCCTTGATCCTAATATATAAGAAGTTACCATCCACAGAAGGCTTACGTAATACCTCATCTATTCAATTTAAACTGCAGTAATCTTGTTTGCTCGGAGAAGGCAATGGCATCCCACTCCAGTACTCTTGCCTGGAAACTCCCATGGATGGAGGAGCCTGGTGGGCTGCAGTCCATGGGGTCGCTGAGTCAGACACAACTGAGCGACTTCACTTTCACTTTTCACTTTCATGCATTGGAGAAGGAAATGGCAACCCACTCCAGTGTTCTTGTCTGGAGAATCCCAGGGATGACGGAGCCCAATGGGCTGCCATCTGTGGGGTCGCACAGAGTCAGACACGACTGAAACGACTTAGCAGCAGCAGCAGCAATCTTGTTTGCTGGTGCTATTGTAGCTCAGCGATAGAAAATCAGCATGTCCTTTCTAGTCTAATACCTGAAAGAAATTAGGTAGATGGACCATACCAACCCTTGACTAAATATGACTATAGATGTAGCACCTAGTCTAATATATTAATGTTAGTATGGGACTGGTGAAAAGACAAACTATAAATGTTTATAATGGACTAAGTTTATTTTGAGCCTCTTTAGAAGAACTTTTCTGTTCTAACTGAAGTAAATCTATAGATTGAAGATGTTAACACAGTTCACTCACTGAAGCTTACTTCTAAAATATACAGACATGGAGCATAGGGTTCTGAAGTCAGCATTCCTCAGGTGTTTAAAGTGGATGAAGGATTTGAAACCTGTCATGTCATTTAGCATAGAAATATGACCAAGATAACCACCCTTTCCTTCAGTGCCTCTTACATGAAGTGCTGAACTCTTTTTGACCTTAAAGGTGAATAAAGTTTCAAGCCCAGTCTCATAGCATAATAATTACCATAACCAACATTTATTGCATTCTTAGGTGTACTTTGCAACTGAGTGTTCCATGTATAGTCGCATGAAATTCCTCAACCCAAAGAAACATACCATTCCCATTTTGTGGCTGAGGAACCAAGGTTCAAAGAGACTTGAAACTTTCCTGAGGTTACCTAACTAATAAGACCACTAAATGGATGGGGTGTTTTTATTGCATAATTTGGATTGTTCAAGACTATCAACCAAAGATTCTCAGAAACCAACCTAGGATCAAACAAAACTATATTTATTTAAAACTCAGAAAAAAGGCCAAGAAAAAAAGGCGTACCCATGGAGCTGTAAGAAAGAGGAAATAGCTTAGTGGAGACTTGAACTTGTACTGAGCGATTCTAATAAGGATTTAGGAAGCAAGAACCAGTTATCTTTGAGGTGTTATCAGGAAAGTGAAAGTAAAGTCGCTCAGTCATGTCTAACTCTTTGCGACCCCATGGACTGTAGCCTGCCAGGCTCCTCTGTCCATGGGGTTCTCCAGGCAAGAATTCTGGAGTGGGTTGCCATNCCCTTAAATCTATTTCTCACTTCCACTGTGTAATCATAAGGAATTTGATTTAAGTCATACCTGAATGGTCTAGTGCTTTTCCCTACTTTCTTCAATTTAAGTCTGAATTTGGCAATAAGGAGCTCATGATCTGAGCCACAGTCAGCTCATGGTCTTGTTTTTGCTGACTATATAGAGCTTCTCCATCTTTGGCTGCAAAGAATATAATCAGTCTGATTTCAGTATTGGACCATTTGGTGATGTCTATGTGTAGAGTCTTCTCTTGTGTTGTTGGAAGCGGGTATTTGCTATGACCAGTGCATTATCTTGGCAAAACTCTATTAGCTTTTGCCCTGCTTCATTCCGCATTCCAAGGCCAAATTTGCCTGTTAATCCAGGTGTTTCTTAACTTCCTACTTTTGCATTCCAGTCCCCTATAATGAAAAGGACATCTATTTTGGGTGTTAGTTCTAAAAGGTTTTGGAAGTCTTCATAGAAACGGTTCAACTTCAGCTTTTTCAGCATTATTGGGCATAGATTTGGATTACTTTGATATTGAATGTTTTGCCTTGGAAACGAACAGAGATCATTCTGTCATTTTTGAGACTGCATCCAAGTACTGCATTTCGGACTCTTTTGTTGACCATGATGGCTAGTCCATTTCTTCTAAGGGATTCCTGCCCACAGTAGTAGATATAATGGTCATCTGAGTTAAATTCACCCTGATTAGAGGATCCCAAATAATTTTTCTTAACCATAATTGCAACAGAAGCTGAGTAATAAGGATCCTACCCTTCACCTTAGAGATAAGGAGAACCATCAGATGAGATGTTCCCTAATCCTAGCTATAGTGTTCAGACTTCCTGAAGAGTCAGAAAGAAACACAAATGTCTATCAAAGAAAGCTAACATACCTGACTACCTCCATAAACCAACAGCCCTGCTGATTTTGATTGATTTTGACATAGCTAATAGCTTGAATTTTAAGTAGATCTATCGAATGGTATCAGAGTAGAAAAATAATGACTGAAGTTGTTAAACTTTCTTATCCACAGCTCTTTTTAGTATCATAAGTTTCATTAAGATTTCAGTTTATCTGTGTTTGTTTTGTATGCCCAACTTGTGCTTCAGTGACCTATGCCAGGAGTCCTTATTTTTTAATCTTGGAGTTTGATAGGTTCAAATCAGTGAATGCTACTAGAAAACTGTCTGCTTGAAGTACTGTCCTTTTTCTTTTATTCATTTTCAGGAGTTAGAAGCTTATGTTGATGATATTGATATGGACACTGATTTCAGAAAGGATGATTTTTATTACTTGTCTCAAGAAGACAGAGAGAGACAGAAGCGTGAACATGAAGAATCCAAAAGGGTGCTCCAAGAACTGAAATCTGTGCTGGGATTTAAAGCATCAGAGGCAGAAAGGCAGAAGTGGAAGCAACTTCTGTTTAGTGATCATGGTAAGCACTGACTTCAGAGTAACAGTTTATTTCAATGTAAGGGATTCTTTTTTCTTGAACTGTAGAATCTTAGCCACAGAATTCTTATGGTGTTCATTTTAGGGATCCACTAGTAAGTATAGTACTTTGTCTTTTAGGCACAAAATCAATTTGATCATTAAGAGAGTCATTATATAATCCAATTTGATCAATGGAAGAGTTACTATATAATCAGATTGGGAATATGAAGTCAGACTTTTTCATCAGTTACTCTATTTTTCTACTAAGTTTGTTTCAGTGGGTTCAAGATTCTAAACCCTGTTCT
Organism: Neotragus pygmaeus; assembly: GCA_006410875.1. Lineage (NCBI taxonomy): Eukaryota > Metazoa > Chordata > Mammalia > Artiodactyla > Bovidae > Neotragus > Neotragus pygmaeus. The sequence goes on from SJYV01051828.1 coordinate 249,982, forward strand.
TAATTATAATTTTTACTATAACACATAATTAATAACTGTTCACTGTTGAAACCATTGAATTAAACCCTAGGCCCTTAGCTATATCACTAGGTTACTTAATAATAATTGATTTGAACACTGTAGAAGATGGAAGGCAGAGATGCTTATGTGCACGCTGTCTTCATATTTAGGTTTGTACAAAAGTGGATGACTGGTAATACCTAAGATTACCCTTGAACTTCTTTATGTAACCACCCTTCTTTTCTTTAGAACTTTGTAGGAGGCAGGGGAGGAAGAAAGGGGAAGCTTAATACTCAACAGTATCATCAAACTAGCTAATTCCTAATTCAAGAATTAATTCCTCTGGATTTCTAAGCAGGTAGAGTGGGACTTCCCTTCTATTTTAGTATATGCGGAGCCTCAAAATCAACTGTCTTCTCTTCCCTTTCTCTTTTTCACTAGAAGTGTATAGATTACTCTGAAATCATTACTTTCCTCATCATTCTCTTTTCTTCTCTGGGGCCCTCCCATCCTCCCTTGTCCGGATGTATACTTCTTGATTTTGTCCTCCTCCTTTCTTCCCATTGATCCCCTTTATAGCCCAGGTCCTTGTAAGTTTGGGCTTCCCTGGTGATTCTCATGGTAAAGAATCTGCCTGCAATGTAGGAAGTCCGGATTCAATCTCTAGGTCAGGAATATCCACTAGAGAAGGAAATGGCTCTCCACTCCAGTATTCTTGCCTGAAGAATTTCATGGACAGAGGAGCCTGGTGGGCTAGCATCCATTGGATTGCAAAGAGTCGGACCTGACTGAGCTACTAACACTCACTTATAAGCTTATGCTCATGTATTCTAATAACCTCTTAGCTGACTTGCATTTTCAATACCTTTTTCTTCTAAGCTGTTCTTGAATATAGCTTCTAAGCCTTTAGGTTTGCTTCTGTCTATCCTTGAAAACTAATTTGATTTTTCTCAAACAGCACATAGAAAATAGCTCTCTGTCTTAAAAATCTACAGCAGTTTCCCCTTTTTTATTGTATTTAATCTAAACTCCTGTTCCTGGTTTTAAGCCTCTCCATCATGAGTGTCCCATATTCAGTTATATTCCCCACTATTTCTAGTATAGATATCTTCCTCTACTTATATCTTAATTAGACAGTGGTTCTGCAAGCTGGCTGTTTTTATTAATGAAAAGGTTCATGGTGTTCATGGTGATCCCTTTCACAGGAATGCTGTCCCCTCTTCCAGTCTCTTCTCCGTGAGTCCCCGTCTTACTGTTCCAGTCCTGCCACCTCTCACTACTACAGAGCCTTACCCGCAGGGGACACTGTTGTGAAATGAAAGGACTTCTTGAGCAACAAAGCAGAGAGTTCCTGCAACCTGCTTGTCCATATATTGGGCCTTCGTAAATCAGAGATTAGGAGTATTAGATTTTAGACACTATTGTTTCCTATGTGTTCTATTTTTTTTTGTTTGTTTCTGAAATTAAATTACAGTGTTCTTAAATAGGGGCTTTATTATCCCCCACAGTATTCATTTAGAAAATTACTCAATAAATAGATAATAAGATCTGGTTTACTATTGAATCCCCAGCACATAGATCAGGAGACAGAAATCCATACAGTCCTAGAGGTTTATATTCTAGCACAGTGTTAACATACTAGCTCATTGATGCATTATACAGATTACCTGCCCTCATTTAATTAACAATAATAAGGAATATCAGTCAACTTCTAATATATGTTGCTTTCTTTAAGAATTAACAGATTTATCAGCTAACACTGTACACAAAGTTGTACACAGAGTCTGAAAATAGCACTGTATATAAACTTGTATCCTTTTTTATTGTTTAGTACTTTTTTCATGTGGCTTTAAAACTGTCCTCTTGACAATATGGGTAAAGATATAATGATGAGAGAAGTATCTCTTTTCAGGTATGTGCTTTTGATAGTTTACATTTGAAAAGGCATAATGCTAATTTAGTTTATGAAAATAAGTAAAAAGCTGATACCTTAAAATGCGTTTCCCATGAAAAATTTCAGTACATCTTCCAGAGTTGTTTTCATCTCTGCCTACAGGGGTAAAGTCCGAATGGAATTAGAGAGGGAAATTCTACACTGGAACCTGCTGTGGCCATTTTTTTTCTGTTGTTGCTGCTTCTCTAGTGGAGTTACTGCAGCTTAGGGATCTGTTTCTTGGAAATGGACACGTTTTACAAATTATTTTTTAAAATAAACGCCAGATCTTCAAGACGCACTTTTTTTTCTTCCGTCATGCTTCATTACATATTGTATTGTACTAACCCCTCATACTGGGAGGAGAGACTGCATAGCAAGCAACCCACTGCCTACTAACATCAAGAGGGGCTATATAAAACTTCACTTTCCTTGAAAGGACAACTTCTGCCGTATGGATGTAATATTTATGTATTATGCTTTGTACAGTAGTTGATATGGATTACAGGTTTTATTTTATTTTATATTTTTCTGTGGCATTAAAATATGTAGAAGTTACGGCTTTACTGTCATCAGGGTCTTATTAGGTGGTTGACAAGTGAGTTGAATTGTATGTTGTAATTTTTTTCCATGATGTTTTAACTTGTAAATATGTGTGTGTTGATGATGATAGAATTATTACTTGAATTACTCTTAGGTGTTTTGTCTGTCATACTATGGGTGAAACCATGCTGCATATCCTTTAGTACAGTGGCTCTCAAACTTGCGTGTGCATCAGAATCCAGCAAAGGGCTTGTCAAACCGTAGCCAGTCCTCCTCCAGTTTCCGATTCAGTAGGCATGGGGTGGAGCTGAAGGATTTTCATTTCTGAAAAATTCCTAGGTGATGCTAACTGATGCTGTTGGTTCAAGAGCCACACCTTGAAAACACTGCTTAAATGTTTTGAATTAAGAGAATACATGAGGTGTTTTGAAATATTTATCAAAACCCCATCTCATTTCATGTCTTAGGTATTTTATCTCTTATAAAGTTCTCTGGTTTTATAAATTTACTTTGATTTACTAGAAAGTTTTATTTAGCTTTTACTTATTGTTCTTTATAAGAAAAACCTACTGGGAGTTTAAATTAAATTTTAAATCATTGCTGGGTTTTTAGTTATTATTTTTCTTTCTTTTTTTTTTTTTTCCTTTGAAGCTGTGTTGAAATCCTTGTCTCCTGTAGACCCAGTGGAACCCATAAGTAATTCAGAACCATCAGTGGATTCAGATATGGGGAAAGTTGGTAAAAATGATACTGAAGAGGAAAATAATAAAACCTCTACAGCTGACAATGAAATAAGTAGTAGAACTGAGTATTTATGTGAATACCCTCTAGATGGTAAAAATAAAGACAATTCTGCAAATGAAGTCTTCATCCAAGGAGCTGAAGAAAGAGCACATTACCAACGTGAGAGTGAAGATGAGTCTCCGCAGGCAGATGTAGATGGCCTGGCCCCTGCCCACCCAACCCCCAGGGTCTCATCACAGCCCTCCATCAAGCAGAGGCTGGCACAGCTACAGCTGTCCCCTGATTTCACTTTCACTGCTGGCCTCGCTGCAGAAGTGGCTGCTAGATCTCTCTCCTTTACCACCATGCAGGAACAGACTTTTGGTGATGAGGAGGAAGAACAAATAATACAAGAAAATGAAAATGAGGTAGAAGAAAAGTAAGAACCAAGACTTACATGAAGGATTTTATTCTTTTTTTGTGAAAGTGTTTTAACTTCAAGACTAGAAATTCCACTGGAAAGGGAAAATGAGTGTAAGTTTACTGTATTTAAAGCTAAGATGTGAATTTATAGGAAGAACCTGGGTTTGAACAACTGATCTGGAAATACTAGTTACCTGTAAATGGCAGACCTTTTAGGAGAATAAGCGAAAGGTAAGGGGTCTCTTAAATAAATTGCTGTTTTATTTGCAGCATGACTGATTAATCTTGGAAACTCTTTAAGTATCTTTAATAACAAATGAATTTATCATTTCTTGCCAGAATTTACTACCATAAAATGACTTGGATAATTCTGTTGCAAGAATATTAACATTTAGTAAGGCTCCTTTTTACTGTATTCTCGCAGTTAATAACTGCAGCTATTATGTCAATAACAAGTTGTTTGTATTTAATTTTTGTTTATACCAGTCTTAAAGATACACGTTGTTCTGAATAAAAAAAGTTGAATTCGTGAAGTTGATGTGTACTGGGGTTTGAAACTAAAACATGGTTTCAGAAGTACTTGGGTTATAACGTGTCCTTGTTTGTATTCAGTATCTTAAGATTTCTTAATGATCTTGTGAAGAAAAACATTGCACCTTTTTAGGAATTATCCTTTAAATTTTTTGTGTATTTATCTTTTTCTGTTGTTGCAACTAAAAGAGATGATATCAAAGTGGGATCTTTTTAGTTCGAGGCCTCATCCCCAACCTTATAAAAAAGTTTCTTTTATCAGTTTCCCTAGAGATAATGGGTGCCATTGACATCAATAAATCATGATACTGCTAATTTCTAACCTGAAGCTGTACCCTCTCCACCTTAATAAGATTATGATGGAAACATCCTGTTGACTTCTTGGAAAGCATTCTTGTCTCCTTAATACTTTACAAACTACCTCCTAAGACACTGCTTTCCAAATTGTCTCAATTTCATCTGTTTTGTATTGTGATTACATTTTCAAAGACTGATATTTTCAAGAGTATAATTTTTTTACTAACTATAGCTCCTATGCACTGACATAGTTTACAGATGTTATTTGAGAAAAATGTAGGAAAAACTCTATGTTACTGTCCCAGAAAGGAAATTATGAATCTAGTGTGCCTTTGGAGTTAAGAAACACATTTAAATTCTTGTAACAGCACTTCGAATGAGTAAATTTTTGTATACCAAAGGGTTTTTTTTTTTCTCCCAGTAATCTAAGGAAATTTATTTTTTGTCCTGAGGAAAAACTTGGTTCTGCTTTATATGAATAATAGCAATTTCATATACTATAAGTGATTCTGCCAGTTGCCAAATATTCTGGGACTTACCCATAATTAGGCTCTTAGGAGCAATATCTTAGGGTGGGCCTATAACATTTAGAAATAGCTAAATTTCAAGAAAAAATTTTGTGTTGTAACTCTTATATTCTTAAATGATAATGCTTAGAGTTTATTTTCACTTGAAATTGCTTAGTTTGCCATCTCCTTTTTTCCTTGAATTTAGAATTATGGAAAAACTTGGATAATCTGTCTCTAAATCTATATAACCTTATACACAGAATTAGAGTTTAATCATTTTTAATTCTATTATTATATATATATATATATTTTTACTACACCAGTTTGGGGAAAATATCTTCATTATATTATGCCTGCCAGTTTTATTTAATGCTTTCTAAAATGATACTTTTTAATTTTGAAAGACTAATTTTAATCAGGAATTCTTTTTTTTATTATTTTTAAGCAGGAATTCTTAACCTTCCATTCTGATCTGTTTTATTCACTAGTTGTTACTTAGTTCTATGAAAATTCTACTTGAAATCATCATAATAAGGATCTTGGAATTATAATTGAATGTTCTTTTTATGTACTTTTCAAAATTTGTCATTTTTTAGAATATTTCCAAGGTAAAATATTTTATTTTACCTGTGAAAATTCCTTATTTTCTCTTACAATAGTCTAGCAGTCAGTGTTTCTCTGTTCCTCTCCCTGCCCTTCAACCCCCGTGGGGCTACCTGCATTAGAATAAACTGTAGGCCTTTTTTTTTTTTTTAATACAGATTTGGGGCCATACTCTCAATTATTCTTGGTGGTCATTTTGGAACAAGATCTAGGTGATATTTATACCCAATAAAAATCTAACAACTCTATCTAGGACCTTATTGTTCTTGCCATGGATACCTTAGGAAATGTAACGTAGCTAGATATTTTTGTTACTTTTCTCGGAATATTTCAATTTTTCTTATCAGGCTTGTGACTAGTTTTATAGCTGTCATCCTCTGTCCAAAAGAAGGCCTCTGGGGAAAATATTCTGTAGGGAAAACTTGTAATTGTGCTTTCCAGATTTAACAGTGGTATTTTGACAGAATAATTCTTGTAAGGAGTAATACCGTGAGAGCTTTTAATATAAATGTTTCTATAAAAAAGGCATTTAGGTCACTCTTAAAGACAAGATTTTTGCCCCTTGCCTACAGTTAGGAAAGTCATGGCAGTAAATGATCTGGTGACAGTTACCATATCTTAAATCCTTTTGTTTTTCCCCAAGCCTTCAGTGAAAGTCTACATATCTAGCCTATCTAGGGCCAGACTCTTGCTGGTCCTGGATTGGCAGTTCATTGCTTTTTTTCACAAGTTGTCTCTTTGATCTGACTTCCAAAGTTAAGTCCTCGTTAAAATCAACTATACTTAACAGCGTGTGAACATATTTCATTAGAAACTGATGCAGTTGACTCAAGTTTAATTTCTGAAGTTGATGAAGATAAAGTCAGAAAAAAAATGCATTTAAGGCAACTTTCTATGGAAATTTAAGTATATGGTTTTAAGGATTTAATATAGAAGGATAGACCTGAGTTTAAATCCCAGATCTCTATCATTTAAAAGCTATCAGTGCAGCTAAAGTAATAGTATCATGGGGAGTTTTTATAGCAAAACTCAAATTCTCTGAATTACTAAATGATATTGTGACTTCTGACTTCTCAGACACAGTTAAAAAGAAAATAAAACTTGTGAGGCTGCGAAACAAGACCATTTATATTAGTAACCAGTTAGTAAATATGTTAATAAAATAGGTCAAAAAATTTTAAACTCATCTTTTTTGAAAAATAAATAGTAATATTCTGATTCACATAATAAAATAGTAAAGTTTTTAATCTTAAAGCATAAAAAGAATTAAGTTCTGACACATTTCACACAATTATAAGTCACTGGAGTATTAATCAAAAGCAACCCTAGAAGTCATTTCACTCTGATGACTGACTTTTACTTACACATCATCAGTAATGTAAAATATGAAATATTTTGATAAATTATTAAATATCATGTGGGAAGAAAAGGTCAATGGATCTGGTTTAATTATAGCATATTGTTTCTCTATCCAAACAAAACAAGAGCTGCATACCATAAGGCTGTAGTATAGCTCATTATTTGAACTAAAGTGGATAACCAGAAAAAGCATAAAGATTGATTTATCCCTCCAATTCTATTTATAAGACACTTACGCAAATCACACTGAGAATTATGAGATGAGCTACAAGTAACACCCTGGCGGTTCAGTGGTTAGGACTCTGCTTCCACTGCAGGGGCCATGGGTTCAGCTCCTCATTGGGGAACTAAGATCCGACATGCCACATGGTGCAAAAAAAAAAAAGGAAAACTACAAATATTTTAGAAGGGAAAATATCTTAAATACAGTAACAATTCACTTATATCATCACTGACTATATCATATGCTAAGGCAGCTACCTTGCATAATTTAATTTTTCAGTTAACTGAGACAAATCCATTCAATCAATTTTTTTAACAGTTTTACAAGAAATATTCTAAAATATACTTTCTACTTTTCTTCTTTGTCATCTTTTAGAACATGCATGGGGTGATAAACAGAAATTCACCCTTAGGGGCTGCTGAGATATAGAATGCCCCTTTACTACATGACCTTGCATTGCTGTGCTTTTTGAGTCATATCTGTTTTTCACAGTTTCTCTATTTTCCCTTATAATCAGTTGTCACTTTTTGCTGCTGTCTTGTGTGCCTGCTTCCCACACTAGGCCCCTAACTTGCTGCTTCTAATCTGCTGTGGACTGAGAAACCAGATTGCCAAGCTTGCTAGAATTGTGTCTAAAATAAGAGTAAGTAGACTGAACAAGGCTTAAGGGGCTTTTCTGTCAGTACAGTGCATGGACTTTGTGGTACCTGTTTGGCTGCTCAGCATACTTTTGTTTGCTTCTCAGTTCTTTACTAAGAATTTGCTAAAAATACTTGTTTGAATATGTGATTGCCATATATTTAGAGTATTAATTCAGTTTTTATATGGTGATGTTTCTAAGACTTTCCATTAATGAATTCAGCCATAAAAGAAAACTTGACTATCTTTGTATAAATCACTGTATATATTTTAGGAAAATGTTAAATATTTTGTTCTTGCTAAGTGTTCTAATATAGTATGCAGACTTAAAACTTAGAGCACTGTAAGTAGACTTCGGCTCTGTTCACCAAGATTTATATTCTAGAACTACTGGTTTGAGACTAAACATGCATGGCTAATTTAGTAAGAACTGCCTAACTGAATATTTGGGGAATGAGTCATTCTAGATATCCCAGTTTCTGTAGAGCTTAAGCCTCTAAAGAGCTTTTAAAATTTGTGGAATAATTACTGAAGAAAATCTTTTTAAAACACTATGCATTGCTGTCTTCTTCTTAAGCAATATATGAAATACATTGAAAAGATTTTGATGTCAAAATGATTGTTACTAAGAACAGTTTTACTGTAATAAACTACTCAGGCACTGAAAGCTATATGCCCCTTCACTAAGTAACTCCATTCTGCTGTGCCTTTGATTTCTAATAGTTTTGATTTCTCTGTTACTGCTCACTGAAGTGTGCCTGTAGCAATAGCCTTTCTCTACCTTCATAATGTTCCTTCTAGACTGCTTCAGTTTTGGAAAACAGCTGATTGAGACAGCTAGCATAATGTATAAAAAATACAAAGAGTAAACTGACTCAGCGAAAACCTGAAAAACTGGATTATACCTAACAATATGAATTATAACTTATTACCTGTTTCATTGCTATCTTTAAGTGTACTAGATTAGAGTCCCATTCTCAGAATAGAAGAGCTGTTCGTATACCAAAGAAACCATTTTGTTTCCATACTTTACCTTCTAAATATTTCATGCTGCTAATATTTTTGGTACTGATTAAAACCAGTCTAGTCAAATTAGCTTTTTCTATAGTACTTTCTATTTGAGTTGGATACCACACGATGCCAAGAATTTCTTTGGCTGGGTTGTTTTTGTTATGTCGCTTTTGTTTTTAGAGAAATGTATCCTTATTTTCAAAACACGAAGTAGGTTGAGCCCTAGAAAATAAGGAAACTTTTGTTATTGATATCATGGAGAACTGAACGGTAATAAGGGTTTTAGACTCAAAACAATTATACACCGGAAAATTATTCTTTGATTATACAAGTTTTTAAGATATGTTTTATTCAATTAAATGTATATTAAAAGCTGGCCAAACATAAAAGTGTTAGATCTAATGATCTTGACAGATACTTGAATGACTAAATTCCCACTGCCATTCTGTATTTTGCATGTTTAAGTTATAATTTTATGTGTTAATTAATCAAGCATGATTATTTTTCTTGTGAAAGATAAACATTAGATTTGCATGTTATATAATATTTGCAAGTAAAATTCAAACCTGTCAGCAAAGGGATACTTGTCTGAGATTAGCACTGAGCTACTTGGTTTTACCAACAGTCTGATTGTGTTTTAGTAACCATATGTTGATTCATCCTGCCATCTAATTACACGGTAATTAGAGAATCAATCCACTTATTTTATGGCCATGCCTCAAAGTCAGCTTTCAGTTATTCATCTACTAGAAGGGAATTATGATACAATATTCATCAAAAAATAGATGATCCAAAACACTGTTTTAAGTTGAAGCTGCCACTACAAAATAGTTATGAAACCAAACTTGGTTTGGTGATATAAGGAAAAAAATTATCTTTGAGTGTAGTTGTGAGAAGAAAATGACTCTACCTAGTATAATTGCTGTAAATCAAAAAGAGGATGAATTGATTCCAGAATTCACATATACAGAAGTTTAACGTGAATAAGGAGTTGATTTTTATGGATATCCTAAAATATGTGATAAATTAAAATACATATGTTTTAAGTGCTATAAATTTTAACATATATTTTAACCTGTGAGCGATTCAATTAGTTTGTTTCGTTTCTATTTACTAATTTCATTTGTTACATATCAAACATGTTACTATAATAGGACAGTATTTAAGTTGTATATACTTTGGAATACACTATTTTTTAAAGTGAGTATATTCTGTGAGATACTGTTACACAAGTATATTTCTCCTCTCATTTATATTTTAAGAGTTTCTCCAAATAAGAGATAAATTTTACTATTTTGGATTTGACATTTTTCACTTTTTAGCATTTTCTTAAAGGTTGGCTACCTACAAATTATTTTATCATTGAACTATTTTAAAAACTAACACATGTCTTTTACAAGTAATTACATTATTCTTTTTCCCTTCCCAAGTATATCTATAATATATTAGCTCAAATGGAAATCTGTATTAGCTGAATCACAGTATTTTCTGCACTTTTATTTCACCAACTTGTACTTCTGTTCATAACATGATTTAAATAATGCTTACTCAAGCACAGTACTAGCATCTGGCAACATACAGAAAGCTCCAGATATGTTACACTCATCCCGTAAAGACTGGCTTATGGTTCTGGTACAGCCCTGGAGGTCCATATGAGTGAAAAGCCAGAAGTCTGCCTGAACTGAAAACACTCCCAAGGAGTTTGGTTTTGTTTGGGTTTGTTCTAGGTATGGTCCCAGGGATCCCAGATCAAACCAGGCCCCTGGGCCTATCCTAGAACCAACCTAAACTCGCGCATCATTCCTGGAACGTCAAGAGTGTGAAGGCTGAAGACAACCTGAAGCTAACGAGACATACTGAGTTTAACGTTTTTTGTGTGTGTGCCTATGTGTGAACAAGAATTGGTTCGTTAATCCTTCCCAAATAGAGGGATGACAGTGGACAAGATAGTCTTGCCAGACTTTGACATTATAGTCATTTATCACAATAGGAATGTGGTATATAATATGGTTATTATTAATTGCCAGTGAGAAACATTGTTCTTACAATTTTTATTATCTGGTCTCTATTTTTAGGGTAAGCAACTTAGCCACCAAAACAAATTTCCCTCCTCCCCAAATTCATGATTTCTGCTTTTGCTTTTCTCAAAAACTTTCTGCTCAACAATTTTATTACAGTCTCATTTAACTAATTTTTCATGGTTTCTAAAAAGGTATTCTGAAAAGTCTTTGCTTTCTTGCTGCATTGTAGGTGATTCTTAAACTCTTCTGGAATTTAATGCCTTTTTATTTTAATCTGTTACTGAATCTACCACATTGCTCTCAGCTTGCTTTTTGAGATTCAGATCTGGGGAGAACTTGAGCAATATTTGTAGATGCACCATTCCTGTTAGACTCAATGTAGGCTGCATTTTAGAATCTGCTATAAGGTTTTTAGCAAGATTCTTTATTTTTGTTCCCTGCTGCTCTGGATTTTTAAAATATTCTGACCTAGTTGATTTATCAAATGGCCTCATATAACACCACTATAGTCACATACATGTTTTTATTTAATTTGGAGAACAAGATTTCTGAACAGGCAAATTGAAAATACCCCCAAAGGTTGTCATACACCTTTGGTTATTATATTTGTATATTATACACCAAAGGTTATTAATACACAATGAAAATGTATACTTTTGGTAATCCTAGCATTTCAGTAGATTTAGACCATGTTTGAAGTAATTGCAGACTAAGCAGGGACTGTACCTGTGAAAGCGGCTGAAACTGTGCTATTCTTCCAAGCCCTGTCACCCTAGGAAAATCTGGCCATTGAGGTGTCCTTTAAAATAGGACTGAGAGACTGTCGAGGCTCATTCTGAAGAACTCCACCCTGGGATTATTTCTGTACTACATTCGTTATGTAGATGCTTCATCCCATGGATTCTGTTATTTTTGCCTTTTAAATCTTACTATGTTTACGCTTCTCAATGTTTTTCTTTTTGCGCAGTGTTTTCCTGTTTGTGTAAATCAAAGCACTGTACATGTTACTCTGTGTGTGTATATATATTTTTAATAAAAGAATTGACTCCGGGTCTAATGATTTTGAATTTTAAAGCTAAATGATTTAAATACTTTTTATTGTCTTGTAAATTCACTGTTAATTTATACCTCAAGTTTTCTCATTCATTTTTTTCTCTAATGGACTATATAGATTAAATAGGTGAGCCTTATTTTCATCTTTTGCCAGAATTTGACATTTTGTGTTCACCCAAACATGAAAAAGTTCTGTCATCTGCATTCTTATATCAGTGCACAGTTAACTTTATTTCTTGACAGTTAGCCCAGCTTATGTTTATATACAGCAAGTATTCTTGGTTATGGGGAGGGTCCTCTATACTCACTTTTAACACGGTTATTTATGAACACTGACAATAGGAATTTGCATACTGTCCTACAAAGTTCGTGCTTATTTTCATAGTTTCTAAAGTCTACCTTCACTTTAGATACTTTGGGAGTGTTAAGGTGTATTTTTTAAATATCATTTGAAAATATTCTTTCAGAGATGTTTTAATTTTTACTTTTTGACTACTTATGTTTTATATGGTAAAGCTACATTTCCAACCCTACTTGAAGACTTGAGAGTATAACCTTTTTTAAAAGTAATTTCTTTGATAACTCTATGTATTTTATCATAGTGAATTTTTATGAACTATTTTAAAAGATTTTCGAAAATCCCAACAGTAGGTTTGTACATATCTATATTATTGTTGTTCCTCCTAAGCCTAAGTCTCCAATAAAATCTGTACTTTGTACCTTTTGTATTCTGGTGTTTGTCACATGAATTAGCCAAAAGATAAACTTTTTCTGTTCCTTCTTGTCTTTATTTTTCCATTGGACTATTTTTTTTTCTCCTCAAAATTTTTTCCCAAAAGACAGTGGTTGTCTAGGAAAGCGTTGGATTCATTAGTCTAAGTTTTGTTTGATCATTCAGGTGCCTCACATGATAATTTATCAGCGCAAATTAATAATAATTTAAAAGCAGCAGATTAAGTTTAAAAACTCCATTTTAACCATTCTCTGTGACTGTCAGTCACTGGATACATTCTCATCCTGTTACATTTGTTGCCTTACATGACCTCCCTTACGGAAAAGGCATATTGAACTAATAAGGGAGTTAAGGTCCTGTGTAATGAACGGAAAGTTGGTTTTAACTTTCCTAAGCTTAGCTATAGTCTTGGGAACATTCATGGTAATTCCACAGTGGCTCTTCAGACTGAATGCTGGTTAAAGAGAAAGTGATCTTTATTGAACTGGACTTTTAAATAAATAAGCTACCCCTTTGCAGAAAAGATTTGAGGCAAGGAAATTTGGCTCTTGTCTGATTTTTTAAAATTAAAAATGTAAAGATAAAGTAGATTGTATATAGTGTACTCTACCGGATCCTGAAGTCATTGGGTAGGAAATATCCCATATGATAGTCACTCCTTGTCTTCACAGTTTGCTTTTGAAGATCCTTAGCAGATGTGCCATAACCATTGAAAATAAAGTTGGCAAATAGTAATTTTCCCCGAATATACATCTGTAAGAATTAATAAAACTCTTACAGAAAATGGCCATATGAAAATCAGTCCTGTTTGTTTGAAGTAACGTCTTAGATGTGTCTGAATTTTAAAAAGTATTAATTTTTATATACAAAATAATGTTAGGTCATAAACATGTTCCTAGAACCCAAATATGTTGTTTGAAGATTTAAAAAAACAGGCTCAGTTGTTTTCTCACTCAGAGAAAGTGGCAGAACCAGTGTCCCAACCAATTCTAAAAAGATAATCAGCCTTCATCATTATGGTAAGCTACTTGTGGATACATTTAATTTTACAGCTAACCTCTAGGATAAAGTAGAAAGACCTGAATTGGAAGTCAGTAGAGTTGGGTGGTGGACAAAGCTACTTTCTCAGTCTCAGACAAATCATTTAATCATGATGAGCCACAGTTTTCTCAGTAAGAAAAAGACAGTTGCTCATGTGAATGTATGGCAAAAACCACCACAATACTGTAACGTAATTAGCTTCCAAATAAAATATAAAAAGACAGTTGTCATTTATGAATTGGACTAGACTTCCAAAATCCTCTTCTAGCAGTAAGATTCTCAGATTGTCTCTTTCTTAAAGAGATACAGTTCCACTATATAAAGCCATATTTGTCCTTCTCTTCCAGGGTGCAAGAGAGCTAATATTTAGGCACAGGAGAGCATCTTGGAAATTTTAGAGGCTAGAAAGGTTAAGAAGAGGTGGCATGGGAAGGAGATAGTAGTTTTAAAACAATGTAGCTGGTTCCAACACAGAAAATAACCTACTAAGAACTAAGTATACCTTATTTTTAAAGCTGTCCAATACAAATGCTTTAACAGGGGACTGTAAGAATTCAGAAGAAACAGTTTTCTCTATGACTACATGTTCTTTCTTTCCTCTTAGCATAATCTTTAAATCATGAAGGGATGTCCTATTGCAAGGTTTGCTCAAGGAAGAGAGTAATAATTATTATTTTATTTTAGGAACAAAAGAATTTCTCTTGTTTCCTATCTGGGATCATCTGTAAACAACTGGCTGAAATGGAACTTGGTGTGGTTCCTTGATCTGAAACACATTATTATTTGACTTTATTCTTTAGCACCCATGCCTGGCTGTTAGTCATGAAGCTACTTATCTTGCCTGTACTTAGACATGATTAATGATAGCCAGTGACAAGAGTCCTATGTTCAGTGTATGAATATTTCACAGGATCTGAAGAATTTAACAATGATAATCTCTTAAACATTGGTATCAGGGTAACAGCTATTTTTTTCTACAAAGATAAATGTGAAACATTTGTATAATAGAAAAAAACGTAGTTTAAGAAATTGATAAGTTGCAAATGTGCAGGATTTCATTGTTTGGGGGCTTATAATCATCCACATAAGCCATCCCCTCTTAGGTTGAAATTGAGGCCTAGAAAAAAGGGCACAAAGCAGCAATCTTTTGTTCTTGCAGAAATAACAGTCAAAATACAGAGAAATGTTAGACTAGAAAGAAAAAAACCTTTGTGTGTGTCCAGAGCCAGGGTATGACCAGACACAGTATTAAAATTTTAAATATTTTCTTATTGAAATCATGTTGAATTTGAATTTCAGTTGAGCTTCAAAACCTGGAATAAATAATCCAGATGTTCTCAGCATTTTATCAAATAACGACTCCTGGTGTTATTTTCCCCATGGGACCTATGCTTTGAAATTTTTTTAATCTATCACATAATCTATGTTCATTAAAACCCCATAGATTGGGACTCCCCGGAAGTTCAGTGGCTAAGACACCATGCTTTCAATGGCCTCAGATCTGATCACTGGTCAAGGAACTAAATCCCACCTGTCATAACTGAGGAGTTCCCAAGATGCAACTAAAGATCCTGCATGCCGCAACAAAGAGTGAAGAATCCGAGTGCCTCAACTAAGACCTGATGTAGCCAAATAAATACTTTTTAAAAAATACTCTGTAAGTTGCATACCCTCCCAAGTCCCCCCCCCCCACTTCGTTTTTTCAACTAGCCAAAGTTATAATGGCCATTTAATTAGAATGTATGCTGCATGTTGAGCAGGTGGCACTAGCG